>JAOWAC010000026.1:0-93290 GCA_025698475.1 Gossypium anomalum
TTTTAAACGCAAGCTCAATTTAAAAACAGGAACAAGCTAGATTAACCCTTATTTCGTCCCACAATTTGTTTATTTAACAAGGGTTTGATCATTCGACATTAAACAAGTAAGAAACTATTGTAAAGAGAAATCAAATACTAGACGCCACAAAAACTTTAAGAGCAGATTCAGCTTTTGACCAGCCTCCGTGTAGTAGAACCGCAAGAATTCAACGTGATCAGAAGGGCTTAAAGAGCAAAGGGTGTGCTTCATCCACTAGCTCCTCTGGTGCCTTTATTATGTAACCTGCTTTCGGGACCGAAAACAGTCCGGCGGAGTACCTTGCCTTGTCCCCGGTCATCATGACACGATGATAAGGAGCGTGCACTCGACCATTTAACCATGCCTGCAACATTCATGGCACAAATTTTGATATGAACTTAATTAAATTTATTAACTTTTGTCGATGATCCAAATAGTTAAAACTAGAAGAGACTTACATAGAGAGATTCCCGATCATAACAGTGAAAGAGTGTTTGGAGGGTTTCACATTGATCCATTCTCCTTCTTTCCTCAGAACCTCCAATCCATCAACCTCATTTTGGTACAATATTGTCACAATGTTTTTGTCAGTGTGACTGTTTAATCCAAGCTTTGTTTCAGTGGTTTTGGCCTTTATATTTCATTACCCTGAGCAGGTAGTTGGTTGAACCCATGTGTTCATCCATATATTTTTCAAGATCAAAACTCTCAATATCATTCTTCTAACAATTTGATCTAACTCCGATAATTGTTCTGAGAAAGATTGTATAGTGTTGCTGTCAAGAAAGAGTAAACATTAGGTGACACATTAAAAGCAAAAGTTAAGCCGAGTTTGGTTTAAAATTATTGGAAAGAACCTGAAACTTGAATTCCCTTGAGGCCATAAGGTAGTAGTCAGGGCTTCAACTTTTTCAGTAACGGTTGCATCATCAACGCCCATACTTTCATATAATGGGACTTGAGGGTATTGGCCGACGTAACCGTGATAAACTTATTGAAACATTCCAATTTTGGCTTGTAAGGGAGATCAGCTCTTGCAAGGATCGAATATTGCCTCTCGAAGTTGGAGAGGGATCTTGTCGAACAAAGCCCCTCAGAAGCTTAGTACGTACTCTTGAAGTACTTGCTGGACACTTGCCCTTTCACCCAAATCCACTCATTTACTGCCTGGTTTTAGGTCTGGCTTACTTGCAAATCCAATGACTGGGAGCTTTAGAGGGTTTAGGACCACATTTCTGATCTAACACAATTTTTTTTATGTATCTTAGTACATAATAGGTTTGAAGAACTGTCTTGTAAGAATGAACCATTTATAGAGCTGCGCTGATGTTTTGTATACTTAGGGGACAAATGTAGATGATGATCAATTTCCATCAACAATGTGATCAAATCTAGAAAAGAATATTATCTCAATGAAATATTATTTTAGGTTTAGAATCAGGAGAAAAGATTCCATCTTCAAACAATGTCCTGTCCTGGAAAGTTTACTCAATAAGAGATGAATAGATATGTACTAACAATTATTATTTTCTCAGACAACTATTCCAAATTATACTATATATTCTTAAGCCTGATAGAGCCTTTGGGGGACCAAAGAAGAATGGGTTCAACTGGGGCACAAAATGCAGGCCTAACCTATTAATTTAATCACCAATCAATCAAGTTAAAAATAATGATGCCATCTCCGTTAGGATCAATTTTTACGATAAGCTAAGAAGGATTTATGGATATTGTACATTTACAACATTGTATAGTTTAAGTAATTTATATATGTGCTTTTTGCTAATATTATTTTGACAACTTTGTAACTTTTTTTTCAACATTAATTTATATTTAATTTGGTTTAATTTAAAATATATCAATCAATTTTTTAAATTTGTTGTAGAGTTAAACAAATGCCACAGCTAACTAATCTTTTTTAGCATAATTAGTTTTTTTAATTAAAATATGATAGTTATTCAATTACCAAAAGCGAAACAAAAAAAATTTAAATTTCAAAATGAGAAAATAAGTATGCTTGAGGCCAAAATAAAGTCTTTAGATTTCACAAGTAGGATTAGGGGTTGACAAATATTTTATAGTATATAGTAAAATATTAAAATATAATTAAAAAAACACATGACAATTTTTATAATTACTTGTGAAATTAAAAATATATATTACCAATTACCAAATACTAACTCTCTATATAAAAAGATTATATATTAGTCTCAATAGAAGAGACAATCCTGCACATACATCTTAACATAAAAATAAAAAAAAACTTGGTGGTGAATAGATTTGATGCTCTAAGTGTGAAACCTTTATGAAAGACTAAAATCTCTCTTTTATAAACTTAATTTGAGTGGTTAAGGTAATCTTTCACATATTAAAAGGATAAAGATGCATAATAATCATAAAATCAATAATCTCATAATAAATCAACCATATTTTTATGCGTGAATAAAAATATATATCTCACTAATTAAGGACTCTATAATCTACTCCTTACTACAAATCAAATCACTTCATTTAGTGTCAATAAATCTTGAAATGGATAAACTACTAAAATAGTCACTTTTGTTTACCTCAAGTTATATTTTAGTCACTTATGTTTAAATCTTGCGTTTTAATCATTTATGTTAGCGATGTTGTAACATTTTGTGATCCAGGCAGGCTGTGTCGTCGTTAACAATGTAGCGATAAGCTGGCGTGTCACGTTAAATCATCATTTCAAACAAAAATTTTAGGATGTAAATTATACAATTGGTCCCCATATTTTTCATTTGAGAAATTTAATTTTTCTTTTTATGTTCTTTTAACTACTGTTTCTTTTTCTTTATTTTCCATTCTCTTAAGACTTTCCCTATATTTCCCTCCCTTCTCCATCTCTTTTAACATAGTTTTCCTATATTTTCCATTTATTAGAACTTTTTATTTTATGAAGAAAGAAAAAGGTGAAAGCTTAAGCCAATATAAAACTTGTTTCGCAAAATTCTCACCCACAATTACAAGCTCTTATCGTCCATCATGCGACTTAGAGACCAATTTGGATCTCTCAATGACCTGAGTCCACAAGCTCGCCTCACTTAGAAGACCTCGCCAAGCTGTAACTTATGGTAGTTCACCCTCAACAAAGTTTCTTGATCCCGTTCTCTTAACCTCCTAACCAACCCCGACCACCTTATCTATCTTACACCTACAACATTCTGCGCCCTCTTGGAACTCACGTTGTTTCTCAGTTCTTCAAAGCAGGCTCTACACTCTCAATGACTAAAGCGACCACCACCACAGGAAACTTACCCTCAACTTTACCCAAACCGGTTTAGTTCCATGCTCCCTTTCTCTCTCCTATGCATCCTTGCTCGGCTTCCAATCAAGTTTGCTTAGGAATATTCAAGAAAGGTTTAAATTAATTTTATCGTTTGCTTAATTTTATTAAATCGAGGAAATTTTTTTTTTTAAAAAAGAAGAAATAATCTACAGTCTGTAAAAAAAAGTTTGGAAAGCGGAAAAAAATTATTTTGAATATAAATAATTCAATTTATGTTTAGATTTGATTAAGGATATGATTTTTATATTGATTTATTAGATCAATTTTAGTTTTCAAAATTAGGTTATATTCAAATTGAGATTTGATTAAAAATTATTGATATTGATTTTGAGTGAAATTCAATTTAAGAATCATGTGAAAGAAACAAGAACTTGGTTTATTTGGTGGGTAAAGATTATGTTTACGAAGTGAAGAATATGAGAAGGAGAAAAATAGAGGAAGGAGAAAGGAAAAGGAAAAAAGAAAAAAATTAAATTGTTCAAAAAATAAAAGTATAGAGACTAGTCATATAGAAAAACTACATTACAAAAGAAATCTAAAGGGGAGTCAAGCAGGCGAGAAGGAAAGAAAACGGAAAATAAAGAAAAAAAAAAAAAGAGAGGAAAGTTCAAAGTACACTTAAAAAAAAAATTAAATTGCTCAAAGCGAAAAAGTATAGGGATCAATTGTATAATTTAACTAAAATTTTTTGTTTGAAATGATAATTTAACGTGGCGACAATTAATGCTCAATAATTTGAAATATTACAATCGATAACTTAGAGAGACTAAAGCATCAAGCATTTCAAACATAAATGACTAAAATATAACACCAGGACAAACAAAAATAACTATTTTAATAATTTATCTATCTTAAAATATATTTAAAAAAAATAAACGCAAGTTAAAATTTGCGGACATAATTATAACACATTAATTATTCTATAAAAAAATTATTATTATTGTAGTAGCAAGTGGCTATATAGCTTGCAATGCAGCAATATTTTTGCATTAACATATACTTGTAAATTTAATATTGAAGCTGATCAATTATTTCATTAAACATAATTTGTAAATAATTATTAGGACCACGTTTTTTAAAAGTAGAATGAAAAGAATTAAATAATATCATATGAATTGATGGAAAACCAAACAACATTATTACATTAATTTCGCTTTTCTCCATCTTTATTTTTATTATTAACCGGTTAATGGTGATTCGGTAGAGAGTCATCGAGATAAAATGTTTTCAGAGGAGAGTTAGGAAGAAGAAAAAGACAGCGTGAGTTGTTGCATGAATTTTTAATGATCAGGAGAATAATATTTGATATGGGTTTAAAAAATTATTGATAATGAAATTTGATTTTGTTTTTAATAATGATAGTGATGTGATATCTAAGATATGGCGTTTTAAGATAATTAGTAATCAATGACTCTAAATTTTCCTATGTGAATCTCATATATGTTTAGCGAAAATAAGCAATACATATGAGATTTACCTAATTAAGGTTTCTGGTTTAGCAAAGTTGAATATGCATAATTCAACTGAGGTGTCAATTTTATTGGAGGACACGTGTTAAATTTCTCAAGAAACACGTAATGAGATTCAAGTATAAGTGTAACACGTGTTTTCGTTTTCAACATAAATGACAAAATCACGATGATCACCCCTAAAAACAAGAAAAGAAAATGTGAATCAGAGCATGATTTTACGAGTAATTAGACATTCTTTGTTCCTTTGTTTTAAGTCTCTAATTTATGTTTAAGTCTCGCATATTTGTCGGTGATAACTGTATACCTTTTATTCTTTTAGGTGCGCCTTTAGAAACCTCTATTTCAAATTTATTACAACTTGTGTGGTAAATAAATTACACATAAATACTACTTATGATTATTTTAAAATGGTTTAATTTACAATTTAATTTCTAATTTTTTTATTACTTTGGCATTTAAACTTGTTTATCCACGTTCATATTTAATTTTTATTTTTGTCTAAATTTATTCTTAAAATGAAAAATTTACTATAACATGATCTTATTAGATATCGATAATTTTTAATAAAATAAAATGATGGTTCAAATACTAATACGAAAAAAACAAATATAATTGAAGGACCATATGTTTATTTGGTGATAAGTATGAAATTCTTCTTCAATTTTCAACTAGTTTTGTGTATATAGGTTTTTATGTTAATGTTAAATCAAAATCTTTCAAATTTAATTTTTTCCAACATATCAAAATTTTGCTGATAAATTCTTTATTATTTGTTACCTAGTTGAGAAGCAGAATAAAAGAAAGAAAATAATGATAATCCATAACAGCAGTAAAAGTGAAGTCTACCAACTTTTTGAAGTCCTTTATTGATTGCAATATAAAAGTTTACAAAGCCACTGCAGCATTCATACAAGTTTGACATATGCGGAACCAGAGCCACACCAGGAATTTACGAACTAGACATTAGAGATTTCACACGACAAAGTTGTATTATTACATCAACTATATGTGTATATATATAAAGAAAATCAAACACCACAATAGGCTTTAATAGGACATTTGGAGTTGTATCCCTCGTCTGTGCGATAGAAGCGAAGGAGCCCCAAATGGTCAGAAGGTATTATATTTGAGGGGATGTAGGTCGTCAACAAGCTCTTCAGGCACTTAATTGTTCCATTGTTGAAGGCAAATAGCCCCAGTGAATATCTGTCTACGTTCCCGCTCATCACCACTTGGTGTCTTGGAGAAAGTACCCAGTCGTTACTCCATGCCTAAATTAATTAACACACCAAAAAGAATAATGATAATAAGTAGGAAGGATAAGATTACAAGTAGCGTATAATATGTTACGCAGACTCACCGTGAGTGCATCGCCCGCAATGACCACAAAGGATGAAGGAGATGAGAAGTCAACATTAATCGATTCCCATCCCTTGTTTCAACCTCTAAAGCATTGACTTGGTTTTGATGAAGTATTGTTGTAAAACTCTTGTCAGTATGAGTAATAAACCTAGAGTAGGCTCACTTTGCTGTGGAGCTCGATTCTTCAGCAGCCGTAGAAGGTAGGTTTGTTGTATCAGTATAAGCATCATGGTATCTCTCCACACCATAACTCTCAAATATCATTCTGGTCACCATTTGATCCAACTCCGCTACTACCTTTGCATACTTGGAAATATATTCACTAAGTAGCAATGCAATAAAGAAAACCCAATTAGTAACAAATCAAAACATACTTGAGAGAAAACAATTTTGATGAATACCAGAAACGATCATTTCCTTGGGGCCACATTAAATTGGTGAAGAACCGAGTTCCCTCTATAGAAGTAGCGTTGTCGATGCCCAAGCTTTCATGGAGGTAGCTTGAGGATTTGTCCGACATAGCCATTCAAGGGCTTTTCGTATCGGTTCTTCATTTTCGTTTCTGTTGGGAGAAGGAACAGTTCTTCCAAGAGGAAAATACTTGATTGTGAAGTTGTAATGGAAATTTATCGTATTCTATTATAAAACAACCATACTGTTCAAGTGCATGTGTAACCTTTTTGCATGCTACCAACCAAGAATCTGTTCCAGGCTTCCATTCTGCATTGGAGAAATCTAGAATTGGAAGAGTGGGCGTTGATTCGGAACCCATAATTAATGCCTTCAAACCCAGATAAGATTAAGATTTCTTCAAGTTTCATGATTCTTATAAAGGACCATAGGTGATAATAAAAAAACAAACAAATTAATAAAATTCTAGCAAGCTTATTTTCCACTGTGCAGGCTGGTAGAATTTAATATTCATGGATGTACTAAGTACTGGTAGGTAATGTTTTTTTCCCCATTTTTACCTAAATTATTATTTTATTATATGCATTTTTTAAGGGTAAATTATACATATAGTCACCTAATTATCAAAAGCTTTTATTTTAGACACCAAAAATAAAAGGGTTTGCAATTTAAGCACCCACATTACATAATTCAGTCATTTTGATCACTGTCATTAAAATTATACGTGACAGTTAAAAAAATCGATATAATAACAAATTTAACTCCCAGCTTATTTATGTTTAGTGCAATGTCACATTTTTAACTCTACATAAAATGAAAAAGTTAATTTTATAACTTTTAAACTAAATAAAATATATGTGTGTGTGTGGTTAACTGGTTATATCTGTAACTTATAAAGTAGATAATATAATATTACATGTCGATGTGGTTGAAAAGATGGAAATGGGGAAATCTTTCTAGTTTAAAAGATGAACTCCCTGGGAAGTTAAGGGGGATTCTTTTACAAGCATAAGCAAGGAACAGTTAAAAGGGGTGAGGCATTTTTTTGTACCAAAGAGGAGAACTTAGCATCTTCGTCTCTAGACTTTAAGACGCAACGATGCAAAGGAACCTTTGAGGCGTGTAAAAATGCAGCAGTCAAGTTTTCAAATTTAACTCCTCTACAAGCATTTACCGTCTCACTCTTCTTTTGTTTTTAATCTTGTGACTTGGCTATTTGATGTTTTTTGAAGATATTTTAATGCTTTAATATTAAAGTGTGATTTCATGTTCATGCAATGTTTTTTTCTTAGGTCTCAACGAAATTATACTCTCATACCATCCCTCTATTGCCATTTAGCTTTAAGCATTTTATTGCGTAGAAATGATTGTATAAAGCTGTTATTTCATCTCATTTTTATCCTTTTTTCAATAAGAGGAAAATTTGATTTGTCGTTCTTTATTTAAAAGGATAAGGATGACATAAATTCTGATTAAATATAACATCTTCTCTTTATTGCAAACAATTTTTTTTTTTGAAATATAGTCTAATTTAATGATATCTATTATTTATTTGGAGCTATTAAGTTTGTATGTATTTAATCACAAAGTTATGCATATTCATTAAATATTTTTATTTGTTTTCAAATAAGGCAACATGTCATTATTAAAATTATTGAAAGATGATCACATCGGTTGTTTTGAGCGATGAAATGCCTTTTCAAACTCAAGTGTATTCATTCTAATTAATCAAACTCAATCTTGTTTTATTAATCAAAAATTGATATTTATTAATTGTTTGTAGCAATTTGAAGTAGAGCGTAAATATAATTAAAATGATGTTAATCATGTGTTTTCTTTTTAATAATTTTAATCATTGTACTGTATAGTGTTGCATGTTTCACAGAATAAAGTTTGTTCTCTCCTTTTCATCAATCTTGTCTATTACTCATCTTTCACCATACACATAATGATCTGGCCAAAACAACCCAATTGTCATGTTTCCAAACGACAAAACATATTCTTCTTCTTTTATATGTTTTTTTATAAATTTTATATACAAAAATATTCTCCATAATAATATTTATTGAATGTTTAAGTGAGTAGAGTTTACCTCTGATACTAATTTTGTCATACATTTAAGTAATATAAATAAATTACAAGATTTAGATTAATATGATTAATAAATGATCAATATATTAACAAATAATTAAAAAGATTGCACTGACATATTAATACTATTGTAATAAATAATGAATGTCATAGTTAATAATTTATGTTGTGGCAACTATGAGACGGCGTCACGAGCAGTACTTGTTAAAGTAGTCAGTATTGTATTGATGGACACACCATTTTTATTGGAATTTATAGGTATCGATATCGTTCTATTTCAATGTATCATTTTAGATTTCTCGGTATTTTAAAAAATATTTACAAATATTAAATAAATGATATTGAGTAAATTTTTAATATGAAATATCCATCAATAATATAAAATACTCATTAATAAACTCCACAAATAAAAACTATCATTCAATAAATTTAAAATTAACAAGAAAAAAAAAAAAGCCAATGGGTGAGAGGATTTTCAATAAATGAAGATGAATGATGATTGATGAGTGATGATTTTTTTCTTTTACGATGTCAATTGATTGGGTTATTTTATTATATTTTAATTTTTATATTTTAAATGTGAAAGAATATACATAAAATATTAAATATTTTTTCTGTGTAATCCTTTTTTATTGGTCAATCCATTCCAATTACATTTTAGCATAATAATAAATAGTTAAAATTTTATATTTTTAATATTATTTATGCATCGACCGATACACCATGTTCCGGTAATGTGATCGATGCAGGACAAAATTTTCACCGAGTGTAGAAAGGAGTGTTGCTTGTTCTCTTTTGCTTAACTGGAGCGATGTGCACTGAGCCGATATGACCAGAACAAATGCAAAATTTACTACCATGGTGCCCATTAGAGGTGATAATGAATCAGTCAGTCGGGCCTAAATATGATATTAACATACTTTATATTTATCCAAACTTCCCATATTTGCAAAAGACTAACCCAATCTATTTTAGACCCTCCATATTATTTTTATTTTTAAAAAATATTTATATTATATTATATTATATTAATGTTTAATCATTTTTACATTTTATTTTTGAAATTTTTATATAATCATTTTAACATTATTTTAATCTTTACATTAGAATAGTATTATATATTTAGTATAGATTTATTTTTTTAATGTGTTCTAAATTACATAATATATAAAAATAATATAATATAAAATATTATAAACTTAAAGCAGTCGGATCAGTGAGAGCTCAAGGCCTTGAATGTTCAAGCCCAAGCAGCCTATATTTTAAATGAGTCTAATTTTTTGTCTAAGCCCATTTTTAGCCTAATAATTTTGCCCAAACCCTCCCGAATTTGGGCTTTGGAGTACCTCGACCAATGAACAAGTCTAGTGCCCACTTTGCATCTAGCTTTGCTTAGCCTCATAACTTGCCATATTCTGATTGACAATTTTTGTAAACAAAATCTAAGTTGTGATCTTCTTTGATATTTTCAATGTGTGCAAGCTCATCGATGATGTCCAAACCATTTATAGAAATATATCTTAGAGATTGCGTTGGATTGGATCAAGAAAATTGACTTCACCAGCTTTAAGAGATTGGATTGGATCGAATCGAAGTAACTTAGTAACATATCTGGAAGATTTGAAGACTTATCTGGACTTATTGAAGATATTCTCCGTGTTGATTATCTTTCTACTTTCCAATGAAGATTGATTGTAATTAATCTAGTATGTTAGTAAGTTGAATGTAGTTTAAATATTTGAGATTTGTATAAGTTCTATATAGAGAGTTTTAGCACTTATACATTCATTAAGGAACTTGTAATTGTGATTGCATTGAATCGAAAACAAGCGAATTACTTGGTTTTCAAGTTGTGTTTGTAATAGGAAAACTTAGAAAGAGATCTAGATCTTAGGTAATAAAGTGAAGTTGCTAATTTGGAGAGTTGGATCACTTGTTGTAAAGGTATGGAACTTGGCATCAAATGAAACATATTGTTGTGGAGTTTCACTTGATTTGCAATTTGGTCTTTGGCATGCAAGTTAATGTTGCTCATATTCATGCTACTTGTGGGGTGTACCTTTTATATTCAGCGAGCAGACGATGATGTCACGGTGAGAAGCTTCCAGATGTTGTGACAACGTGAATGGGAACATTGCGACTTGTTCCCCCTACATAAATCGGGTTTCTTCTCCCGGTTAAACTCATTATCTTTTCTCAACTAAACTCTAATTTCTCGGGGATACTTTAGTATGATTAGACCTCTAATCTTAGTCTATTTAAAGGGGCCTTGTATCCTTATTTTGAGATGCCAATTAAAAAGGCAATTAGTAGTACTGTAGAGCTTTTTTTTTGGAGGGGGCGACAAGCTGTAGTTGTAGATAAGTTTTGACAAGAGTTTTCGTGATAACTATGGAGAGAATTTTATACTCCTCTTTAGAGAACTTTTGATAATACTCTTGAACGACATATTTTATGTTCTAATTCATGATTATTTTGAGTATGATCCTACTAATTTGGATTATTTTGTGGTCTTTTATCTTTTAGGGACTAACTTGGAGGGAAGAGGAAATTTAAGGGTAAAAATTGCAAATTTGAAGATATAATGGGCCAACATGCAAAGAAAGAGAGAAGTGGTGCCAAAAATGCAAACATGGAAGACCCAAAGACTAAAATGCAAAAGAAGAGATTTTATAGCACAAGACTCTATTTTAATTTCAATTATATTAGGATAATTATTAAAATTTTTATTTAGATTTAATTTTAGGATTTATTTTCATTGATCTTTATTTATTGTTATTTATTTATTATTTATCTTTTAGAATTTCATTAGGAATAGACTAGATTTTTAGTTTTATAAATAGGGGATGAGGTAGCACATATTTGACATCTCTTTTTGTAAACACTCCTCTTCAAAAACTTCATCTTTTGTTTTCCCCATATTTTCTTCAATAAAAATCTCATATCTATTTTATTTATTTCTTTTCCAAAAATCATGAGTCACTAAACCAATCTAGCGAAGGTTGTCAAAACTCCCAAAAAGGTTCATGGAGGCTTAGAATCGCGCTTAGCCTCCTCAGCGGGGTATTCATCAGCTTCTCGCATTACGAGGTGGCGCAGTCCATGTCCCTTAATAGGTGATCTTTTCAACTTGTGCGAAGGCGGCCACTTTATGCGTTTGGGAAGGTTGCCACAGTAGGTTCGTTGGCTTTTTGCGTCGAGAGGTTGGCGAATCCAAGAGACAAAGCGGCGTGGTATTCGCCAGTTGGGAAGTAATGATCTAGCAGAAGATAGTCCACAAAAGCAATTATTGGCTAAGTCGAGGCTCATGCCAAATTTTAAGTCTAAATCCTTGGGTGGTGGTCTTAGGCGTCCTCTTCCACTATACTTGGCTTATCTGCTCTAGAGAAAGGTTACTTAAAGCCAAGGATTGAACCCAAGCGGAACAAGACAAGCGGAGAAATTTGGAACCTTGCCACATAAGAAACTTTCTCTTTTCCTAACTCTATTTATTTTTATATTCCTCATTTTAATTTCTGTAATTTATTTAATTTTGTAATTTCAATTCACTTTAAGTCTGTTTTTATTTTCCAGTTTTTAATTCTATTTTTTTTTTTTGAGGCATTAGGTTTTTGGTAGAAATTGTCCGGGATTTCAAGAAAGCGAGCATTACGTACAATCCAGTTTACGAGATTCGACCCTACTTCCCCTTCTTTGTTATTTTACTATATATTTTTCTGAGGAATAGGATATTTTTGGTGCTTTCAACGACACATCAACTTTATAAGAGTTAGAGTTTTGTTTTGAGTGCTGGATTTATGCGTTTAGTACATTTAAGTTTATTTTCTCTATATTATACTATTGTTTGTTTACTCATTTAGTGAAAAGTTAACCTTCTTTACCCATGGTTTTATCCTATTCGGAAGAGTTTTTCACGTAAAATTTGTGTTCAACCTTCTTTACATTTTCTATTTCATTGTTTATACGTATTGATCCCCAACAAACCGATGAGTTAATAGATACATTCACCAAGCATTTGATCATAAGCTAGGCATTGCCACATACTACCCATCTTGAGGGGGCATATTGGTGTAGACCAAGTCTTTGAATGCAAGATCTCTTGAACCTGTTCTACAGCTGATGTTAGTTGTCGGTTGGGATTGCTTTTTATTTTGTATTATTATTTTTCTATTAAACTTTTTTATAATCATCTTATTTTCTATCAACTTCATCAATAATAAGTCCATTTAAAAAGGATATAATTTTAATTTTTGACCTGTTATTTTTTTTTTTTTGGTAATTGTGATGGAAAATGAATTGTTTGGGGTTCAACCCAAACTATTATATTTATAATATAATATTCTTATCAGATGTTGATATTAGTTTTTAATATTTCTACTTTGTCATTTAAAATAAAGCCTCATTGTTAAATAATTTATTTTGGGTGTAGCATAATTTTATAAATAATACCCATTAATAAATACACAATTATCAGATTGAAAAGTGAACATTATGATGAATATTTTGGTCAAATAATTAATAAGTACAAAATTTTATTTTAAATTCATTTAAAAATTTTCATCAATATAATTATTTAAGTATAAATTATTATAAAAATCAATTGATCCCAGAATTGGAGTCAAATTCAAATTATTAAATTTTTTGGATTCGAATTTTTTTAATTTGATTTTTTTTTTTTTGAAACCTTTAATCAAAGGTTTACCGATAAATTTGGATTTGATCATAATTGAATAAGACGAGTTCTCATAGCAATAAAAAGAATCTTCAGCCATGAAGTTGCTTCTTTTATCATTTACAAATACAGAAAATGAAAAAAATAGACTGCATTGGATTTGTTAAATAAAAACAAAGAACTTATAATCATGGATGAATGGTATACATATGTCACAATGGAAGTAAGAAATTGTAACTTGTAATGAAAAAATGTGTAAACATGCTTCTTTTCTAATATCTTAGCATTATAAAGATGGATCAGCTAAGCACTAGAAAGATTGAAAGAAAACTCTAGCGTATTTGGAAATTAAACAACCTTATGGAGACAGTGAAGGTGCACCAAAGAGTATTGTGAAAGCAATAATTATAACTGCTACAATTCAATGAATTCATGTTTGAAGCCCAAATAATTTCTCAAGTATTGTTCGACTGTCTGACCATTCTCAAGGACATCCTGAATATCTCCAAATTGTGAAACAACCAAACCATACAAGGTCCAAGATACTGGGCAAATATAATAGTACCATCTCCACCATATAGGAATTCTCTATAAATTAAGGAGTGGGAAAAAGTTAGTTATCCGGAAAATGAGTGAATATATTAAGAACTTGAGAAAACAACACTTACCGGACGTGGGATGACAGATCCAGAAGACATTCCATATTCCATAGAATGCTGAAACTATGCCTGCAATGTGGTGATTTGGGTGACAGCCACTGCCATCATGCCATAGAAGGTGAAGTACAACAAGGTGAAGTACATGAAGAAGAGATACCACAAGAACTTGGCAGCAGTCCATTTCAGACCCAATCATCACATACACTATAAGGCCATACACAACAGCTTGAACAAAAATATAAGGCATCTCGATTAAGACCTGCAGTTGCAAGATGTGAAAGTCAATTCAATGCACCTATTTTTAAACAATTTTCTTTCCAGAGTGAGAACTCTTCAACGAAAAAAGGAAAAAAGACTTACCTGGGAAATTGCATATGGCATGGCAGAATACATTCCAGCAGCTTTTTCTCTATAAAAGACTGTCCTTTCAACAGCCACCACGGGCTGCACGGATGCAGCATTTTGTATGCCAAGGAAAGAACAGCAGCATACATTGAGACCCATTGCATTGGCCAGATCTTGCCTTTTTTCCTGTAAATTTACAATGTGACAATAGATATATAGAAAATGATAAAAGTCCAACGATGAAACTGAGCATTTGTACTTGAGTTGTTATAGCTTACGTTTTAGTGCCGAGGTCCCAGAATAGTGTCCCAAACATCAATGCTATGACAGTAGTAAAAGTAATCTCACAGCAGTATAAGCGGGGTTGCGCCAATATGACCACCGTTGCTTCCATAAGCAAGCAGCACACTGAGTCAAGAATGGCTGAGAGAACTGAGTTGGAAAATAGAGTTCCTTTGAACCAGGAGCCAGTTTGCTTAAATCTTTAATAAGAGTTTTGTTTCTCCTAAACAATTGACATTCATCAGTTTTAAATTCAAGCTCATATAATCTTATGTTGAGTTAAAGTAAACAGATTCTTGCAGTGTTGATTATTACTTGTATAACTCTGACTTTTTATAGATATCAGCAAAATCAGCACCTAAAGCTAATTCCTGTGCTGTTGTGCTAACTTCTAACATCCATGTTGCTGGATTGTAGCCTTCTTTGATTTTGCTAACTCCTTGAATTCCCTGAAGTAGGTGAACATATATCATGTTATAGATAAATTCATATGAACAGGGAAATGAATACGTTAACAAACTTTGTAATTTTTGGTATTTCATTTTATCTCACCTCAAAATAATCAATAAGATGTTTGGAATGGTGTCCTAATGGCCCCACATATATCTCTTGTCCTCCCCCTTCATAAGGAATAGCTGCAATGGCATGTTTTTCAGTAATACAAGTAAGCAAAGAACCAACTTATTTTCAAACTAATATTTCATAGTTCTCACTTCTCACCTCATCAAATGCTTCAAATATGTCGATACTTGGTTGATGAATGGTGCAGACAACTGTTCTTCAGTGTCCACTGTGTTCCTAACTGTCCTCATAACAATTGCAGCAGCTCTTGCATCAAGGCCTGAAGTTGGTTCATCCATGAAGATGATAGAGGATTAGCCACAAGCTCAACAGCTATAGTAAGCCTTTTCCTCTGCTCGGTTGATAAACCATTTACACCAGGTAAACCAACTTGTGCTTGCCTTAATGGATTCAGTTCCACAAGATCCATGACTTCATCTATAAACATCTAATAACACAAGGTGAAATAAAACATCAATATAATTCAAGCCAAAGTGATCATTAGGAAAATGCGTTATTTCGTTTGCCTCTGCTCTTAGGATCATTAATGTGTTATTGCCTCATTAAAATCCTCTTAACTTGTAACAAAGTAGAGTAAGAGACTTGAAAAGGCTTAGGATGCAATGAATGCCAACCTTTCTGGTTTCAGGTTTGACCTTTTCCGGAAGTCGAAGCCAAGCAGAATAGAGCAAGGATTCATACACAGTGACATGAGGAGAGTGAATGTCATTTTGCTCGCAATATCCAGTTACTCGAGCAAATGTTTCTTGCTTCTTTGGAAAACCTGAAACAGTGATGTTCCCCTCGATATAACCACTAGTTTTTCTGCCAGCAAGCACATCCATCAGAGTGGTTTTGCCCGCACCACTAACACCCATGAGAGCTGTGAGAACTCCTGGTCTAAAAGAACCACTAACACCCTTTAATAGCACCAATTTATCTTCATTGACACCTTGTTCTTTTATTTCCTGTATAGTTTCAATCCAATCAAATACACTCTCTTATTAGGACATAAACTGAACAAATATATGATATTCATACATTGGAACTTTATCTTACCTGTGGCATATCAACTGAATAGATAATGTCATCAAATGTGATGGAATGTGGTTCAAATGGAAGAACCATTCCTTTTTTCTTGTTCCCAGTGGTTACTTCATCCATAGACGATGACTTGGATGAGATGCTTATTTTAGTGTCATCTTGAACCTCTGCATTTCAATTATATTTAGAACATACACATCAACTTGTACACAAACACAAGGATGTAAAAACTAAATGAGCTCTAATACTTGAACTAGTTGCACCACCTGAGCTACTTTCGGCTTGCTCTTTTTCTTCGTGTTCTTCTGATAATACAGCCTGAATCTTCTCAAAAGCTGCGTATTTATTTGCAAAAACGAATAAGAAAATAACACTTAGTTTGAAAGAAATATAAGTTCTTAGGACTATAAGTAGCTGCCAATAAAGCTATACTCACGCTTTAAATAGGCAAGCGCCATAGTATAAAAGAAGTTGAACAATACTATGAATCCAAGCAATCCCCCTACTCCGAACCAATACCACCGTGGATCTTGGAAGAAACCCCTAGACTTTAAAATTGTAATTCCAAGTCGTTCATTTGAGCCCGGAAGAATCTTCAATATGAAAGAAAACATAAAATATCATTAGATTATTAGGAGATAAAATTCAGAAATCAGTAGACATTACAAATTCAAAGCATTACTCTTCTCCATTGGTTTCCAAGGAATTCATTAACCATCAATGCATTTTGTCCATACATCATAGGGGAAATCCAGTAGCCCCATATCCACCATTTCTTTATATCCTCTGTGACATTGTGACATTGAACAAAGAAAATCAATTACAAATTCCATTTTCCATCAAAAGTTCAATCTTTTGAGCTATTTTTAGGACTTCTCATATGTACCTCGTGATAGGACAAAGCCACCTAATGCAAAAAGTATGAGCAAAGCAAAAGCTCCGAAAGTGTTAGCGACAACCATGTTTCTACCAGCTGCAGCAATAAATCGGAACAATCCTGAAGACATTTGGGTCACCAGAACAAGGATGAGGTATTGCCTAAACAACCTGTGCCAGACAAATCACTTTCACATAAATTTAGATCAGAGCTAATAAACAGGAACTATACTATAAATGGTACTAGTCAAATTCTCCTCGATATTTTTATTGTCAATTCATTTTCTTTACCTTTCAACATTCGGATCAAATCCAATGACATAGTAGGTAAGAAACACCCATAAGGAAACTTCTAAAAATGAGATGGGGATCTTGAGTATACATGTTGGTAAAGCATATGCCCATGAAGGAAAGAATAGGAGGTCTCTCTGCTTGAAAAAGACAGGAAGCTTAGCAATGGTCATAGAAATCTCAGACATCCCATTAAACATGATTGCGATCAAGCCAAAAAACAGGGCCCCCATATAGATTCCTCCCCCTTCAATTGAATCATTTCTCATCTCAGTCCTTAGGAAGAGCGTCATAGTAATGAATGCCATTATTGTTAGCTGGTAGCACAAGGAAAATAAAGTTAAGAGTCATTGTTTAAACCTTGATAATTGCAGTACAAGAACCGAGTTTCATTAGTACATACTTGTATAAACTTGAAAATGTACACGAAAGAGTTTCTCTTCATCAGTAGAAATTCCCTTGAGATGCAAGCTTTGAGCAACTCTTTCCTTCCAACACCATACTTTTTGGTTGTCAAAGCAGCTGGGTGGCTCTTTGTTTTTTCATATGGAACACCAAGTTCATCTCTAAGTTTCTTTCCCACATGAAATGATTGGAATGCCTCAGAGAATTCGTTGGCTGTGACAAACCTATAAGGTTGATCTTTATGTACCCAATACTGTTGTTGATCTTTCCTTGATGTAACCTGAAAATGAACAAAGTCGAGCTAAATGCGATAGAAGAGCAACTTGGTCCCAACGGAAAATAAGGATCAAAACCTCCATCAAAACTTACTTCTTGCAAGAAGTCAGCCACTCCTTTTCTCTCCGGACACTTGAAGCCCATAGATTCAAAGAAGCTCAACACATGTTCACGAGGACCCTGATATACTATCTGGCCATCAGAAAGGAGAATGATGTCATCAAAAGATTATAAGTCTCTGGAGCTGGTTGGAGAAGAGAGATGATTGCAGTTCCATTAAGGATGTGAACAGTTTGCTTGAGGAGTTCACAATTTGGAAAGTTGTGGAGCTGTCCAGACCAGTAGATATCTCATCCATGAACAGTACCTTTGCTGGTCCAACCAGCATTTCACCTAAATGGGTTAACAGATTCAAATTTCATGATAAAAGTTTAGGAAATTTACATATCGAATGAATGGATTAATTGATATCATGACTTACCAGTTGTGACACGCTTCCTCTGTCCTCCAGAGATACCCCTTAACATTTCATCTCCTACCATAATGTCTGCACATACTTCTAGACCTAAAACCTACAAAATTTATAGCAAAGTACTCAATAAGTAATGAAATTTTCATTTATAACAGTGCTTCTTGAAAGTCTTTCAATATACTTCAAATTTTTAACTCTTGCCTTTAGAACATAATCTGTGATTACATTTGCTTCCTGACCTTCTGTTGCTACTGCCTGAAATATTAGAAAAGACAAGTAAATGATGAAGAATACATGGTTCTCTCAAATATATGGAAATCCTTGTCATACAGATTCAATCTTAATTTAAATCCCAAATCTGATTATCAATCAACTCTTTCCTGTTGTCATGAATGAAAATGTCAATCCATATTTTCTATTACAATGGCATTTTAGTTCTTACCTTCATGTAAGCATCCATATCAGGATCAGGTTTAATGTTTGCTTGTTTCTCTCTTCTTGACAACTCCGCTAACAGCTCTGTAAACCCCCAAAACAACAAATTTTCAAGGTTTAAAGGTTTAAAAAAACAGCATTCATATTGTTCCAATAGTGGGAAAAAGATCAAAAGGGTTGGAAATCAATCAAACTTACCATAGCGGTCTCCAACCCCTTGGCATCTTGCAGAAAAGGCCAAAGTTTCCCTCACAGTCATTTCTCCAATGTGAAGATCATGTTGACTGATATAGGCAACTGTTCTCTGTGGCACAAACTCATCCAAGCGATGCCCATTATATGTCACTTTCCCCGAACACTGCAGAAAGAATTCCACTATCAATTAGATATCAAAACAATGACAAAGAAGTTAACGCAAAAGGCAAGAAGCCAAGATAGGAAAGCGATTAAAGAGAAAAGGTAAATTTCTCAAGCACCTTGAGAGCAGGATCAAGTTTTCCAGCCAAAGCTAACAAAGAGTGGTCTTCCCAGAACTTGGAGGACCCAAAAGCAATGTCAGCCTGTAATAAGTACATGAGAACAATGACAGAGTAAATCTAGAATCATACAACTTTTAGTTTCATAATAAAAATAAAAATTAATATCACCATTGTTACCTGCTTGGCTTAATGATGCCACTGACATCATTGAGGATGGTCAGCTTTTCTTTCTACTAGAAAGAATACCCATATCAATCAAGAAACCCTGTAATTTACAAAACAAAGTGAAACTTGAGAAATGATCCTAAGAAAACAAAACTCTTAAATGGTAACAAGTAAAGTATGTTTCCAGGTTGCTACCTCAAATAAACTAGTAATGAAATTAAGAATTGTTGGCAAAGCATTGGTCCCAACAAAAGCTTGAGCTTCAATATTTAGATGTTCAAACCGGACTTCAATTGTGGGAAAATCAATGCCAACCCTGAAAAAAAAAGGACTCGTTTCATCCGTTATCGTTACATGAGACTGGATCTTTAATTCTTTCCATTGCATTTTCCTAGTAACCAAACATTAAAAGAAAAAGTTGTATACCTAGCTACACGGTTCTTGAGCTTCAACAAGAACTTCTCATTATCTTCCTCTGCTACTTTAACCAACCGCTCAAGCAAAGCCTTCCGTTCCACCCACCCAAGGTCATGAATATTGATTTCACTGGCACCACCTTCAGAACTAGTCAATATACCTTTCCTGGGACGAGAAACAGTAGGTAGTTTCTCAAGTGCTGCTTACTTTAAAGCTTCTTCATCATCCTCTTCTCGAGAAGACCTTGAAAATACCTCCAGGTCATTGTTTCTCCATGCCGAAGGGCTCCTCCGTAAACTACCACTAGCTCTATAAATATCAGCACCCTGCATTGCAAAATACGCTAACACCCCCAAAACTTATCAAAAACTTCACGTTTTAGGAGCTCAAATCAAAGCAAAAGAATGTAGTTTTAGTTTCCATGTATAAAACCAAGAAAAAACGAGAATTTAAATTGAGGAAAAACACTACAACTTTGAAAACTGAAACAACAAAAGAAAACAGAAACAGGATGTATGTTGTCAAAAAAATTTGTTAGTTCTTGCTATATATATGTATATATATCCAAGAGGAAGAGATTGAATAAAATTGTGAAATTCAGAAGGAAAAAATCTGATTTGTCACTAAAAATAAAGTAGAATCACAGCTTTATATAATGTCTTCTCTAAAACGGAAGTCTGTTAGTTTTTGTTATACATTTCTTCAATACTTCCCAACGTGTTTTCTTACGTATACTCATAAAACAAGGAATTTTCCCAAAAAACTTGTGAAAGTCCATGGGTCTGTCGCGTAATAAAAACACTGTGGAACCGCCCATCTTTGACTCATCTCTTTGCCACCACTCGATGGTTCATTTTTAACATTTATTACTCACTCAAAAACTTTATTTTATTCGTTACTAGTAGAAACCAAAATAATTTAGTATGGCTAGCTGTAATCTAATGTTTATAATTTTTTAAAATTTATATCAGTATTTTATTTAAATAAAAAATTAATAACGTAAACAGATCTTTCTAATTTCTCTCGATTTTGATATTAAATGATAAAATTGATGATTATTGTATAATCAAAAATTACAATGAGGAATGTCTTCCACTTTTATATATATATATTTAGTAGTGTAGATATGCGATCTTGTCCTTTTCCAACATTTATCTTAAAATTGAAAATAAGAGAACTATTTTATTTAAATAAATATTCATAAGTTTTATATAAGACACCAATTATTTATTTTGTATTTTAATAAACCTTTAATCTTTAACTTAATACTTAAAGAAGTCCTAACATTTAATTTGCACTCAAACAAACTCCAAACTGATCTGAACATAAATTAACCTTTTACTTGAAAATAATAAGGGTTTATTAAGTATAGAAAATATATAAATACTTATTTAAACAAAGCAATATATTTGAGGACTTTTTACAAATTTTACCTAAAATAAAAAAGTCAGTGCCACCATGGGATGGTTGCTAGTGGTACTAAATAAAGTTATACAGTCACTTGTCCTAAAGTGGTATTTGCCATTCGAAATTTAAAATTTCCATAGATAATATATAAAATAATATTTTATTTTATTTTAAAAGCCACTAAAATGAATAATTAATTAGGATTTTTAACTAGTGAAATATTATATTTGAGGTCATATAGATTTGGACTAGGTTGTCTTTAGATTCAAATTATTTCGAGTTTCAATTAGCTCGGACTCGATTGTTCTTAGACACAAATTTTTATCAGGCTCAGATTCTTTCCAAGCTCAGGTTTTCCAGATTCAAGCCTTTTTAAATTTAAACTTTTTTAGTCTTCAATTTTTTCCGAATTCAACAGAGATTCAAGTTGAGCGGGTGGGCTTGAATAGATTCAAATAGTTTTGATATTTTATAAATTATATTTCAAACCTAATAATTACTTTTACTTTAACATTACGAGAAGAACACATACAAATTCACTTTTTATAGATAAAAAATTATATATATTATTTTAATAGAAAATTGTATATAACATAACTAAAACATATAAGATATAATAATTTTATAAACATAATTAATATTATTATATGATATGTATATGAACTTTTATGTAATAATTTTTTGTTTATTTGTAGGTAATATTTATGGTTTTATGATACATATATAAATTTTATTTATTTGAATTATTATCTAGAATTTATATATAAGGCACAAATTTGGATTTCGGTAAAATTTTTAAATTGACAAAAATAATGTTTATTATCTATTATATTACTAAGTTTACATTTGAATATTTTTATTTTGTTATTAAATTTTAAATATTGAAATATATTTATTATATTTAGTCATAAGAGTTAAAAAATTTTAATTTTTTTTAAAAAAATCAATTAAATTCATAAAAGATTCAAGTCAATTAAGCCTTTAATGATTTTAAAAAAAAAAAAAAAAAACAACTACGCCCTTCTAATAATGAAACCATCATTGATCAATTTAATTGCTAATAGACACATGCGATTGACAAAATCAATTAGTAGCTAACATGTGAAATGCCACATGCCATATATATTAAAAAAATTACAATGAAAGAAATTAAAAAAATGCACATAGAATGAAACTGGACAAATAAACTTCCAAATTTATTTGAACATAGACATCCATTTGTCTAGTTTATTCTAGATGTCCTTCAAGATATCATAAAAAAATTTATAAAATTATTAAGAAGTTGTAACAAATTATTTAAAAATATAAAATTATCAAAAATTATTAAATTATAAAATAATTATTAAAAAATCATAATAATTATCAGTAATTAATAAAAAATTCTAGCAAAAATCATAAAATGTTAAAATATGATAATAAATTGTCCAAATTTTGTCCATGTACCCTTGTATACCCCATTTTGTCTTGTTATAAAAGTTTGAGAAGCTACTAAAAATAAATACAAAAGTCATGTTATTTGACCAGTTTCATAGTTCAAATAATTTAATATTCATCAAAATATCTCAAATTAACAAGAAATATTATTTTAAGAGGGTTTCATGATATTTTTCATATGAACTATGGGTACAATAAATATATACAAATTTTAATTTTCATTAACTTAAAGTTTAACAAATTTGGTAAGTAAATTTGATTTCATATGTTAATTTAATATATTTTATGTAATAATTAAAATTAAATTTTGTAACTGTGAATATTTATTTTGCATATATAATAATTGCATTAAAATTTATTTTATATTCATTTTTAAAATTTATTTTAATTTATAATTTAACATAAAGATTTATTGTTAATTATAAATTTAAATAATATTTAAAATATATTTTCATAAATTAAATAGTTATCATTTTTATTTTAAATATCATCATATAATTAGATTAATTATTAGGTTAAAATATGCTAGGGTCCCTATCTTTTGTAAATTTAGAATTTAGTCCTTGTACTTTTTTAAGGAATTTAGTCTTACTTTTTAGATTTCAAAATTCAAGTTCAATCATTAAAATTATTTTGTTAAAATTAAGTTCATTACAACATCACTTTTTTAGTTGCATGACTTACAAGTGAGTATTTTTTTTATTTCAAAATATCACATCAATAAAGTTAACAAAAAAATTTTTAATGAGTGTTAACAATTAAACTTGAATTTTGAAATCTAAAAAGTATTAACTAAAATCTTGGAAATAAAAATATAGTGACTAAAATTTAAATTTGTGAGAAATACAAGGACTTATGACATATTTAACCTAATTATTGATGTTAATTTATTACAAATTCGGACTTTTTAGGGTTTAGGTTGGATCTCTCTCGAGCTTGGGCTCAAGTCGGTTTTAGGCTCAGGCTCTCTTGAATTCAAATTTTCTCATATTCAAATCGTTACAATATCAGATTGACAGGGCGGTGCTTGTTTTGCCGTGATTATAGATAAAGAGAGATATATTTAAATGTTAATCTGTCCTTAGCTTCTACATCTTTACATACCTTTTCAAACCGCCTCACAAGTCACGTGAGCAGGTGATCATATCAATATGAACATTAAGAAGAAAAAAACAAGAAAAGGTAGGAAATTAATGGAAAACACAACCACTTCATTTTCTTTACTTTTATTTTCCTCCCAATTAATACTACTTCCCAACTTCCATCTTGCAAATTAAATGGAACTCTTCATCATTTATATTTTCTTTTTCATTTTGCATTTTTTTGCCCATTTGTAATCTTATTTAGTATAAATATTTTTGGTATAATCACAAATATAGTTTTAGTTTTAATTTTAAATTTTAAAAATATTTTTAACATATCTATATTTATTTATTTTTATACATAGAGAGGAATAATAAAAACAGGAATTGAACATTAGTCCTTAAAATGTCAACAAAGGATTTAATCACTCCTTATGACGATGATGATACCGACAATGCCTTCTTCCTCGTTATTCATGCGGGACGAAATTAAATTGTGGTTGTTTGGGAATTGCCATTTTGCCAACCTTTTTTAATTTAAACTTTTTAACTTTTAGGACTATATCAAATGCACCCAAATCTAACATTATAAACTAATTATATAAAAATCAAATTTTACGAAAGTGATTAAATGAAAGTTAAATTTTAAAAGTGTTTAAATAAGAGCTTTTTAATTTAGTATATCATGTTTCAATTTATACTTATATTTTTTCTTTCTTTTAAAGTACTATATGTTTCAGCTGTTATATATTTTATTTTAATTTAACTTTTAATGTAGAATGAATTGACTTGCATGTGTGGACACCCAAATTTACCCAGGCCCATTAATACCCGACCCACTAACCCATTAACCCATTACAAACCCAACCCAAACAAAAACAAAAGACCAACCCAAATCCAAGCTAAATCAAGACCCAAATCAGAAAAATTAACCTAACCCCTATTGACTATCGTGTGAACCTAGCCCCAACATCCCCACTGCTCCACCACCAACCCTGCAAAAAAAGAGCGGGGATTAAATGCGAAACAAGAAGAAAGCAGGAGAGGGGTATTGGCTATATATTTGAGAAGAGAAAATGTATTTGGGGGTTCTGAGACACAAAAAAAAAAAAACAGATACAATTTGAAGCAAAAAACATACGAACATTGTAATACAAAAAGGATAGTTGAATATCAAAGGTGATTTTTCCAAATGTTCTTGATTTGTTTTCTCTGAATCTATTTTCTTTTCACGATTTATATATATTATAGCATAATAAAAATATAGAAAAAGAGAAAAGAAGCTATACCTTACGATTAGGCCGTCGACCCCTTTTTGCCGTTGAAATAGGAGTTTAAAGAGGAGAATCGAGTAGACAAGGTGATCTGGAAGTGGTTTTTGCGAGCGTCGATGCGCCGTCCCTAATGTAGCTTGGCTATCGTTCTCGAAGGAGAACCATACGAATCGGTCGAGGAGATGAAAGCAGAGAGGTTTGAAATTTGCTTTCTTTTTTTCGGTAAGTGAAGAGGAGGATTGTTTTTGGCATGTTTAAGTGACTGATGGAAGATTTTAGGGTTTCTTAACTTGAGATAACAAAGCGGCACCGTTTAGGGCTGTTCTAGTGGCCTCAAAATGGTGCGCGTATGAGCTATCCCGTGCGATCCGATCCGATACCCGGGGATCAGTGTGTTTTGGCCTTTGAGGGCTAATTGCGCCTAGGTCCTTCCCCTTTGCGCGATCAATCGCGTCTCGATCGTTCATTTATTTTTCTTTTAAAATTCGCCCTGTAATTTGCGCGTGTTCGCGCTTTAGTCCATGTCTCTGCTCTGCGTTTTAGAACTTGGTTTATTTCCAGTTCTGGTCCTTATGTGTTGATGCGCATCACATGTTGATCCTCTTCTGATTACTTTATTTATAGATTGGCCCATTCGTTTTAATTGCGTTTTAATTAGGTCCCTCTTCTATCCTCTTTTTAAATTGGATCTCAATTAGGTCAATTAAATTCATTTTTTAGTTTTCTTTTTTATTTGAGTTTATTTATTAATATTAATTGTATTACTTGCATCATTTTGATTGTTTATTTATTGTAGTCTAACTGTAAATTCACCTTATATACATCATTCTATATTTTATGCATTATCATTCATATTATTATTTGTATTATTGTTATCCTTTAGTTTATTATTATTGTTTACCATCATTTTCATTGTCAACATTACTAATGTATTATTATTTTTTCTGTTAAGATGCTCTTATTGTATTTTATTTCATTATCATTATATATTATTATTATTATTATTATTATCATCCCATTAAGTTAATTAATTTCATATTAATTCTGTGTCATTTATGTCACGTATTTTTCTTTGTGTTGTTCCCTTATTCGTATTTATTTATGATATCATTATTAACCTTTGTAATTATTTTTGAGACATATCATGTATTTCACATTATTGCCATTTTAACACATTTTATTACTCTTATTACTTTTATTTTATTATTGATTCTATGTTGTTTCATACATGTAATTATTTTTGCTTTGTGTACTTTAATAGATAATTTTGTTGATTAAAAGTGAATCGTGTACTTAAATTATTATTATTAGCGCATGGAGATATTGGTATATATACATCGAGTCTATAAAGTTATGTATTTTATACTCATGGTATTCTCTTGTACATGTATAAATATTTTTTAAATCTTATATAACCTATGACTAATTTAATTTTGGTATGCATATTCCTTTTTTATTCTAAATTTATTTATATATATATATATATGCCCATAATTTGTAAATTCAATATGTTCTTGAAATTATTATATTTGTATTACCTTTGCATTTTTTTATACACATAAGTTGTTAATTTTAAACTAATATTCTTGACTTTTGGTATAACATTCGATTTAAATATTCATTTTATAAAATACATTTTAATGATCACATACATACTCCTATTTTAATTTTGTAAAAAGGTTTCTAGTTTAACAATTCACCTAATTTATATTATGTGCTCATCCTTTAAAACTTATTTTATACACATATACATATTCTTCTTTAATTTCTATTTGGTTTTGTATTTTGGCATTTGAATGCGGCATTAGGTTATATATATTATTGTGGTATATTATTTTCGTTTTGTATTGCCATCATATTAATTATTCTTCATCACGATTAGGAAATTGGTAATATTTTTAAAATTTGGTTGCTATCTTGTTAGTTTATTAAACAAATTATGTTATCTCCTTCATCCATCATAGCATCCTATACATTCATATTATCGAGTTTTATTTCCTTTCCAGTTTTCAAATATTGTTTATAACTTTTAACCCTTTAAAAATAATTATCCCATTTTATTTCAAATCGAATTAGCATATTACAAGCCGCTTTCATAATTATTTGTTGAAATTTCTTAAAAAAGAAGCGATGTTTGATTTTTAGCAATTCGAGGAATCGTGCCTTACCGTGCTAGGTTGCAATTTCTCGTTTGCTCTAAATAATCGAATACCTCTTTAGAATTTCATTCATGTTTTCTAAAAACTTTTTTAAAACAAAGGAAATATTCGATGTTTAGCAATTCGGGAATAGTACCCTATCGTGTTGGGTTGCGATCTCCCATTTGTCCCAAATAATCGAATATCCCTTTTCAATTTTACTCGTGTTTTCTAAAACAAGGCAATGTTGAATATTTGGAAATAGAGAGAATCGTGCCCTCTTCATCTTGGATTTCAATTTTTCGTTGGACTAAATAGTCGAGCATCCTTCCAGCGTAATTACTGAATTATAAACTTTTGGAAGTCGAAATCTATCGTGTTTTCGAGGATATAAAGGATCGCATCCTCTGCGTCTTTGGATGTGGTGCTATATTCTTCAAGCGAGAAAATTTTGATGACCAATTCGGATTATTCAAATGTATATAAAAGAACCTCATTTCAAAAACATTTTAAATCTTAGCCACAAGAATGAGTTATTTAATCGGTTTGGTACCAATTTTTGGGCGTTCTGGGGTTACTAACCCTTCCTCGTGCGTAAATCGATTCCCGAACCCTTTCTCTCAATTTTCGTAGACCTAAAATTATTATAAATATAATGTTTTATTAAAATGATTTACTTCAAGGTGATCCGATTACACCTCAAAAAAAAAAAGGTCGGGGCGACTCATTTTTGCTTTCCAAAAAGTCGATCCCTCATTTTTAAGTCGAAAAATGGTTTTGACAAAGATAAAAAGCCTTTATTTACGTAAAAGAATTGAACTTTATATAATCATTTTAAAAAGTTTGTCCCTTATAAGTAATCCCTAAAAAATTGGGTTCTAATTTGAGCATTTACCTTTTAACTTATTAAAAGAAATTCAAACCCCACCCTTCTCTGATAAATTTAATTAGCTTGCACAACTATAAATGTTAACTAGTTTTAAATATTTAAAAGATTTAAATATACTATATGTTTTACCGTTTGCTAAATTTATGCCACCTATTAATCAAATCCCAACTCAATTATAAAATTATTAAAATTTATTTATGTTTTATAAAGTAATAAATTTTATTTTGAGGGTAGTATTCTTCTTTTATATTTTTAATTTACTCAATAATTTTTAAATGGAAGCATTTAAAACATATAAATTTTAAGTTTATAACCTAGAAAATCTAGATAGATTGTGATGACTTTCAATGTTTTGGCTTTCAAAACATATGTTTTCATAACTAATTTTAAGAGAACAAATTTCTAAATTTTAAATTTATTTTTACATTGTCAAAATATCAAATATATTGTGAGTTTTAATTGTTTCAAGTAAGCTAAATGGTCGTGAAATTTAAAATTTATCAAATTTTTATTTTTAATTGTTTTTGTATAAGAATATATTTTATATACGTTTACAACATTACAGGTATTCTGATTTTTCATTATTTTGAATTTGATCTTAATATGATATTTTCTAGCCCTATGTTGACATGTATTTTGTGGTTAGAACCAATTTCAACCATGCCATTGATTTAAAATAGTGGTTTTCAACCCACTAATACTAAGGTAAATTGTAGTTTTGTTTCGACCTATTGCTATTGGGGTTAATTGCGGTTTTTGTTTCGCGTCATTATTTTTGACATTTGTTACCAGGATTAAAGGTGAACATAACTGTAAAAAGGAGTTGATTTTTATCTGTTGGTATATTTAGAAACTATTAATTTGTCTTTATT
The DNA here is from genome assembly GCA_025698475.1 of Gossypium anomalum. Classification (NCBI taxonomy): domain Eukaryota; kingdom Viridiplantae; phylum Streptophyta; class Magnoliopsida; order Malvales; family Malvaceae; genus Gossypium; species Gossypium anomalum. The sequence goes on from JAOWAC010000026.1 coordinate 29,146, forward strand.
ATAGTTTTGAATTATTTAATTACAGATTGCCTGTAAAGTTTGCACTTCTGTATTTTCAACAAAATGTTTGGCCTAAATGTTTTTTCTGTATTCCTACTTAACCCAACTAAAGGAAATGCCAGTTGCTTACTGAGTAACTAAATTCACTCCTCTTTTAATATTTTTATAGGTTGTGACTTTGTTCTTGATCATGGTACGGTTGTCGAACCATTTTTTGGCTAAAGCGGGAATCGACTATAATTTTGAAAATGAAAGCGAATAGAGGAGTCGCCACCAATCCATTTTGATGAGGTGTGATCGGGTTACCTTTAAATTAACCATTTTAATAAAAGTTAAGATTTACTAAAATGATAATTTTGAGTCTACTGAAAATCGAAAAATGAGTTCGGGAGTCGGTTACGCATGAGGAAGGATTAGCACCTCGATACGCCCAAAATTGGTACTGGTTGATTAATTAATGTCTTAAGATCGAAGATTGAAAACTTTGAAGACTTTTGAAATACGATCCTTCTTTATGAAAATGCTATAGTGTTAAAGACCTTCTCAAGTCTATAAAATGTCACATCGATTGAGTTAGGACACGACATCTTGAATTTTCGAGAGCGAGCTTGCCTTTTATTTAAAATTAACGTGTTTTAAAGTATATTCGGTTAGTTAGGAATAAGCATCTTTGAAACTTCGTATATTGCGATCTAAAAAAAGTATTCCGTTATTTAGGTTAAAGAAAAAATCGAAACTCTGAAGTTAGGACACGATTTTCTCGAAATTCTAAACACAGAGTATCGCTTTTTATGAAAAAATTGTTTTCTTGAGGGCAAGGTTAATATAACATAAGTTGCAATAAAATGAGATAATAAAGAATGCGTGAATAAATTTAAATTTGGATATTGATAGGCATATGAATAAACATAGAAGCAAATCTGCGAACGATGATAATAAGAGCTGAAATAAAATGAATAGAAAGCGAATAAAAAGAAAATAACAAATAAGCTAGGAAATATTCGAAATTAAAAGAACTAGTAATAAATAAACAATCATTATGTAAAACTAAAGAATGATAGTATAGTAATGATAATAATAATATTAATAGTAATAATACAAGTAATGATTTTGGGATGATGTGTGAAAGTGTATATATGTATGGGTGTATACAAATAAGTAAATAATATATCTTTGTGAGTGAAGAATTAAAATAAAAATAAAATAAGTGTATTTAAAGAGTAATGGGTAAAAATATAATAATAATAATATAATAGTAGTAATAATGATAATAATAAAGTAATAAATCATAATGATAATAATGATAATAATATAAGTAATAATAATAATAATAATAGTAATGGTAATGGTAATAGCATAATAGTATTAGAAATATACAATATATAGTATTAGAGATAAATATATAATATATACATATTAGAAATAATCATAATATTAAAAACGACTATATATATTACATAAAAGTATATATATATATATATGCATGTTAAAAATATTAATTAAAGCTAAAACTAATACTAACAATAGTAAAAACTAATAATATAATATATAAAATAAAAATAAAGAAATAATAGTAATTTTTAGAGCAAGACAACGAATATAAATAGGAATATAACAATAATAATAACAATATATCAACTTAATCTAACAATAATAAACGAGTAAGTAAATGAAAGGAAAATAATAGTGGTAAAAATAATATTAAATTGGTTAATATGTTAGTAACAATAACGTATAAGTAAAAGTAAATAATAATAATAATAGTTAACGATAAAAAATAAAAGTAAAGAAAGTAAATATAATTTTAATAACAAAGTAACTAAATAACTAAAAAAAAAGGGACTAAATTGGGCTTAAAAGCAGAGTTGGTGGGTAAATTCGAAAAAAAAAAAAAAAAAAAGAGGACCATATTGCCATACACGCACAAAGTAGAGGGACGGAAATAGGAATTATTCCTTCTTGCCAAAACAGCATCATTTTATTAAGATATAAAAGGCCTTTTTAAAAAAAAAGAATCTTTCATTTTCTTTCTTTTCCGTAAAGCGAGCAGGCCCCTCTCCCTTTTCTTCATTTTTAGATGCGCTAGGGTTTCAAAGGAACCCGTTTCATGCCAAATCATCGGACCGCCCACCGTATCCCGATTGGCGGCGTTCCCAAATCACCCCTTTTGGCCGATTTGGCCTTCCCTTCCTCGTTTTAAAACCCAAAACTCTTAAAAATAAAACAAAAGACAATAAACCCTCGGTTTCTTCCTCCAATCTCAAGAAAGGTAATGTTTTCTTCTCTTTTCTTTGAAAATATGTATGTGTCTTCTATGGTATGTTATATCTAAACATATAAGTAAAAAAAAGCGATGTACCTTTGTAGAGAAAAATAGTATTTTGATTTCTCTTTTTCGTTTCAATTGATGTGTATAAACCCAAATACATTAAACCCAAATTTACTCAAGCCCATTTACACAAAACCCTTGCCCAAAACCCGGCTATTTTGACTAGGGTTTTGAAAAATCAAACCCTAGCCCCACAACAACACCCCACCCACGGCCTTTGACTTGTGGCCTAGCCCACAACTACCCCGACACACTTCCGCCGCTGGGAGTCACTTCCGGACCTCAGGACACTCGCAATCGAGACAAGACAGAAGAGAAAAGAAAATAAAATGATATGGCTATAAAAGCCGTTTGTAAAAACAGAGGGGTCCCTTCTTTTCTAATCTTCTTGATTCAAAAGAAATCATAAATAAAAACATTCAAGTTTAAAGCAAAAAAGCAGAGCACACACACAGTAGTTTTTAGCCAAATCAACAATAGATCGACATCAAGAAAGGTGAAATAGAAGTATACATTCCTCTATTTCTGAATTCGTTTTTTTGTTTTAACTATTCTTTTATTTTCCATTTTCAAATATACATATTTATATATATATATATATATTAAAGCGAAATAAAAAAATAAAATAAAAAATAGAAATTTTACCTCTCATGCAGTGTGTGTGTGTGTACTTTTAACTGCCGATGTGGTGGTCGGCGACCAGGACGAGTGGCCGGCCCGTGGCGAAACTCTCCCCCTCTCCTTCCCCTTTCTCTTTTCTCCTCTCTCTTTTTTTTTCTCTCTTGGTGACAAAATGATTTTTAAAAATTTTTAACTTATATAGGGTCCAAAAGCATGCCGTTTTGGACCCCTATAATGGGAAAGCAGCGCGCCGTTTTTGAGCGGGTGAGTCGACCCGACCATGCACGGAAGGATCGCGTGTGTTTTTGAAGCGGAAGGGCTATTTCTGCGTTCAGCCCTTCCAGCTTTTACGGGATTTTACAATCAAGGTTTTCTTATTTTTAATTTGGCCCCATAATTTTTGTGGATTTCAATTTAGTCCCTTGCCCTACTGTGACGTTTGGGCAATAGGGAATTTTGCGCTTTTAGTCCCCACTATTTTCTCGTGTGTTGCAATGTAATCCTTTCTTTTATTTCCCTTTTAAATCCCCACAATTTTGTTTTTAATTCGATTTTAGTCTGTTTTAGTTTTATTTACTTTTTTATTTTATTTTCACTCTTATGATATTATTATTATTATTATTATATGTAATATTGGTGTGGGTTTTATACATGTATGCGTGTATATTTATATATAGTTTTAGTTTTAGTTACTTTAATTTCATATTATTATTAGTATTATAATATTATATTTGTTATTAATATTAGTATATATTTTATTATATGCATATATATATATATATATATATATATATATATATTTATATATACTTTTATGTATCGTTTCTATTATTACATTTGCTATTTTCACTATTATTATATTTGTTATTTTCATTATTATACATATATATATATATATATATAGATGCTTTCAAGTATTTATTATAAATATATTATTTTCTTATTATATTATTATGTATATTATTTTACTCATGTTTTCATATTTTTTATATTATTTTATATTTATTTATTATATTTTTATATATTTAAAATTATATTATTCATGTATGCCATTTTATTATGTATATGTTTTATATCATTTTATGTACATACTTTTAGTATCATTGTGTATTTATATATATACATATTTATGTATATAGATACTTTCAAAATTACTAACTATATTCCTTGTATTATTCCACATATATATCTCTATATTATCTCATGTACATATTACCTATATTATAATCACTAAGTGTACTTTATATTTGTTCATAATTGATTTTTGTTTCCCTTTTAAATATTATTTTTATTGTCTTCTTTTTGTTGCTCTAATATTATGTTAACATTTTGATATTGTTTGCATTTTTGGTTTATTTTAAATTCTTATTTCAAAAATATTTTTATGCTTTAATTGCTAATCGAGGCAATATATCGATTTGACATTAAGTCGCGAATTTCATCGCTATGTTGGATGGAATTTGTCGGATCGTGTCAAGGCAGTATATCCTTCTCAAAAAATAAAAAAATTTCAAAACTTCTCACCTTCTTTTAATCGGATCACGATTAAATTTTAAATTGAACTCGTATTTTGAAAATCGAGGACAATATGTGTTTTATAAGATACCAATTTTGGCGTCGCGAGGTGCTAATACCTTCCTCGCGCATAACTTGACTCGAACCTAATTTTCTTTGGATTTTAACGTAAACCTAAACCTATCCTTTCATTTGTTTCTAAAGAAAAATTTAATAGGTGTCAGATCACACCTAGAAAAAAGATCGGTGGCGACTCGGTTTATTTTAAAACCAAATTTCAATTTCCGTTTTCTAATAAATCGCATACAATTTAGCGACCAGAAACCCAAATTTTTACGTCGCTTCTATTTGGCGACTCCACTTTGAGGACAACGGTTTTGAGAGTCGAGTCGAATTAAACATGTTTTGTCAAAGTTTTCAAATTTCCTTGTTCAAAGTAAATATTTGGTCGTGATCCGAAATCTCGTTTCAAAAATTCATGCATTTGCATCGTCTTGTAAATATTTCTTCTAACTTGTTATTTGTTTGTTTTTGAGTTTTCATTTTTATGGTTTTAATTTGGTTTAGTTTCTTTAAATAAAAGCGTAAAGGTTTATGAGTTTTCCCCCACATCGTGCACTTGCATTTTGCATAACATGAGCTCTAAGCCGGACTCTGTCCCTTTAAGTGAAAGTAAACACTACGCCTTGCGTGAGTTAACTTTCCTCCCTCATGCAGGCTAGTGAATACTTTCGGGTTACATATGACTTATGCTTTCGTGAGTTAACTTGTCCTCTCGCATAGGCATAAGTAAATGTAATCCCTCGAATTGAACTCGTGAGCTTGTGATAAGCTACGACCGAGGGCTTCGTGCTAGTCTTAGTAGGCGATGAGTGCGAGCGATTGAATACTATCTAGAACAAAAACCGCATGTAATGAACCATACGAGCCATCGATTAGAGCCATGCGAACCTCGTCCGCTTATAGTCACCAAAATAAGTACACGGGGAAATGCTTTTGCCTATTCATTTACAACTTTGTCTATGTAAAAATTGGGTTGAGTAGTTTAATTCGTCTCTCAAAATATATTTGTTGTATTACTAACCAAGTTTGTTTGTTTTTATTTTCATCATGCATCATAGGCATCACATTAGGAAGGTGTTGATTAAAGGATAGTTGCCAAAGAACGGGTTTACGATGGAGAGTCAATTACACAAATAATCGAGAAGAATGCAGTGGTTTGAGGCTGGTCTCTAAAAACTCGAGAGAGAAAAGGGGACGACCTAGTGGAAGAGAGTGTTGCCAATTTGCCGAACATACAAGCTGTGAATGTCGCCAAAATAACCTTGAGGATTTGGTGCGAGTTTGGAACCAATGGGATTGGACACTAGGGGCATTTTCAGAGAGGTATGGAGATATAGCTCACTTGATCACCATTCGTGTGGCGAGCGAGTTGATTCAAGCCATGGTTCGATTACGGGACCCGACTTATCGGTGCTTTACATTCAATCAAGAGGACATGACTCAACCATAGAAGAGTATCTTTGCTTTACTCGCATCGACAATGTGCAATTCGGCAAGATATCGTGAAGGAGCCTAAGCCCTTGACCTTTAGAAAAAGTTAGTAAGGCAGCGGACATGGTGATGCTGGGCGAAAAACAAATAAAAAGAAGAATGAAACAGTTTGCATTCCATGGTCACAGCCTACGAGAATCGGTTACGAGTCATCAGGACATATTGAAGAGAAGTTAATCTATTTGCCTTGGCCATTTACGGTTTGGTCATTTTCAGAGAGTTCTCGGACATATTGAAGTCGCGATGTTTGATTTCTTGAAAGGCTAAAACAAGGAGTCAACCCTGTCCGAAACTATCTTAGCCAGAGACATTGAGTCCTTGAGTACTGTCGAAGGGTTGGAAAGGGACGATTTATCGGATGTGCCACAGTTGCTCAGCGTTTGGATTTTGAGTCATTTTTGGAAAGTAGAGCGCACTCCATTCCACATGTTTTCAAAAACATTCGCCCGCTAGAAGCTTACCTCAAGAAAAAGAGTGGCGAAAAGAAAAATCAGAAGCAACATTGGGTATCGGTGTTTGAGAATCTTGCGTAGAGGATATAACGTGGAAGCACACCTGGATCCGTCCTTGATTTTGCTATACAAATGTGGAAGCCAAGATTGGGTACCTTTACTCGGATTATGGGGAGGAGTTGGATACGCTCATTATTGGTTCAAAGGCAATTTTTTTGCGACAATTTATACACATAGCCTGGAGGCTAATGCGGTCAGAGTTCGCCTTCACGGATGAAGGATATATGAAGAAAATCAGAGACTTTGCAAGGTCTTGGAATGAAATTCATTTCATGGAATTAGCCTTGTATGATGATACTCTCACCCAAGGCTATGACCTATGGAGAAAGCAGCGGAGAAGTAGTAGCAGTGAATCTCATCAACAAATTGCCTTTGCTTGAGAATCCTTTTTGGAAGAAATGCCATCGAGTTGGAAATAGCTAGACAGCGAGAATTCGAGCATGAAAAAGCCGGGATGTCAGAGACCTCGGCACCCTTCAAGAAGAGAACTACCGGTGAAGATTGAAGTTCGGGTTGAAAAGTCGGGGTGAAAAAAGTACAAAGGAGGTAGAGATCGTGAGAAAGCGACTTAAGGGACCTTCATTTGGAAAACAAGAAATTAAGAAACACTATAAAGAATAGTGGATTGGGCAAGTCAACGGTGAGTGGAAAGAAGAAATTGGTAACATCAAAGGAGGAATGGAATTTTGGAAGGAAAAGCAAAAAAAAAAGAAGAGGAAAAGTGTGTATGTTGCAATAGAGTTAAGAAGGAAGAATGCAGAGTATGAAATAGTAGCTGCTGAGAATTTGCGAATAGTCGATCTGAACATCAAGAATTAAAAGGAAGTCGAGATTTAGAAAATATGCTACAATCTAAATCAACAACAATTAGATAACCTCTGAAGGATCTAGAAGAAAAAAGAATGATCGATATGATCGGGACATGCTGCGCGCGTATGAAGGAACTCTCCAAGAAAGAGAAATGCAACTCAACTACGATCAATGAAATTAGCCAAGCGGCTATGCAAGTTGTTCAATTATCGGATGAAGCCAGAAGTTCTCGGTTGCCAATTCCTCAGAGCCAAAGATCGAGTATATCGAATTTTTAGAGCAAGTGAAGAAACAAGGCAATGTGGCTAGAAATTTTGTAAGCTTGGTGGAAAAATGAAAACTTTTGTAATGTACTCTTACGATGAATGAAATGCCTACATATGGGGCTATCTTGAAATCAACACCAAATTCTTGCATATTTACTCATAACTAACATTTATGCATCATTTATTTCTTTGGACATTCATCCATTCATATACTCATTCATTCATTCATCGCATGTACATATCACCATAATCATCCACGAAACTAAAAAGAGTCATATAATCCACGGTTGCAAGACTTCAAAGTGGAATCACGACATTTATCTGAGCAGCGTCGACAAACTAGGGCAATGGAAAGTGAGTTCAATGAGAGAATCGAAAGGATGGAAAAGGGCTCAAAAAGGAATTACAAGAGCAGCTGGCTAAATCGCAACAAGAAGCAGAGAGATCTAATGGTAAGATCTCGAGAGAGGAGTCACTGAGCAAAGAGATCGGATGGCTAAAATGATGGAGATGATGACAACTTTGGTCAAAAGAAAGGGACCCATGCGAGAACCCGGATGTTATGGAACCTCAATCGAGAATTCACCACGATCGGGATCCACTCTATCCTCGGGATTCACTCCACCACCCGCATATACAACACGGAGAGGTATGCTCGAGGAGAACCCACGGGCTTGGAACATCGACCTATGCCACTGCTCCACCCACTAATTTGGGGCAAGGAATATTCGCGTCGAACCACGGGGCTAGTCCTCTTTGATCCACTAGTTCCAGATCTGGATGACCCATGAAGTTGCCAAATTGAAATTGGATAACCATGGCGCGAAATATATAGAGTGCGGAGGAAAGACTCAAAAGCAATAGAAGGCACTTGAGGTCTTCCGGTATTTGGGTGCCAAGGAACTTAGTGCAGTACACGATCTAATTTTGCCTCAGAAGTTCAAAGCGCTGATTTTGAGAAGTATGATGGGACTAGGTGCCCAAAAGCACATCTCATCATGTTACAGCCGAAAAATATTGAGTTCGTGAATGATGATAAGTTACTTATACATTGCTTCCAAGATAGTCTAACGAGGTCAGACCCTCCGTTGGTACAACCAGCTCGCGAGGAAAAGATTAGATCTGGAAAGATTTGGCATCTGCATTCTGCGAACAATACAAGCATGTATCGGACATGGTGCGGGCCGGATGACCTTACGGATGATGGAGAAAAAGCCGTCGAGAGACTTTTAGGCGGTATATCTTGAGAGATGGAGAGAGCGTCTCGGCCCAAGTGGAACCCCACTAACAAAAGCGGAGATAACCGTTCTCTTTATCAACACCTTAAAAGCGCCGTTTTATGACAAACTAGTGGGAGTGCCACGAAGGAGTTTGCGAGATATTGTAATATCGGGGGAGCTCATAGAAACGCCGTTAAGAGCGGTAGAATGGAAAGTTCGGGAAGGTTGAAAAGAGGCGGTGCCTATGAAAAGAAGGAACGAGAAACCCACATGGTCGGGATGGGAAACCGCTATGCCCCTAATTCATATCTAACCAACCCCAGACCCAGAAATTTTCCACCTCCAAATTTCTATTATCCTCCTCAAACCCTTACTACCAAACACCACCTCCTTCCTACCGTATCTGCTATGAACAACCAAAGACACCACCACTTTCTCACAAAACCTTGCACTGACTCAAAACCAACTCGAGAAATGAGCCAAGACCAGGCAAGGCCTATCTGAGAGGCCATGATTTACTCCCATCCACTGTGTCGTATGGAATTGTACCCAAAACTTTTGGAGAAACAAGCTGATCTCTCCCCACTACATGGCACCCCTTAAACCTCCATACCCGAAATGAGTGCGATCCAAATGCGATTGTGCATATCATCATGCAGGGAATCAAGGGCATTCTCTGAGAGAAGCTGTCTTGCTTTCAAAGGAGAGTTCAAGGGCTCATCGGCGCGGGCATCTTGCGATTTGATGAAGTGCTGGCGAGTGCATTGGGAATCCATTCCCCAAACCACCAGAAGGAATGTCGGTCTGATAGGAGAGGAGGATAAGCAGCGAAGTAAAGATGGGTATCGAAGTAAGAACACCTCTGCGAGAGAATGCAGGAGGTGCTAGTTGAAAAAGGGCTACTACATCGTTTTAGCGGAGTATCAGAAGGAAAGAATGCAAAAAGTCACAATTTTTGCGAGTTCCATGGCATCGAAGAGGCACGACATTGATCTGTGATGAATTCGAGAAGATTATTGCAAAGTATGATGGATAACAAGGAGATCGGGATTTTTGTAAAGCCATAGAAGCGATAATGGAGAAATATGTACATCGACAATCATTCATCGAGGTCCCCCTTATAGTAGCGGATCGACCATTGGTGATTTACTATATGGTGAAGAAAGGGTAGGGGTGAAACCAAAGATGATAATCGAAGTACCATCTCCTTTCCCTTATAAGAACAACAAAGCGATACAGTGGAGATATGATGTCAATATCGTCACACAGGAAGTTGGAAAGTCAAATCCATATTTGAAGATGTTGGGAGGTAGGTCATTTTACGAAGTGGGCGGTGCTATTCCAAAAAGTTGAACGATAAAGAAAAGTAGCGACTTGAAGCAAAAGGGAAAGCGATGATGCGAAGTCGAAGTCGAGCAAGAAATTCCACCGCGCAAGAAACTAAAAAGCTTTGTGAATGAGGAAGAAGCTCAAGAATTCTTGAAATTTATCAAGCCACAGTGAGTATAGTGTGGTGGAACAATTGAGCAAGCGACGGCCACGAATCTCGGTTTTATCTCTCTTAAATTAAATTGAGCCACATCGGAATGCCTTATTGAAGGTGTTAAATCAAGCTTATGTAGCCAACAACATATCTGTTGAGAAGCTTGATAGGTGGGTAAACAATCGAATGCGGACAATTTCATCTCTTTTAGTGATGATGAGATCCGTAAGCGGTAGAGGATCGGTGTGAAATTTGCATATCACGACTCACTTTGCAAGGGCTACATAATACGAGGCGTACTCATCGATAATGGGTGGCGTTAAATGTTATGCCATTGGCCACACTTTCGAGAATACCGATGGATTTGTCCTACTTAAGGCCTGTCATTCCACGATAAGGGCATTCTCGGCGGGACGAGGCGTGAAGTTATGGGAAAGATTGAGATCCCTCTAGAAGTGGGCCCTTACATTTATGATGTTGAGTTCCAAGTCATGGACATTACGCCATCGTACAAGCGCCTTTTGGGAGACCACGGATCCATTCTGCGGGCGGTCCGTCATCCCTCCACCAAAAATAAAGTTTATCATGGGCGTTATGCAGTCACGATCGAAGGAGAAGAAGATATTGTCGCATCTGTCTCTGTTGATGCACCGTGCCTGGAAGTGAACAAAAGCGCGATGGAGTGTTCTTTCAGATCCCTTGAATTTGTGAATGCCACTTTTTGTTCTTTGAGGAAATAGAATTCGATCTTTGAAAGCGCCGAGAAATACGAGAATGGGTGTCAAGTTGGCCGTAGGAAGAGGAGCTCGAGCAAAGAAGAGGTTTAAGCGGACATTTGCAAGGAATAGTTAGGGCTTTAAAGCGATGCACCACAAGGCTCGATACGGTTTGGGATTCCGGCTGACATGCGTCAAAGAAGAAAAGCAGTGGAAGAAAGATCGGGAAAGGAGGATTGCAAGAACTTTGGGTCGAGAACGAATGGGAACCAATAGAATACCCTCCTTTGTCAAAAACATTTAAATCTGCGGGAATGATATACCTGGACAAGGCGATCCACGAAACATGAGGATAATTGAAAGGGGTTTCAGGAATGTCGAGTATAAATGTCATTGACAAAGGGTGAGTACAAGTAAAGATGTCTCGAGGATCGCCCTTGCCCACTGGTTTCATGTTGAACAATTGGACTTAGGAGAGCTTCTTGTAGTTTATAAGTCTTCAGAGTAATGCTAAACATTAACCTTCTATTGTGTCTATAGATATAATAGAATTCTTTTGTAAGAGCGTGCATTCGCTCTTTATCATGCAAATGAATATCAATGAAGATGCATTTTGTCACGATTTTTTCGCATTATCGCTAATTTCACGATCATTTTCTCATTTCATAGCCTATACTCATATTTGCCACATTCCATGCCATAACATTTTGTTTGTTGTTTCCAATACTCGGACGCCCCTCTATAGTTTCCTTTTCCATTCAACTTTCAGGTGCTCAGATATCGATGACATGAACAAACCCGTTACGAGTCTTGAAATCGATTTTGAGAAGAAATACATTTGTTTAGGAATTTGAAAGTGAAGAAAATCTTTGAAGATTACGTCTCGTCTCTGAATTGTTAAGAATGGTGGAACAAGAGGATAAGCAGATTTTGCCTCATGAAGAATCTGTGGAAACAATAAACTTAGGCTTTGAAGAAAGGAAACAAGAAGTGAAGATTGGGACTTCTATTTGAGAGAGCACGGGCATAATTTGATCGCTCTACTTAGCGAATACAAAGATGTTTCGCATGGTCATACGAGGACATGCGGGGCTAGATGAAGATTTAGTAGTCCATAAGCTCCCATTGAGAGGCGAATGCAAGCCCATCCGGCAAAAATTAAGACGGATGAGACCGAAATCTTCTGCTAAAAATAAAGAGGAGGTCAAGAAGCAATTTGTATTTGGTTTCCTACAAGCCTCCAAATATCGAGAATGGGTGGCTAATATAGTCCGGTACCAAAGAAAAGGCGGCAAGAGTGCAAATGTGTGTGGACTACAGTGACTTGAATCGAGCGGCCAAAGGATAATTTTCCCTTACCACATATTGATCGTTGGTGGACAACCACGGCCAAAGCATTCATTATTTTCTTTCATGGATGGATTCTCGGGGTATAATCGGATCAAGATGGCCACGAAGACATGGAAAACCACCTTCATAACAATGTGGGGAGCGTTACGCTACAAGGTGATGCCATTCGGGTTAAAGAATGCGGGGCAACATATCGAGAGAGCCATGGTGGCGTTATTCCATGACATGATGCATAAAGAAATGAGAGTCTACGTCGGCGACATGATTGCTAAATCCAGGAAGAAGATCATATAGTGAACACTGAAGAAGTTGTTCGACGGTGAAAGTTCGATTAAAGCTCAATCCCGGCCAAATATGCGTTCGGGGCTACCTCGAGGGAAGTTGCTAGGCTTCATTGTCGATGAAAAGAGTATCGAGGTTGATCGAGATAAAATAAAGGCCATTCAAGAGTTACCTTGCCCGCGCATGCGCAAAAAGGAAGTTAGAGGATTTTTAGGGAGATTAAACTACATCGCCGATTTATCGCTCAACTTACCAACGATGCGACCAATCTTTCGGCTTCTTGAAAACATAACCGGGAGATTGGAATGAGGAATGCAGTGGCCTTTGATAAGATAAAGCAATATTTGTCTAGTCCTCGATTGCTAGTACCGCCAACTCGGGAGACCTTTGATTTTGTATTTGCGGTGTTGAAAATTCAATGGGTTGCGTCTTTGGGGCAACACGATGAGACGAGGAAAAAAAGAAAAGCGATCTACTACCTCGGCAAAAAGTTCACTTTGAATATGAGGCGAAGTACTCGTCCATTGAAAAATTTTGTTGCGCTCTAGTTTGGGTAGCTCGGAGACTCGGACAATACATGTTGTACCATACGACATGGCTAATTTCAAAAATTTGGACCCGATAAAATACATGATGGAATCGCCGGCATTATCGGGAAGGATGGCCGATGGCGATTCTCCTTTCGAATATGACATTGCCTATGTAAGTCGAAGTCAATAAAAGGAAAGCATGATAAGCGACTTCTAGCAACTCGAGCAGCGAGAGGAATATAAGTCTTTAAGGTTTGATTTCCCAGACGAAGACTTAATGTGCATCAACGAAATGGAACCGAGTCATCAAAGAGAAGTCATGGAAAATGTGTTTTGATGGTGCGTCGAATGCTTTGGGGCGCGGAATCGGAGCAATCACGGAGTGTCACGAGAGGAATCATTATCCATTTCTTGCAAGACTAAACTTCTTACGCACCAATAATATCGCGAGAATATGAGGCTGTATCATGGGGCTTCGATGCGGCTATCGGCGAAACATCAAAATCCTAGAGGTATACGGAGACTCGGCTCACAGTGGTTTACAGATCCGTGGAGAGTGGGAAGTGAGGATCAAAATTGATCAAATACAGTGATTTAGTAGCGAATTGATCAAAGAATTCAAAGTAACTTTTCACTATTTCCACGAGAAGAAAACCAATTGGTGATGCCACAGCCACTTTGGCTTCAATGTTCAAAGCAAGTAAAGAAAGCGAAATAATGCCTCTCAAAATGAGCATATCGAGGTCCTGCACACTTTATTGCAGCATTGAAAAAAAGCGGACCAGGCGTCCATGGTTCCACGATATCCTAGAATATATCAAGAATCGAGGCTATCCGAACAAGCGAATGAGAAACGACAAAGAAACGATTAGAAGAATGGCGGTGGGATTTGTTCTTGGTGGGGACATCCTATACAAAAAGGAAAGGATCGGATGCTCTTGAGATGTGTGGATGATGTTAAAGCTAGGAAAATACTTAAAGAGGTCCATGAGGAATCTGCGGAACACATGCCAATGGTTTCAATATGGCGGGAAGATCATGAGACTTTGGTTATTATTGGTGACAATGGAAAGTAGCGCATCAATTTTGCGAGAAAATGTCACAAATGCCAAATCTCTGGCGATAAAATTCATGTGGCCCCTTCTCCTCTTCATGTCATGACCTCTCAGTGGCCTTTTGCTATGTGGGGCATGGGCGTTATAGGGCCAATCTCTCCAAAGGCATCAAGCGGACATCGATTCATCTTTGTGGTCATCGATTACTTCACAAAATGGATAGAAGCCGCCGTTTGCCAATGTGACAAGAATTTGCAGTTTGCGAGGTTTTGAAAAAGGAAATCATTTGCGGTATGGCTTACTGAGAAAGAATCATTTGAGATAATGCCACGAATCTGAACAATAAGATGATGAAAAAGTGTGCGAACAATTCCAAATAAAGCATCATAATTCTTCTCCTTATCGCCCCAAAGATGAGCAGAGATTTGTTGAAGCGACTAACAAAAACATTAAGAGGATCATTGGGAAAATGGTAGAGACGTATAAAGATTGGCACGAGAAACTTCCATTTGCTTTGTTTGCATATCGCACATCTGTGCGAACATCTACGGGAGCAACTCCTTTCTCTCTGGTCTATGGAATGGAAGCTGTGCTACCTATCGAGGTTGAGATCCCCTCTCTGCGAGTCTTAATGGAATCAAAGTTAGAAGAAGCAGAATGGGTTCGAGCTCGATATGATCAGTTGAACCTCATCGAAGAAAAACGTCTAAGAGCAATTTGTCACGGGCAGATGTATCAAAAAAGGATGATTGCGGCCCATGACAAGAAAGTACGGCCAAGAGAATTCCACGAAGGAGAACTCGTGCTAAGAAAGATTCTCCCGATACAAAAAGACCTGCGAGGAAAATGGGTACCAAACTGGGAAGGGCCATACGTCGTAAAGAAGGCATTCTCAGGAGGAGCTTTAATCCTTACCGAAATGGATGGCAAGGAGTTAGCAAATCCAGTGAACTCAGATGCAGTGAAGAAGTACTATGCTTGAAAGAAAAAGTCAAGATGAAAACCCGAAAAGGGCATCTAAAAAAAAAAAAAAAAAAAAAAGGATCGAGGCGAAAACCGAAAAAAGCGCTTTGATTAAGCATAAAAGATTAGGATGAAAACCGAAAGGCGTTCTAATGAAGCAAACATTGAAACACAAGGCAAGGTGTTTTAAATCGTGCGACAAGCGGTGAGACTACTGATATTTGAAGTATCCTAAAAGCTCAAAATCTTCTACGCAGGAGCGGACTCGAAAAGATTCTTGATTGAGGCGTGGAAGAATTCATGTGTTGAATATCTAGAGCATTTGTATCCATTGAATACGATCCTTTCTTTCTTTTTGACATTTTTACCCTCATTGGTTAACTTCCTTTGTTTGCCACACTCGAAATAAATGAATATAAGATATCATTTTTTTGTCCCTACTTGACCTTTGTTTCATGCATCTCATTATGTGTTTATTTACATGATAAATGGTGAAATGACATGCTCTAAACAAAAGAAATGTTAAGCGTTACTGGATGAAAATTTGATAAGTACAAGAACTTCAAGGCAAAACAGAGTTCAACCGGAGGCAAAAAAGTGATATTCGAAGCGTCAATTACTTGTAAAGCTTGAAAGCGGGTACATGGCTTAAAAGAAGTCGAGAGCCAAAGCAGCGGACACAGATCATGAAAAGTCGTGACTAAATGGACATCACGACAAACATGCTTAAGGACCTTTGCATAATCATGTAGGCATGAAAGCATTTAAGACAAACATGTGCATATCATGATAACAACATGCATAGCATATACAGGTACTCAGTGAGCAAGAAATGCTGGAATGAGAGTCGCATTGAATCAAGTGAAAAGACACCTAAGTTCTACCAAAGGACGAGTTTTGGTTTTGATGTTTTAATTCATGCTTTTCAAAAAAATCAACTCATATTGCGAGAGGTGAGTTGAGCCTCAAAGAACACTGTTGAGGTATTTTCAATTTCTGCTTTTCAATTCTTGTTTTCAATTTATGTTTTTCAAAAATCAACTCATATTACGAGAGGTGAGTTGAGAGGTGAGTTGAGCCTCAAGACACGTTGAGGTAATTTTAATTTATGTTTTTCAAAGATCGACTCATATTGCGAGAGGTGAGTTGAGCCTTTAATTCCTGTTTTTCAAAATCCACTTTGCAAATTATCAACTCATATTGCGAGAAGTGAGTTGAGCCCTTTTAATTTCTGCTTTTAATTTCTATGCTTTTCAAAAAAATCAACTCATATTGCGAGAGGTGGGTTGAGCCTCGGGGCACGCTGAGGTATTTTCAATTTTTTGCGTTTTAATTTCAACTCATATTGCGAGAGGTGAGTTGAGCCTCAGGGCAAGCTGAGGTATGTTAAGTTTCTGTGTTCAATTTATGTTTTTCAAAGATCAACTCATATTGCGAGAGGTGAGTTGAGCCTTTAATTTCTGTTTTTTGAAATCTACTTTTCAAAAATCGACTCATATTGCGAGAGGTGAGTTGAGCCTTTTAATGTCTGTTTTTAATGTTTAGTTTTACAGAGACAATTCATATTGCAAGAAATGAGTTGAGCTCAGGATCATATGCTGAATAAAGAATAAAAATTGAAGCTGATTGAAGACATCAGATTTTGTCTCCTGAAGTTACAGTGAAGCTGATTGAAGACACCAGATCTTGTCTCCCCGAAGTTGCAGTGGAACTAATCGAGAATATCAAATCTTGCCTTTTAAAAAGTGAAGAGAAGACCACAAATCTTATCTCACTAAAGCGATAGAAGAGCAGATTGAAGCTGTAGATCTCATCTTTCTGAAGTTATAGTGAAGCAAATCGAAGATTAGGAATCTCTTACCCACAGGCCTTGAGCGATTGAAGCTACAAGTCATATCAAAAGCCTTGATGAATTGAGCGAGCTACAAGATACGGTGGGTGGAAGAAGACTACTGGACAAGAAGAGCACCGATGAAGTCAAGACTCGACAAGGCAGGGCAAAATTGGCCTTTCTTTATGTCTTTGCTCTATTCTCGTTACGACAATGAGCAAAGAGAGGCGTATCTGAGCCAATTTTTGGGCCACCCCAAACCCATTTACAAACCCAAATACATTAAACCCAAATTTACCCAAGCCCATTTACACAAAACCCGAAGGCCCAGAAGCCCAAAACCCAAGTACCCCATTAGTCAAACTAGGGTTTGAGAAAATGAAACCCTAGCCACTTTCAGCGCACACACCCCACTTGCCCTCGGCCTTTGACTTTCGGCCGCCTAGCCACAACTACCCGACACTGCTTTGTGGCGCGCTTGAGTCACTTCCACGCCCTCCGGGACTGCAATCGGACAAGGCAGAGAGAAAAGAAAATAAAATGATATGGCTATAAAAGCCGTTTGTAAAAAGCAGAGAGGTCCCTTCTTTTCTAATCTTCAACGAGTTCAAAAGAAATCATAAATAAAAACATTCAAGTTTAAAGCAAAAAACAGAGCACACACACAGTAGTTTTTAGCCAAATCAACAATAGATCGACATCAAGAAAGGTGAAATAGAAGTATACATTCCTCTATTTACGAATTCGTTTTTGTTTTAACTATTCTTTTATTTTCCATTTTCATAATATATATATATATATATATATATATATATTAAAACGAAATAAAAAAATAAAATAAAAAAATAGAAATTTTACCTCTCGTATGGGTAATACAGCGCTGCTGCGCTTAACTGCCTGTGTGGTGATGTGGTCGGCGACGGGCCGGTGGCCGGCCCGTGGCGAGAACTCTCCCCCTCTCCTTCCCCTTTCTCTTTTCTCCTCTCTCTTTTTTTTTCTCTCTTTGGTGACAAAATGATTTTTTTAAAAATTTTTAACTTATATAGGGGTCCAAAAGCGCGCACCGTTTTGGACCCCTACTAATGGGAAAGCAGCGCGTTTTTTGAGCGGGTCGGGTCGACCCGACCATGCCGGAAGGATCGCGTGTTTTTGAAGCGGCGGAAGGGCTATTTACAGCGTTCACCCTTCCAGCTTTTACGGGATTTTACAATCAAGGTTTTCTTATTTTTAATTTGGCCCCATAATTTTGGTGGATTTCAATTTAGTCCCTTGCCCTACGCAGCGTTTGGGCAATAGGGAATTTAAGCTTTTAGTCCCCACTATTTTCTCGTGTGTTGCAATGTAATCCTTTCTTTTATTTCCCTTTTAAAATGCCCCACAATTTTGTTTTTAATTCGATTTTAGTCTGTTTCGTTTTATTTACTTTTTTATTTTATTTTCACTCTTATGATATTATTATTATTATTATTATATGTAATATTGGTGTGGGTTTTATACATGTATGCGTGTATATTTATATATAGTTTTAGTTTTAGTTACTTTAATTTCATATTATTATTAGTATTATAATATTATATTTGTTATTAATATTAGTATATATTTTATTATATGCATATATATATATATATATATATATTTATATATACTTTTTATGTATCGTTTCTATTATTACATTTGCTATTTTCACTATTATTATATTTGTTATTTTCATTATTATATATATATATATATATATATATAGATGCTTTCAAGTATTTATTATAAATATATTATTTTCTTATTATATTATTATGTATATTATTTTACTCATGTTTTCATATTTTTTTATATTATTTTATATTTATTTATTATATTTTTATATATTTAAAATTATATTATTCATGTATGCCATTTTATTATGTATATGTTTTATATCATTTTATGTACATACTTTTAGTATCATTGTGTATTTATATATATACATATTTATGTATATAGATACTTTCAAAATTACTAACTATATTCCTTGTATTATTCCACATATATATCTCTATATTATCTCATGTACATATTACCCTATATTATAATCACTAAGTGTACTTTATATTTGTTCATAATTGATTTTTGTTTCCCTTTTAAATATTATTTTTATTGTCTTCTTTGTTGCTCTAATATTATGTTAACATTTTGATATTGTTTGCATTTTTGGTTTATTTTAAATTCTTATTTCAAAAATATTTTTATGCTTTAATTGCTAATCGAGGCAATATATCGATTTGACATTAAGTCGCGAATTTCATCGCTATGTTGGATGGAATTTGTCGGATCGTGTCAAGACGGTATATCCTTCTCAAAAAATAAAAAAATTTCAAAACTTCTCACCTTCTTTTAATCGGATCACGATTAAATTTTAAATTGAACTCGTATTTTGAAAATCAGGACAATATGTGTTTTATAAGATGCCAATTTTGGGCGTCGCGAGGGTGCTAATACCTTCCTCGCGCGTAACCGACTCCCGAACCCTAATTTTCTTTGGATTTTAACGTAAACCTAAACCTATCCTTTCATTTGTTTCTAAAGAAAAATTTAATAGGTGTCCGATCACACCTAGAAAAAAGATCGGTGGCGACTCCCGGTTTATTTTTAAAACCAAATTTCAATTTCCAGTTTTCTAATAAATCGCCACAATTTAGCGACCCGAAACCCAAATTTTTACGTCGCTACAATGTCGTTATATTTATAAATTTAACTTTGTCATTTCAACTAAAGTTACATTTATTTTTTGTTTCAACTTTTTTTATAAATTTATTAAATAGTCTATAATCCAATATTATTTATATCTATTTGGTTTGATTATCATATTGTGTATTCATAGGAGAATTCATAGGAGAATTGTTGATAAAGATACCATAGAAGTCTTTGCGTTAAGAATTGAAATACATTTTGACCCTTTTACTAAAAAAAAGATAAATTAGTTATTGTATATTAAATTAAAGAACAAATTAATTTTTCTGTTAAAAATTCCATTCATTTCTTCTATTAAAAATTAGTTCTTATACGTCAGAATGAGGTAGACATGACTTTAGCATGCCATGTGTAATTGTCTGATTATTTTGTCAACCATGCTAATTTTTAACTATAATAATGTTTAAAACTTTTAACAGAAATGATTAGTTTACTCTTTGATCTAACGTATAATGACTAATTTTTTGAATATAGGGGGCAAAATAAAATCTAACTCCTAGTAAAAGGACCTCCATGATACTTTTGCATCGAATTATTTTTTTTTTCCTTTTTCTTTATAGAATTGTCTTTTTTTTTTATGAATTATACTTTTTTAAAAGGGTTAATATTTAGTATAATGTATTTTTAATTCCTAAGGAACTTAAAAAACTGCCATGTGTTTCTTCTTAAAAGAATTATTTTTTTAATATTTTACTAAACCATTAACTTATCAACCTCTTAATCCTGCTTGTGAAGTTTGCATCAAATAATTTTCCTTTTTAAAAATGTGTATGTTATTTTTGTATCATGATTGTGTTTATACTATTTTATATAGGGGAAACATTTGGTACACTGCTAGTATAGTTTTTATACTTGATAAGTAGAGTCAGAGTGTTGACAAGTGTTCTATAAATGTATAATAAAATATTAAAAATAAATAAATATTAAAAAAAGATAAATAAGAATTTTTTTAATCTCTTTGTGGATTAAAGAAAATATATTGTGACTATACTAAGTATAAATTAATATAATTTCATTTCGACACATTTCCATATGGATGTTATATTTATGTTATTTTTCATTTAATTTGCATAGTTTGTTGTGGTTAAATTTGAAAACTAATTTGTTTATTTATTTTGTGTTTGTGTTGTACTTATTCGTTACATGTTTTATATAATTTAGTTTTGAAAATAGGGTTAATGCAATTTTTTATATCTGAATTAAGTAATTAGATTCACTTTCATATCTATACTTTTTCTTTTAGATGATGACTTGATATAATATTAGCGTGTTATATCACCAAAATTTTATATTTTTTTCAAGTTCAAAGTCCATCAAAATAGGTTAAATTGTCAAGTTTAGGTATAAAAAAAAGACCAAAAAATCATATTAATATTTTTAAAACATTATATTATTTAATTTTAATTTGGATGGAAAAATGCCACCAAACCCATAAACTGGTTTATTCATGTCATAGATTAATGATTTGTGTAGCGACGTAAAAATTTTGGCTTCGGTCGCTAATTGAGGTGATTTATTTGAAAATTTAAAAATTTGAAAATGGACTTTCGGTTTTAAAAGAAAAGGAGTCGCCACCGATCCTTTTTCTAGGTGTGATCGGACACCTAATAAATCCTCTCTGTAAAAGAAAATTTACTTTTTAAACAAAAAAAAAGGCTGAGTTTAGGTCTACATGAAAATTCAGAGGAAAATAGGGTTCGGGAGTCAGTTACGCACGAGGAAGGTATTAGCACCCTCGCGATGCCCAAAATTGGTATCTCGTTAAACATGTGTTGTCTCAATTTTCAAAAATACGAGTTCAATGTAACATTTAATCTTGATCCGATCAAAACACGAGAAATTTCAAGTTTTTGGTTTTTTGAAGGATGTCCCGTTTTTATCACGAGCCAATGTGATTCACCAACATAGCGATGAAATCACAGACTTAATGTTAAAATCGGTACGTTGCCTTATTTTTGAAATTAATTAGAAAACATGAATAAAGATTTTTAAAGTGATAAATAGTAAAATGATACAGAATGGGCAAGAAACGAAAAAAATAAGAGTTATAAATACATTGAAGCAAATAATAAATATAACGATAATATTAAAAATAATAACAATGTATGCGATATTAAATGTGGAAATAATAGTATTAAACACGAAATAAAAACGAATGTATATAAACATATAATAATAGTATGTAAGGTGATGATAACATAACATTAAAAATACTAACAATGCTATATATATACATATATATATTAAAATATATACACAATAATAGGGATGAAAAGTATATACATAATACATAAAAAAAAAAACATTATATATATAAAAATATATACATAATATATATATAGATATTAGAAACAATAATAATTTTAAAAACAATTATAATAATACTATACAAATACATACGTACATATATTAAAGATATGTACATAATAATAATATTAAAAGTACATCAAAAACGATTATTATATATAATAGTAATTAATATTTAAAAATAATAAAAAATGTTAAAAATAATAGAAAATAGTGATAATAATGAATATAATATTAAAATAAAGTAGTAAATAGTGAATATAATAATAGTATCAAAAAACAATAATAATAAATACAATAGTAAACCTACTAGTAAAAATAATACTAAATATAATATAATAATTATTGATATTTAAAAGAATTAACTTAATAATATAGGAACAAAAATAAATGAAAAGGGATTAAAATCGAATTAAAAACTGAATTCAGGGCTAAATCAAAAATAAAATAAAAGGAAGGACCCATATGAAACGCATGGAAAGCGATTGGGGGGCCAAAAGGGCAATTTGCCCAAGCCTCTAAAACGTCTGACATTGAACAGGACTAAATTGTAAAGCGAGTCAAATTTGGGACCAAATTATTAAATAAATATAAACTTGATTTAAAACGCCGAAAATGCGGAAGGGTCACGCGCGAAATTAGACCATTATACAAGAAAACACGCGGATCCTAGTGGGTCGGCCGGATCGATCCGACCACATCCAAAACGATGTCGTTTTATTTAAAGGGGACCAAAGCAGTGCGTTTTGGTCCCTATAAAAGCTAAATTTTTTAAAAATCATTACGTAGCTTAGGAAGGAAAAAAAAAAGAAAGGGGAGAGGAGAGCTAGGGATTTTCAGCCACGAGGCTGGTCACTGTCAGCCTTGTCACAGTGTCAGTGGCCACCACCAAATTACGTATTTTTTCTATATTCTTTTTTTGCATTTATTTTTTCTTTATTTATGTTATATATTTATGTATATATGAATATAGGAGGAGTAGATTCGGCTATAAAACAGAAATGAAAAAAAGAAAACAATAGTCACCTTAGGCCTTCAATTTCGATTTCTGAGATTTTATGTTCAACTTGATGCTATTCTTTTATTTTGATCTTGTTGGAATTGATCTCTTTTCTTTAAAAGAATCGAATGCCCTTTTGTATCTATCCAAAAAGTTGGTCCCTCCCCCAACATAGCTTTTAATCGAGCTTTATATAGCCATACAACTTCTATTTTCTTTTATTTTATGTCTTGTCTCTTTTAATGTGTGCAGTGTACGAGGATGGACGGTGGACGTGACCTTGGAAGGTGGTCGCAATGATGTCGAGAGGCAAGTAGGGGTGGCAAAGGTGAGTCGCCAACAACACTACATTTAGGAAGATTAGGTTCCTTTCTTTTTTTTATTTGGGCTTAGGGTTTGAAGTTGGGTTAGGGGTTTTAGTCTGAATTGTTTTGGGTTTGGGTAGCTTGGGTTCAATTTAGTTTGGGTTAAATTGAGTTATTGGGGTTTAAGTTGTAAATGTATTTGGGTTGGGGCAAATTTTGTAAACGGGCCAAAATTGGCCATATGTTTGATGATAGATTTCGCAAAGCATAGCAAGTGATATTTGGGCTTACACATTGCAGTCTATCATAAAGCAAGTTTAGATTTCCAGAGAAACAGAATATATATGGATTAATTTTTTATACAACACATTCACTGCCTGGGAAAACTAACCATATCATCAACAATAGATCATAGCATAATAGGTTTCATATTGGATAGCATTTTAATTATTGTTAGATACAACTCCAAGTAGAATTTGCAAATACACCCTCAGAAGTGCAGCAATAATATGATGATATTAAACAAAAGATGAAAGGCAAGGTCAAGTTCAGAAAATTGTTTTTGATTTCTATTGACTAAAATATGCAGGATAGATGCCAACATGTTATACTTGGAAAACAAACACATTCACACATGTTTCTGTCAGTAATGTTGAGAAGGAATTTAACTATTCTTCATCATCCTCATCCTCTAGCTTATTTGAGGTACTCTGGTTAACATCAGAGGCAAGCTCAGCTTCAAAAGGCTTGGAAGACAACCTCTCATAAGCTCTTGATCTTGCAGGAAGAGGCCTACATTGCCTGAAGGTCAGAATCTGGCTAAGCCGATCATAGTTCCACCTTTGCTGACAATAGACGACTGCTGCAAGCAAAACCGCTGTGATGGGAATGGCAACATCCCCAAAATTTGAGAAGAAGTCCAATGTCGGATTTACAAACTCGTACTCCTCCGCAAAGTAAGGATTGGGAACTGGAGCTCTTATATAGTCGTATAAATGAGGGAGAAGTCTGACCACTGTAATCCCAATGAAATAGAGTTTCCTCAGAGGTTTACAATCGATTTGCCACATCAAGTTACCAATGACTTGGGGGAGCAAGAAGAAATCTTGAACCAGGCCAATATACTCCTCTAGTTCAATTTGCCATTCCCGTAGTGTTCGGGAATGACCCCTTGAATCTATAAACCTATCGGTTTGAAGCGGCATCTGTCTGGTTTTAACAGCATGAATGATCAGAACAATTATGTACCCAATGCCGTGTATGGTAAGGGTTGCAATAAGTACTCGCTTGTCACTTGGGACACGATGTGATTCAGAGGGCTCGTGAAAGTAATCTGATCCGAGATTTCCACACCTTCTGGCAGAGCCTCAGAATCAAAAAGGAACATCACCAGCACAAGAAGCTTCACTGTGTAATCAATCAAATTCAACCACTGACTCTTCTCAAGGTCATAAGATTGCATTTCATAAGAATCTGAAGCCTCTCTTTGAAGAGAGCTTCGGCACCAGTAATAAGAGGAAGACTATACCCAAGGGCTTGGACACCCAGCATAACAAGGAAATAAAAGGAGAGGAATCAACATCCAGATTGAGGTAAAACAGCTGACTAGAAATGCAAGCAACTGCAAATGAAAGAGTCAAAACACAGAGGACTCCCTCAATACCCCGCCGAGAGAGAATATCTTCCCTCTGCTTCCTGTACATAATTGGAAGAGTCTGAAGCTTAATCATTCCAAAATATAGTGGGTCATCTTCAGGTCTCTGACTAGATATGGAGATTCTTGCAGTTGGGTTGAACAACCACCGTGCAGTAGTTGGTGGGTAAGACACTATGACTTCGATCAAGCAATCCAACCCCGATTCTAGATCAATGGTCTGAGATAAGATCTTCCATGAAGCTCGAACATCCCTGCAGCCAACAAGATACATCCTTCCAAAATGCGGATCATAAAGACCCTCCAGAAAAAGAACAGAAAAATTGCTATAATCTTTTCCAATAATGGTTAGTTGAGCTGATACATTCAAAAGGAGCTGCTTTTCGGTGTATTCAGCTTTAGTGCGGTAAGGTGTCTCTCCTGCAGTTGTCGCATTTCTTGAATACCAATAGCGCCCGAACAAAGGACCAATTGAGAAAATATCCATCTGAATATCAACTCTCGGAGGATGAGAATTTGAAAAAGGATCAGGAACAGCAGAAATTTGAAGGGTCAGATCTTCTGCAAGAAAAGAAAGGCTGGATAAAAAGTCATCAGTGTCATCTAGTTTAGGAAATTGCAGCAAGGATTTCTTGACTAGAGTTCCAAAACTGAAGGGCTCATTTTTTTCTAGGATTGCACCAGCTGATTGGATTTTTGAGTAACTATAATAAGGATGTGACACTCTGAAGTAATTCCACAGCTCTGAGGGCCTCACTAACCTTTCAAATGATAAAGGGTAGTATAGCTTATTATTTCTATCAATACTGAAATACTCCCAAAAATAATGCTTCGCTGCTTTAAGGAGAACGACAGAGGAACATACAAACATATACAGAGAGTTACAGCTACTCCCTTCTGCATCTACTATGCCAAGACAACCAACCATGCAAAGCTGCCCGCTGGAAGAATTCCAGATTCCTTCAGCAGCTAGAGTCATGTTGCTAAGCCCAGACCTCCATTGCACTCTATACTGATCCTCCGATGCAGGAGTGGCCCGAAAAACTGCAGCAACTCTTGCCACACTATCATTTCGATGCCCACTAGTTGGCTTGCACCTGACATCCTGCATGTAAAGCATGACATCCTTGAAGCTCCCATTTGTGGCTTTAATCTCTTGATCTGATACAAAAGGACCCAGCTTACTACAGTAGTCATCTGCGCCATCGCATTTCCAGTTTGGCACAACAGTGAAAGGTCCACTATTAGTAACTTTCTCAAGAATTGCACAGAAACTACCTCCTTTGTAAACATTGATGCCAGAACTCATCAAGTTATCTCGATATGGATAAGGATCACATGCCTTGGATACAATCTTCTCAGACCCAAATTCATATTTTGTCGACTTGAGCATCTGTCCCAAAATGTGAACCTGATCAAAGTACTTAGCATTTGACTTTGGATTTAAACTTTTCAACTCCCTCGTATCACCTTATTTGTCAAAGTATGTGTCAAGGGGTAGCGAAGAACAAGCAATATTTGATCATCTTGCAAAAGGGGTACCTGGTTGTTGTTTTGATCAGAGTCCTTCACCCATTCCCATGGATTGCTCTGAGTCAGACTCCCGAGATGGCAACATTGCATCCCCTAACAAACAAATCACTCTTTCTCCACCATTCCGTTTGTTTTCCATATAAATCCCTTCAAATGAAATTGCAAGCTGAGTATGAGCAGGCCATATCTGAAATCGAGGACTACCCTTGTATGGCCTCTCCGCAAATGAAGTATCCAGTGTTATGCCCAACATCAAAATGCCACTGACACTTACATACTTCTTAGTCCGATGTTTGTGATCGACATTTGTGATCCAGAAAGAAGATATATTAGAGGGGAGGCTGTGACAAATTCTTAGGGATATCTCTATCATCAAATGGCATAATAGGAGCATCACCAACATCCTGCCACCAATCCCATACCCGAAATTGAGCTCCTCTTTTATATCAGCTATCCTATTATCTTCAGCTTTGAATTCAGAAGCTGATGATAGAACTGATTTACAATGTTTCTTTACCTCACCGATTCTTTCATAATTGTGTTCCACTTCCATAGAAGATTCTTTTTTAAACTCAAACTCCACTTCTGGAACATAATTTGTCAACCCTAAGACAAACATCTCGCACATTATACAAACAACAACAACACCCACATATACACTCCTCATGGTTCCAAAAATTTTCAATATGCAATCTCTTTTCTCAATATTTGTCAGCTACCCACTTCCTAGAAACCATTAAAAATCAAACCCAATTTCTCAAAGAACAAAACGAAGTTTACAAATACAGCAGTTTTGCTACGTCCGCATCAAAACTGAAGTTGTAGTCACTACATAAGCATTGATCTACAGCAAGAGCATCGGATTCAAGCTTATAGCTTGGTGGGTGGTTTTGCAAATTCAATGAACAAAATTTAGTAGAATAAAAGAAAAGAAAAGAAACAAACCTGAAATTTTGGTAGTGACAGTTAAAGCTGTTGCAAAGATTTCTGGGGACTTCAGTTGGTGAAACTTTGGATCTAAGAGAATGCTTAAAATGAAAGACTTGGAAAGTAGTTGCAGCGTAAGAGGTCAACTTCTATTTCTGTTTGTTTGTCTTTTTTTTTTCCTTTTTTGCCTTTAATTAATTTCACCCAAACCATATTCATACTTCGTACCCATAAATGATATATATATTTTAAAAGCTTATATGTCACAATAAAATTTAATTAATTTTCTCTATTAAATTTGAACCATCTTTCATTAATTAATTTTTCTCATTCTCGTTATTGATTATGTTAAAATAAATTTGTAGATCAGTAAGATGGTATCACTAGCTATTTTTTTAATCTAATATTTTTATCATAAAAATTATTAAAAATCACAAAAATTATTAAAAATTATAAAAGTAATCAAAAAATTATAAAATAATTTAATATATATAAACTTATAAATATTAAATAATAAAATATATTTAAAATTTTATAAAAACATATTAAAATTCTATAAAAATATTTAAAATTATAAATGTATATATTAAAATTGATATAAACTTTTGAAAATTACTAAAAAAATAAAAACTTGAATTGGATCGGATTGGATCAATCGATTGGGTGTCGAGACATAACTCGACAAGGATATCATCCATTAAACCGGTTCAACAGCTTGATTCCCAAGTCAACCGGTCTAATGGCTTTCCCCAAACCGGTACCCTTGTCTATTTTGGGCTAATCGATTTAGTTCAAGTTTTTAATATGTTTTTATAATTTTTACAATTTTATTATTTTTAAAGAATTCTAATACATTTTATTTTAAATAAATTTTATTAATTTTATATTTTTATATTTTTATAACATTTATAAGTTTTATATGTTTATAATTTTAATAAGTTTATATCAATTTTAATATTTTTAATATTATTTAGCATTTAATTTTTAATAATGTTTTCGATTTTTATAACTTTTTGTTTTTCTATTTTTTCTATTTTTTATGAGAAAAATATTAGATTAAACCAAAAGCTAACATGTGTCACCATCTCGATTAGTCTATCAATTTATTTTAACAGTCAACATGATCAATGATGAAAATTATTAGCAGCAGGACTTAATTGATTATTTTAGTCAACAAAGGGGTTTAATTAACTACTGAATTTGATACAAGAGTTTAATTAAATTTTTTTCATTTTTAAGGACTTTATGATAAATAAGCCTATTTTTAAATAAAATTATAAAATTAAATAAATTTATAAAATATATATATATATATATATATCAATTATCAAATTTAACTCTTGTTTTTTCTCGTTGGGTTTTGAAAGTGGACAATAAGCTTTAAAAGCCTAATAACAAGAAAATTGGGCCCAAATCCAACCCCAAGCACCATTTTATCTCCAACATTAAATAATAAAGCTTAAATACTAAAAAGGCCTTCTAATATAATTGAAAATAATCAAGCCTATGATTGAAAGCTACAATCAATTGAGTTATTGGTCAAAAGTTAGCAATTAATTGATCTATTAAAATATAGTTTTCTGTTTGAAGCTTTAGGTTGTTAAGTGATGATATGGCGATTAACATAGAAAAATAATGATGTAGCAATTGGCATATCGTATGACATGAAAAAAGTTGGCGTGAAGAACTTAAAAGATCTTTTAATAATTTTACTAGGGTTAATTGATTTTTAAAGGAGCAACTCTTCATCAACAACAAGCTTCTAATAGGTCCCAATATCATTTCCAACGAAGCCTCTTAAGGCTCTAGTGCCTTATTAGGCGTAGGCTTTCCAAAGGCCCTTTTGTCGTTTTTGGTGAAGCCTCTTAAGGCTCCAGTGCCTTGTTCAACAAAGCCTCTAAAGGCTCCCTTTGTCATTTCAAAGATAGGCGCATATCGAGCTTCCAACAAAGCCTTTTAAGGCTCTAGCACCCTATCACGCACGCGTGGCCTTTCAAGGCCCGACTTAAAAAAAGCATTGCTAGCCCCACTAGGCATAGCCTTTTAAGGTTTCAATGGATAACACAAAGTTCATTACATATCTACTTTTATGGAATTCACTCATTCGGTCGCATCCCTTCATCAGAGAGTTCATTATATATATATTCTTTCAAAGTTCAATTATTCAAACGAACCCCTTCATTGAAGAGTTCACTACATATATCTATTCTTACGAAGATCATCATTTACTTATTTCATCTATTTAGGCAAACATCTCAAGAGAGAGTTCATTATATATATATATATATATATATATATATATATACCTCATTTATCTAGGCTTACCTTTCTTAAGGAGAATCTCATTATATGTCTACATCATCTATTCAAGCGCACCTTTTTCAAGTATGACTTCATTATTTATGTATCCCCTTATATATGTCAAGTTCAACCATGCAAGACTGTAGCTAAAAGGGGAGTTAGTCAGAAAAACATATCTATGGACCTCCCTCGTGGATCAAATTCAAAAGGGGAATTCTACAACTAATAAAACTCCACCTAGATTGTATGTAAATCTCCTAAATAGCATGGAAACATCTTAGATCCTAAAAATAAATTATCATCTCTTGGCACCATCAAGGTGTGAACCGTCCCATAACTTTTGGCATTTTTCTTTCACGCTTGCCTATAAGGTGTCATATTTCACCTTTATAGGAGTGCTTCACCAAATTGGTCTTTAAGGTGTCTCATTTCTCCATGTGTCAAAGGGATTGTAAATGCGACCATATAACTATTAAGAAAGCAACTTTTCTTGATTTGAAGTCTATTGAAGGCTCTAATGTCGCTCATAGTGAAGCCTTTTGAGTTTCAATTCCCCATCAAGTAAGGCCTCTTAAGACCTCGGTTTCGTTTCTAGCATAGGCTTATTGAAGGAGGCTTCACTAAATTTGCTCTCTAGAGTATTTCTCAAGTAGAATGCAACTACATGTTATCACCAAAATCACACAATCATTTTCTTTTAGGTATTCGTTAAGTTTAACTTCTTAAGACATTCATCATATCCCCAAACTTGTCTTTTAAGACCCACAACGACTCGTCATAGCAATAAGAAAACCCTAAACCCTTATCAAGAAGCATCTTCTTGGGAAGATAATTGTCGAAACCATTTTTTTGAAAAACGGGGATCGACTTTGGTTTGAAAATGAAAGCGAATGTAGGAGCCGCCACCGGACCGTTATTAGGTGTGATCGGATCACCTTTGTTCTAATAAAATATTTTAGTTTACTAAAATATTATTTTTAGTCTCTGACGAAACACGAGAAAGCGAGTTCGAGTCGATTCACGATGCAAGGAAGGATTAGCACCCTCGACACGCCCAAAAGTTGGCACGAATTGACTAGTTAGTGTCCTAATATCAAAAATTGAAAATCGGAATGAATTTAAAAGTACGATCCTTCTTACTAATTTCGATTTTAAAATTCTTAGAATTAGCTCAAAGCGATTGTTGAAGATTTCCTTATCTCGAGACATGAGTATCACATCCCGTAAGTTAGGACACAATTTCATGAATTCCAGGAGTGCAAGGTCGTCTTTAATTTAAATTGGAATTCGGTGTATTTAAAACTCAAAAGGATATTTAATTACTTGGAATCAATGAGAGAATCGAAGCCCCTAAGTTAAGAATCGTTTTCTCGGATTCCCAAGCATCGAACATTGCCTTGTTTAGAATTTAAAAAAATGCAGTGAAATTCTAAAGTAATGCTTGATTATTTTGAACAAACGAAAAATCGAAACCCAACACGATAGGGCACTCTTTCCGAATTCCCAAATATTGAACATTTCCCTTGTTTTAAAAGAGTTTTTAAAGACATGAGTGAAATTCAAAAGAGACATTCGATTGTTTTGAACAAATGAGAAGTCGCAACCAAAGACGGCGATAGGGCACTATTCTCGAATTGCCAAACATCGAGTATTGCCTTGATTTATAAAACCGACTCAAAATGTCTTAATTTGACTTGAAATAAAGTGGAATTGTTAATCTTAAAAAGGTTGGAGATTACAAGCGACATTTGTATCAAAGAGGAATAATAAACATGAAATAACATGTACACATAAAGTAAAAACTTAGTGAATAAAGATAATATAATCTAAAGAAACCAATTAACCAAACAATAATTAATCCACAAGAGTATAGTCAAGCTTCTAAACATGGAAGAATAACATTGGAAATAAAAATATAAAAAGAATAAATAAATAAAATGCAACAATAATACATGGACGTAATACAAGACCATCAATACATAATCTACAAAACCATATGGAGATTAAACACCAATTCAAAGCAAATTAAAAGGTGTATGAAAGACATTTACAAATGGATGATACATGCTAGGGTTTGAAAAGGATTTACACATATAAAAATAAAACTAAGAATATGTAAATGAATATTAAAATAAATATTATGAAAGAAGAAATCAAATAAATAATATACAAAAATATTTATTTAAAGGTGGTATTATACATGCAATAATAATAAAAATCAACATAGACAATATATAATGAAGATATAATAAAATAACAAAGAAGAAAAACAATATACATGAAGGAATAACAAACCAATATATAATAAAATTATATATATATATATATATATATATGTATGTATATGAAAGAATCTTAAATAACAAAGAAGTAATAAAATATGTTTAGAAAATAAATTTTATGCATAATAGATATAAAAGGAATCTGAAATAAGCTGATTTAAAAGAAATTGTATATATAAAAATAGCAAAAAAAAAACTAATTTTAATATAAAATTATACATATAGAAAACATATAAGTGATTTAAGTTAAATATTGTGCAAAATTTTGAAACAATATGATATATAAAATGTAATCTTAAAATAACACTTTTATAATAAAAACAAAGTACTTCATCAAAGTAATTTAATATATACATATATATAAAAATAAAATATGAATGCTAAATAAAAATTTTTTAAAATGAGCTATACAAATTAAAATGAGAAAAAGATTTTAATTAAAACAAAATCAAACTAAAAGGGTTAATTAATAAATAAAATAAGCTTTTGAAATGAAAGTAAGGGCTAAAATAGAATATGGCGAATATGAAAGGATTGCAAAGGTAAATATTCCAAGCATCAAAGTGCAGCGTTTAAGTGTGGATCTAATTGAATTAGCGCGCAAATTCTGGGGAAACATTAAAGGAAACAAGGAAATCTGAAGCGGATCCGAATACACGCTAATGCGAAAGGAAGGGACCAATCGTGAAAATAGACCATAGGTCTAAAACACGCTTGGATCCCCTCCGGTGTTGGGTCGAGATCACAGGTTGGAGCCTTATCGGCGCCGTTTGGGGCCATTGATCTGAGCCCTAAAGCGGCGCCGTTTCATAATCATATAAAGTAATTTTACCCTTTTATTTTTATACGCTCTTTCCCTTTTAAAATAAATCCCCAAAACCCTCAAAAGCTCTCAAGACTCTCCAGAAGCAGGCCAAAAGTCAGGCCAGCGTCGCGCGTCGCATGACCAGCCGTCACCGTCGTCGAAGCCAAGTAAGCCTCCGGTGGCCGTGAATCGCCAAAATTTCAAGGGGTTCCTTTTTCGCGTGGAACTCCAATCGGAGTTGGAATCGTCGAAATCTCGACGGAAGTTCTCTGAAAGAGAAGAAAACTTTTCGCTTCTCCTCAAACGGTGTGCAGCAATGATAGTGAAAAAACCCTCCTTTTTCTTTTCTTTGTATTTTATATTTAAAATAGATCTAAAACTTCAAAAGCGAAAAAAAGGAAAATCGAAAAAGGAAAAGAAAATGCCCAGATTAACCTTCCATATTTTTTCTTTTTATTGCTCAATCCTCTTTGTATTGATCTCAGTTAGTTCTTTTGAATATTGAAAATCTCCTTTTCGAAAAATACAATCGGACCCCCAATACAATTGTTTTTGTGTGGCTTTATAGCGAAACCCTATTCCCTTAGCTCACATTCTCTTTTTCTCTCTTTATTCTTGTTCTTTGCTCCCTTCTTTTGTCCTCTTCTTTGCTTGTTTGCGGAGGTGATAGTGTGGCGATGGGACGGGGCTCTTACAGTGCAAGGGCGAGTAGAGGGTCGGAGCCTCGGGGCCAAAGCGCGGGGCGGTGCACTCGAGGCACGTGGGGAAAGCAGGCTGGAGGTATTAGGGATTAGGGTTTCAAATTTTTCACTGAAACTAAGTTAAGGTTTTGGGCTAGATGGGCTTTAGGGTTTTATATTATTGGGCTAAATGGAGTGCGAGTTTGGTTTTAATTTTGTAATAGACTTTTGTTATTTGGGATTCATTATTTGGTTTTATATTTTTATTTTGATTTATAATGATTTGGGCAAAATGGGCCTATTCACAGTGCCTCTCTTTGCTCATTGTTGTAATGTAACGAGAATAGAG
The DNA here is from genome assembly GCA_025698475.1 of Gossypium anomalum. Taxonomy (NCBI): domain Eukaryota; kingdom Viridiplantae; phylum Streptophyta; class Magnoliopsida; order Malvales; family Malvaceae; genus Gossypium; species Gossypium anomalum. The sequence goes on from JAOWAC010000026.1 coordinate 63,050, forward strand.
CAAAGACTATAAAAAAGGCCAATTTTGCAGGCCAACTGAGTTTCGGCTCTTCTTGGCGCTTTTCTTTCCTTCAAGTATCTTAAATGTACTCTATTGCAACTACTCGTAGCTTTGACCTATTCCACTTTGCAACTTGAGGTTTGTGGCTTTAATCTATTCTTCTGCGATTAGCTTGATCTGTTCTATTGCGGCTTGACCTCTCCATTACAACTTTGGGAGCTAGGATGGTGGCTTAAATCATTTCCACGGCATTTTCAGGAAGTCAAATCTTCAATCTTCAACCTACTCCACTACCACTTTAGGGAGCTAGGATGCTTAGCTTGAGTCTGCTCCACTGCAACTTCAAAGAGCCAAGATTCACCGTCTTCGATCTGTTCCACTACAACTTGGAGAAACAAGATCTACAAATTTGACCACCCACCCACTACAACTTTAGGTAGCTAGGATGGTAGCTTGAATCTGCTTTCATCGCAACTTCAGAGAGCCAAGATTTATGAAACTTCAGGAGGTCTGGCTGTAGCTTTTAGCCGCTCTAACGCCATTTCGGAGAGAAAGATCCACTGAAACTTCAAGGAGATCTGCTTTGTGGCTTCTAGCCGCTCCAACGCCATTTAGAGAGGAAAGATCCACTGAGACTTCAAGGAGATCTACTATGGGCTACTAGCGGCTCAACGCCATTTTGGGAGAAGATATTTGATTTCCAACTTTGTTACCCTCTCGCCAGGGGTTAAAGTCAGTAAATTCAGCTGTTACCTACTACTTGGGGGTTAAGGCCCTTCGTCTTTGATCTATTTCCTCTCTGCTTGCAGGGTGATAAGATCAGTAAATCTTCACTGTTACCCTACGCTAGGGGTTAAGGCTTGTAAATTCGACTTGTTACCCTCATCGCAGGGGTTAAAGCCCATTATCTTTGATCTGTTTCCCATCGCCCAGTGGGTCAAGATCCGAAAATCTTCGATCGCTCTCCGCTAATACTGACGCTTAAATCGCTATCTTCGATCCGCTCTCCGCCAACACAGAGATGCCAATCGTTATCTTCGATCGCTTCTGCCAATACAGAGCGCCAAATCTACTATCTTCGATCCGCTTCTTCGCTAATCACAGAGCGCTTAAATCGCTATCTTCGATCCGCTCTCCGCCAATACTGAGACGCCAAATCGCTATCTGCCTTCAATGAAGGTCGGATCTCGCTATCTCAACAAGCTTGTTACCCTCGCTTAAGGGTTTGAGGCTCATCAATCTTCACCGTCCTTGAAGAACTTGACACATGTAATGCGTATGAGTCCATGCCTAATGATTAGGATGTCACGACTGAATGAGCCAAATGCTCCTAGGTAGATGTGTATGAATGACGTTGGTATGAATGCAAAATGTCATTTTTAATGCTTGACTTGACATTACTCCGTCGTTCACGCAGAGGTTTTATTGTTGACGTGTTATCCTCGCACGTCTTGTTTGGTGGCATTCTTAATAGAAAACTCAAAGAAACAATCTCATCCATTTCGACAAGCTTGCTTGCCACCTAAACTTTATGGAATTTTGCTTATCCAACCCACTTCAACTCTGTGGTATAGGATTTGTTTCATCTTTAATCAATTTGACTGTTACACCAATCCTGTGTGTAATGACCCATTGTACGTGCTCGATATTTGTATGAAGGTAGAGTATCATTTTTCTTTTCGAGAATGAACCCCTTAGGTTGACATTACTCGTCACTTGTCGAGGTTGTATCACCGACGAAATATCTTGCCTTTTCATTCAACTGATATCTTTGTGAAAATTTAAAGAGATAGTCGCAATTTAGAAACATTTTCAAACCTTAGGCTTGGTGAGTTCTAAATGATGAGTTTCAAATGATGGTCCTGTTTGAGTTCTTGTCATCATTTAGAAGCTTTACAGAGTAATATGCAAAACTTCTTTTGTGAAAGCATTATTGGTCCATTAATCGCCATTTCAATGCAAAATGCTAGAAAAAGATCAAAACAATGGACAATAAGGAAATTGATTGGGAGTATAGCTCGAAATAAATTAATCAAATATTGCAAATGCAACAAGAAGGAAATTAACTCAAAATGAGTAAGTTAAACAAAGATAGAAATGCAATAAGAAGGAAATTTATTTGGACATATTTTGAAAAGAATAAGGTAATCAGGATAACAAGTTCAAGAATGGGCAAAATGGAAGCTAGGTGCCCTAGATATCGCAGACTTGAGCTTCTTCTGCACCATCTTCTCAAGGACCTTTCTCAGAGCTCAATATGTGTTTAGGGGATCGGAGTATTTTTGTCGATGCCCAGGACGTAGCATACTTCTTTATTGTTAATTCGAGGCATAGCAAGATCTGCTGTATGCTCCACTTTGATCCAAATTTGAGCCCATTCTTTCGGGTTTTCAACTCAAATCACTTTGGTCTCAAAGGCGCCATTCTTTGGTTTTTCGCCTCAGCCTCTTTTTTTTTTTTTTTTTTTTCAAGGTTTTCTTTCGGGTTTTCGCCTTGGCCTCTCCTCACTTCTACGAGTGAAATACTTTTTGATGAAATCAATTCACCGATTTGGGCGAGATCTTTGCCATCTATTTCGGTCAATATTAATGCCCCTCAAAAGCAGGCCTTCTTTACTACATGAGGTCCTTTGGCATCCACTTTCCTCTGAAGTCCTCTTGCATAGGAATGATCTTCTTCAATATCAAGTTCTCTAATAGAATTCTCCAGGTGAACCTCTTCATCGTAAGCTTCGCATCGTTCATTGGACCTGTGTGATGGATGGCTTTCAACCTCCTTTCTTTAAATTTAACTAATCGTATCGAGATTGGATCCTTTTGCCTTATCCAATTTCAATTCTAGCGAGGCTCGAGAGACAAGAAATCTCTTCTTCAAAGTCGTTTTTTATCCCATAGACAAATGAAATGTGTTGCCTCGCGAAAGGTCTTGGCCACTTCTCGATGAGCATAGAGGGTAAATAATGACTTCTTATGCCAATTTTACAAGTCTCGGTCATCTTCCCTATGATTTTTAGTGTGTTGTTGGGTTCTTCCTTTTTTTTCTGTTTGTTTGTTTTTTTGGCTTTTTTAGCCTTTTTTTTTTTTTTTTTTTTTTTTTTTTTTTTGCTTTTTTTTGCCTTATAGTACCTAATCTTTGAGCAGATTGTAAACTTTTGACATTGTGCGGTTGTGTTGCACATGATCTCTTCTCGGTTTTTTGGCACCTTTTTGGAATTTGATGGAGTATCGACTTAGTAATATTGGCATATGAAACAACTTTTATCCCTTTCGTGAGTAATGTCGACGACCCAAAAGACGAATCAATACACATTAGAAGCTTTCAAAGAGGTTGGCCTATAACATCCATGCCCCACCTATAGAAAATCTGTGAAGAAATTGAGGAGGCATGAAAGTTCTGTCTTTTGTTTGGCATTCACGGCTTTGATTGCTACAATCCCCCTTTTATGTTGGATCAACAAAGACCGGGAACTCATGATTAGCTTGACTAACGTAAAACCATTAACATGTGTCCTTTTGATACTCATACAGGACCCTTTTAGCATCCATAGGCCTTAGTAGCCTGTGCATATCTTGATACGATCATGTGAGAACATCTTTGACTTTTTGGGATGACTCAATGATGTCTTGTTTTGTCTTTGTGGTGATGCAGACTCTAATGTTTGCCTCTTTCTCTTGTCTTAGGCTTGCTGACCACTGACTTCTTGTAAAGTAGGATCCCCTTTTCTAATCTTATTCTACCATCCTTAACAGATCAAGAGATATGCTACATCTCTGTCATCTTCAAGGTTCTGAGATCCCTCTAGACACATATCTCGCTCAAAAGGTGACTCTGAGTTAGTAGCAACGTTGCTCATATCGTTGATATCTGGAGACCTGTTGTAGGTACGAAGGCAGATTCCAAAGAATAAATGATTCTAAGGATGATTATTTGTATGATATGATCATGAATGAAAGAATCTAAGAATAATCGTTTATATAGTATGAAATGGAAGGAGTGAAAGAATGGTAATAACAAACATGCATTTCATTGAAATAAGGATTTTGGATATAAGCCTATTTCACAAAAGGATTCTTGTTGCTTCTAGGCTTAAAACAACAAGTTTGTTTTAAATATTACTCTAGATTAGTTCTAAAAATACAAGGATTTTTCTACGGTCCCTTGTCTAGAACACCACTAAGTAAGTAAAGAAATGAAGCTTGGAAAAGTTTACTCCTAGATTCCTCTTACGACACGTCATTAATGTTTGGATTCCCCAATACCAGGTCTTGCATTAGAGTCCTGAGCTCGATGCACCTTTAGATCTCATGCCCCTATCCATCACGGGACTCATAACGTCCACCTCTTTAACTGAAAGGTTGGATAATAGATTTCTTGCTCCCAGAGGGATCACCGAACTTCACGATACCCAATTTGATAAATCTTTCAATTAGCTTTTTAAAAGCGGTACAGTTCTCGATGGAATGCCCCGTGATTCCCGCATGGTATTCACATTGACTGCTTGTATCATACCATTTAGGGTATGGGGTTTGTATTGGTTCTATGTAAAAGGGGATACAACATGTGGTCGAGCAGAATGCGGTACAACTCCTCATGCGTGATTGGGATGGGCGCCAGGTTGGGGTTTCTGAGTTCGATCTTGAATTGGGTTCTTGCCTTGGAGAGACTGATGGCTTGTAGTTTCTTGTCCTTGGTGGCTTACCATAATTGGCTCCGAACGACTCTCGCCATACCTACCCGTGCTATTTGCTTTCCTTTCCTTCTTCTTAGGGGCCTTTAAAGTCCACTCTCTCATTTCCTTTGTTTCTGCCAGAACAACTGGTTTGGGCCGATCATCTTCTGGGTTAAAACTTGAACCCATCGGGAAGTTTAACAATGCCGAGGTATCAGCCTGAGATTGGTGTCCAAAACAAATGGGTACCTCTTGCATGTTTGGTTGGGTTAGGACGCTTATTGGTTTAAAACACGGGAGTAGACGATCTCTTCATTATCATCCTCACTATTGACCGCTGGACCACTCCTTTTTCCAAATTCTCGACGAAGGCGGGTTAAGCTGGCCCATCATATTTCTTTGGAGTTCTAGCATTTGTTCTCGCATATCTTGTTGAATCTTGATCAATTGCTCTTGCATACGTATTTGTCTTTGCTCTATTCTCTCCAACCTTTGGTCCATATCTTTTGTTTGTTCTGAAATAATTTTTTCCAATTAGGGCCCTTTAGTGAAAGTTTAATCACGAATGATGCAATGCAATGCAAATGATGCAATGCAATACAAATGCATGAGATGAATGTAAAGGAAAGAAAGATGTTGATTTTGAATTAAATTCCCTTAGAACAACTTTTCTAGATAACAAATTCTTTTACATAAAATGGATTATGTATCACGCCTTGCTTTCATATTCGGATGAAGACACAGATCCCATTTCCTCGTGAAAGTCGATCTAGCAAGCATTTGATAAATGCCCCCACTCGGCTCATTTTGCTTGATTGACCCACCACTTACTATCCTTGCAATGTTTATTAGCTCCTTTAGGAAGGTCGGGGCCAGACGCGACGGCCTTTGAATAATCTTTATCGGCTTGAACCCTTAGGTAAAGTCTTGTTTTCTTCTCTGAATGTTAGCCTTCTTACCAGTGTTCACTTGGACCATATTCGGACAACCGTATTGTAATTCACTTTATTAAGAAATTTGTTTTCTTATGATAAAGCTATTCTATTTGGAAATCGAATGTTAACCAACACCTCCTTTCTATGATGATGTAATGCAATGCAATCATAAACAAACAAACACAAAACACGTTAGTACGAAATGAATAACAAATAAAGTATCTATTCAGGTGATCACTAGAGGTTCGGAGTAGCTCTTCTTAGGGTAAGCTCCTAGGTCTCTCTATATGTGGATTGGTTCTAGAGTAAAGGTACCCGAACCAGTAGATTCCTCGATCCTCACCCACTATAGGCTCATATAGATCGAGTTCGGTTCGGGGATACATTTCCCTTACGACCATGCGAGATGAAAATCTCACGAAATCATAAATACGGATGTACCCCGGAAGCAATCCACTAGCCCATGCGGAGGTGAAAACCTCACGAAAGCATAGTTTCTCACTCCCACTTAAAAGGTGTGACCACAACGGTCATGCAATGCAATGTGTGAGGAGATAAGCATAAGAAAAACCCGAGACAATAAAAGAAAATAGGAAAAATAATGTAAACGGTAAAGCGGATGAAATGAAATGAAGGATCATAAGTTTAAAGCGGGTTTTCAATTCTCGACAAAGGAATGAAAACAATCAATTTATGGCTCGACTCTCAAATCCCCAATGAAGTCGCCAAGTTATCGAAACCATTTTTTTGAAAAGCGAGGATCGACTTTGGTTTGAAAATGAAAACGAATGTAGGAGCCACACCGGAGCCGTTATTAGGTGTGATCGGATCACCTTTGTTCTAATAAAATATTTTAGTTTACTAAAATATTATTTTTGGTCTACTGAAACACGAAAAAACGAGTTCGAGAGTCGAGTTCGTGCAAGGAAGGATTAGCACCTCGACACGCCCAAAAGTTGGCATCGAATTGACTAGTTAGTGTCCTAATATCGAAAATTGAAAATCGGAATGAATTTAAAGTACGATCCTTCTTACTAATTTCGATTTTAAAATTCTTGAATTAGCTCAAAACGATTGTTGAAGATTTCCTTATCTCGAGACATCGGAGTATCACATCCCGTAAGTTAGGACACAATTTCATGAATTCCGAGTGCAAGGTCGTCTTTAATTTAAATTGGAATTCGGTGTATTTAAAACTCAAAAGGATATTTAATTACTTGGAATCAATGAGAGAATCAAGCCCCTAAGTTAAGTACGTTTTCTCGGATTCCCAAGCATCGAACATTGCCTTGTTTAGAATTTAAAAAAATACACAGTGAAATTCTAAAGGAATGCTTGATTATTTTGAACAAACGAAAAATCGAAACCCAACACGATAGGGCACTCTTTCCCGAATTCCCAAATATTGAACATTTCCCTTGTTTTAAGAGTTTTTAAAGACATGAGTGAAATTCAAAAGAGACATTCGATTGTTTTGAACAAATGAGAAGTCGCAACCCAAAGACGATAGGAGCACTATTCTCGAATTGCCAAACATCGAGTATTGCCTTCGATTTATAAAACCGACTCAAAATGTCTTAATTTGACTTGAAATAAAGTGGAATTGTTAATCTTAAAAAAGGTTGGAGATTACAAAGCGACATTTGTATCAAGAGGAATAATAAACATGAAATAACATGTACACATAAAGTAAAAACTTAGTGAATAAAGATAATATAATCTAAAGAAACCAATTAACCAAACAATAATTAATCCACAAGAGTATAGTCAAGCTTCTAAACATGGAAGAATAACATTGGAAATAAAAATATAAAAAGAATAAATAAATAAAATGCAACAATAATACATGACGTAATACAAGACCATCAATACATAATCTACAAAACCATATGGAGATTAAACACCAATTCAAAGCAAATTAAAAGGTGTATGAAAGACATTTACAAATGGATGATACATGCTAGGGTTTGAAAGGATTTACACATATAAAAATAAAACTAAGAATATGTAAATGAATATTAAAATAAATATTATGAAAGAAGAAATCTGAAATAAATAATATACAAAAATATTTATTTAAAGGTGGTATTATACATGCAATAATAATAAAAATCAACATAGACAATATATAATGAAGATATAATAAAATAACAAAGAATAAACAATATACATGAAGGAATAACAAACCAATATATAATAAAATTATATATATATATATATATATATATATATATATATATGTATGTATGTATATGAAAGAATCTTAAATAACAAAGAAGTAACAAAATATGTTTAGAAAATAAATTTTATGCATAATAGATATAAAAGGAATCTGAAATAATCTGATTTGAAAGAAATTGTATATATAAAAATAGCAAAAAAAAAAAACTAATTTTAATATAAAATTATACATATAGAAAAGCATATAAGTGATTTAAGTTAAATATTGTGCAAAATTTTGAAACAATATGATATATAAAATGTAATCTTAAAATAACACTTTTATAATAAAAACAAAGTACTTCATCAAAGTAATTTAATATATACATATATATAAAAATAAAATATGAATGCTAAATAAAAATTTTTAAAATGAGCTATACAAATTAAAATGAGAAAAGATTTTAATTAAAACAAAATCAAACTAAAAGGGTTAATTAATAAATAAAATAAGCTTTTGAAATCAAGTAAGGGCTAAAAATAGAATATGAGCGAATATGAAAGGATTGCAAAGGTAAATATTCCAAGCATCAAAGTGCGGCGTTTAAGTGTGGATCTAATTGAATTAAGTGGCATAAATGCGGGGAAACATTAAAGGAAACAAGGAAATCAAGCGGATCCGAATACACGCTAATGCGAAAGGAAGGACCAATCGTGAAAATAGACCATAGGTCTAAAACACATGAGATCCCCTCAGGTGTTGGGTCGGGTCACGGGTTGGAGCCTTATACTGCGCCGTTTGGGGCCAGCGATACGAGCCCTAAGCGACGCCGTTTCATAATCATATAAAAGTAATTTTTACCCTTTTATTTTTATACGCTCTTTCCCCTTTTAAAATAAATCCCCAAAACCCTCAAAAGCTCTCAAGACTCTCCGAACAGCAGGCCAAAGTCCAATCGTCAGTCAGCTGTCGTGGACCGCCGATCACCGTCGTCGAAAGCAAGTCGCCTCCGGTGGCCGTGAATCGCCAAAATTTCAAGGGGGTTCCTTTTTTTCGCGTGGAACTCCAATGCGGAGTTGGAATCGTTTAAATCTCGACTGAAGTTCTCGAAAAGAGAAGAAAACTTTTCGCTTCTCCCTCCGAGCGGTGGCGTAGTGATGGTAAGAAAAAACCCTCCTTTTCTTTTCTTTGTATTTTATATTTAAAATAGATCTAAAACTTCAAATCAGAAAAAGGAAAATCGAAAAAGGAAAAGAAAATGCTAGATTAACCTTCCATATTTTTTCTTTTTATTGCTCAATCCTCTTTGTATTGATCTCAGTCCGTTCTTTTGAATATTGAAAATCTCCTTTCAAAAATACAATCGGACCCCTAATACAATTGTTTTGTGTGGCTTTATAGCCGAAACCCCCATTCCTTTAGCTACTCGTTTCTCTCTTTCTCTCTTTATTTGCATTCTTTGCTCCCTTCTTTGTCCTCTTCTTTGCTTGTTTGCAGGTGATAGTGTAGGCGATGGGGACAGGGCTCTTCTCAGTGCAAGGACGAGTAGAGGGGTCGAGCCTCGGGGCGAGCGCGGGCGGTGCACTCGAGGCACGGGAAAGCTACTGGAGGTCATGTTAGGGATTAGGGTTTCAAATTTTTCTTGAAACTAAGTTAAGGTTTTGGGCTAGATGGGCTTTAGGGTTTTTATATTATTGGGCTAAATGGGTCCGAGTTTGGTTTTAATTTTGTAATAGACTTTTGTTATTTGGGATTATTATTTGGTTTTATATTTTTATTTTGATTTATAATGGAATTTGGGCAAAATGGGCCTATTACAATAATCTTCCTTTCAACTAGGGTGCAGGTTGTTATACCCATGCCTCTATAGTCACCTTAAATATAGTAGGGCATCATTCCAGCAAGAGCCACGTCAAAACTCCCCTCTATAAAAGCTCTCTCCATCACAAAAGAAGTGGCTCTAGAATATCAGTAGAAGTGGTACTGGATCTCCTAAAAAGCTTTCCAAACTCATGAAATTTCTAAAAACCATTATTCTTAGTGGCTCTTTGTATCATTTACAATGTGAACCGCCTCCACTTTAATAGTTCTCATAACAAGTCACTCCCAACTTTTGTGTTATAGCAAAATTAAATCACAAATCTCTAATTAAAAAGAGTTGCCGATATAGTCATACTTTTGTAACAATAAAATAAATCAGAATAAAAATTTGTTTTCAATATATTCTTATTATTTAGTTATTCAAATGAACTAAATAAACACAATAAATATGATGGAAAATCCACATATAAATAGTCAGTATCTCTATTTTATTATTGAGTCAAAAGTTTCATTCACAATACATTATTAATTTCTGAATTTATACATTATTGTTGAATTATAAGTGTTGTTACCTTGTAATTCGTTTATAATATATAGTTTATAGATACATAATTAATTTATAGCATATAGTGTATAGATTTATAATTGGATAATGCGTAAAAACATTTTGCATTAAAAAAGAAAATGGAAAAAAGAAAGAAAAATGCAATTGAGTCGTATGTTTATTATATACGTAATAATGGATGAGTACGTGCTTCATGTGGAAAACCGCCACCACCGGCATGGATTCAAAGCTTTCCTTGCAAAAATAGATTGTCTAGTAAAGGGTGTGAAGAGACGCCATGAAATAGCTTCAGAGATTCAAGATATCAAGACACGGGTACGTGAAATCCGGGAAAGGAGCGAGCCTTACAGCTTCAACACCTTTGGAGGTGGTACCGAGGATAAAACTTGGCGTGACCCTCGAATGGGGCTCCATTTCGTCGACAACGATGCACTTGTGGGGATTGATTCTTTGAGAAAAAGAATTGGGAAGAGAATCGGTACATGGTGAATCTAATCATACTGCGATTTCAGTGGTGGGCATGGGAGGAGTTGACTGGACAACTCTGGCCAAGAAAGTTGCTGATGAACAGATCGCCACAGGGCACTTTGACTGCCATGCTTGGATTACTGTCTCAATCATACAAGGTGGAGGATCTACTAAAGACCATGATAAGGCAATTTTATTTAGGAAAGAGCCTTATCCCAGTGAGGTCAATGCAATGGACAGGAAGAGCTGATTGGAAAATGCAGAAACTTTCTGCAGGAGAAGAGTATTTTGTTGTGTCTGATGATGTATGGAAAGAAGACTTGGGAGAAGTACAATATGCATTGTTTAGTAATGACAAAAGCAGTAGAATTGTGGTGACAACAAGGAACAGGCACGTTGCAGAGTTTTGCAAAACATCAGCACTTGTTCATTTTCCTGAGCTGAAACCTCTACTCTAGAGTTGGCACAAGAACTCTTATGCAGAACAGCATTTCAATTCGACCAAGAGAAGCAATATCCCTTGGAGTTGAAGGTTTTGTCTTTTGATATTGTTAAAAATGCGAAGGCTTACCACTTGCAATTGTGGCCATTGGTGGACTGCTGTCAACTAAAGGCCGAGATGTTGTTGAATGGCAAAGCTTGAACGATAGCCTCAAGGCACAGCTATAAAACAACCATCTCACGTGGATCAAAACAATCCTTTCCTTAAGTTATCACGATTTGCCTTACCATCTCAAATCCTGTTTCTTTCTTTCTTGGCATGTTTCCAGTAGATTATGTTGTCAATTGTGCAAGATTGGTTTGGTTGTGGATTGCAGAGGGCTTTGTGAAACAGCAACAACAACATGATGCAACAGCTGAAGATGTTGCGAGACAATCCTTGACTCAGCTCATAAACAAAAACTTGGTTCATGTTGAATTGGTCGATTTTGATGGCGTGGTTAGAGAATGTCGAGTCCATGGTTTAACGCATGAGCTCATTCTTTCCAAGTCAGATGAACTGGACTTTTTCATTCAAACTTCACCAACGCAAATGAACAAATCTGAACCAGACAGCACGGTACATCTCAATCCAGAATATTGGTTCCAACAACTTGTCATCGACCATCCGTAGCTCAAAAGCTCATTCAATTTTCTTTTTTGATGTAAAAGAATTCCCCAAATCCCTGCTCATGTCAATATTTGCCAATTTCAAACTCTTGTAAGAACTCGCTTGCCTAAGGAATTGGGAAATCTATTGCACTGGAAATACTTGAGTGTAAGAGAGACAAAAATAAAGACACTCCCAAAGTCCTTATCTAAGTTGCACAAACTAGAAACTTTGGATTTGAAACGTTCACGTGTGCACCAATTACCTTTTGAGATCAATAAGCTTTCCAATCGGAAGTATTTTATAGCCTAATCCGATACCAATTTTCAGATTCGACAAGGGGTGAAAATACATGGCAATGTTCAAAGTTTAAAGTCCATAGAAAAGCTTTATCTTGTAGATGTGGATGCAGGAAAGAGATTTGATTTAGTTAGCGAGTTGGGAAAGTTGAAGAACCTAAGAAAGTTGGATTCCAACCTGAAATCAGAAGGTGGGATGCTTTGTGCAATGCTATTGAGCAAATGTCCCTCCATCAATCACTACAGATTATCTCAGCGAAAGAGGAGGAACCTCTGCAATTGCAATCAATGTCATCTCCTCTTCTTTTGTATCGCCTTAGGCTTCAAGGGCGATTGGAAAAGTTACCCCATTGGATTTCCGATCTCAAGGGCCTAGTTCGGATTCGACTACTTTGGTCGCAATTATCCGAGATTCCTCTCAACATTCTTGGTGAATTGCCCAAGTTGTTAGAACTTTTTCTTTACAAGGGATGCAATGGAACACAACTTCATTTCGAGAGTGGATACTTTCCAGCACTCAAGATTTTAATCCTTGAGAAATTGGATAGGCTGAAAAGATTGGCAATCGATGAAAATGCACTCCATCTTGTTGAACACCTCTTTATTGGAGAAGCTGCCATCCGACATCTGCCATTTGAAATGCCTTAGTGTGTTTGAAGTTAGTCTTATCTCCAAAGAATTTGTTAGAAGAATGCTACCAGGAGTTGGTGAAGACCATTGGAAAGTTCAAAATATAGCAAATGTCCATGTCTACATCATCAACACTGAACAACAATATTTAGCCTACAAGCGTGGTGATTCTACCTTGTTAGACAACTTAAATTAGAAGTAGAGGTACAACATTGCAGATTACATTTTTTAAATATTATTTTAATAGTGAATTATATTGCTACGTGTATGTATTTTACATGCAGTTGTGGTTCTTATCTACTAATCAATGATGGTTCAATGCCTGAAGAAATCAACCAAAAACAGTGGTCCTTTCTTTTCACATCAAGGCTGGCTGGATGTACACCTTGCTACTTGGCGATAATTTGTGTATGTGTCTTATATTTTAATGTATCGTAGTCATGTTTAATGCATTTTGTCTTAAACCAAAAGCCGCTCATTCACTTGCACAATAATTTTGTTGTATGCCATCCACAATGATTGGCATGGGTCGTTTATGGGTCTGTTTTTCTTTCTACTTGAATTCGGTGCTTTATTTGTTAATTCCAGGTCTAGGTGTATAGAGTAAGTTGATGGCTTAAGTTCGTTTGCCCGCTCTCCCTTTTATTAATCTATTTTGATTTTACTTCAAAAAAAAATTACTTTGATGTACAAACATGTTATGCATTGTTCTCTTGTAACATGTAATTTTATGGATCACGTATGTTCAGGCAGCTTTAAGGTCGCTATTCAATGAAGAAACTAGATTAGAAGATATCCAACTTAAAATTAATAAGCAGTAAATGGAAAGACCCAACTTGAAAAGGGCCACAAACAATGTAGAATCTAACCAATGTGAGATACATCCCAATACCATAATATAGAGCAGAAATGTAGCTTCAGGCAATGGTTTCCTTTGCCTTGATTTTCAGCTTCAATTATCTTACATCATACCACTTCAGCTTCAGCTTAACAGAGTTCAGAGCAATAATATGTTCAAACATAACCTATGGCTATAACCCAGCATGTTTGCCAACAAAAGCTAACAACTACATTATGCTCTCCATCAAGTCTCAGGAATCCCTGAATCTTGAAAACTTTTCACTTCATTTGTTGGTAAATTTCGTTGAACCTCATTCAATTCGGGTTCGATTTCTAATGCCGCAGAAGCATCCCACAGAAAACTTAAAATTGATCCACCACAGAAAGTTCTACCATCATCTTTCACTTTTAGTAAAAAATTATTCATTCTTGTCACTTGAGATTTCTAATCAACACATTCATCTGAAAACAATATTCTTACCCTTTCAACTATTGGAAAAGCAGGTAGTCCCTTTAGATTCTGAACTCCGGATTCAACAACATAGAAACAAATGCTCTGCTACCTATGATTTCTATAAATAAAATGAAAAACTTCCACTAGTATACAAGTTTTAAGAAACTTGGCTTACCTGAACTAGTTTTCCAAGGAAGGTGATACATTAAACTTCAATTATTGTCGCAACAGATCGGGCAATATGCAATCACAAAATAATGTACTAACTGCTAGGCCAGATTTAAATACATCACAGTGGTTTATATTCTATCATATGATTCTGGTAGTATTTTGCTAGTCTAGAACATACATATCAAATCTGCACAGGAATCTACACATATGATCTTATACTTGCATTTGAAAGTGCAACTTACCCTGCATAGCTTCATCATCCGACATACAACATCCAGCCCAAATAAATGCAGTTTTAAGGAATTGAACTAGTTTCGGCATCAATGGTAGACTCAAACTTGAATTTGCTAAAACCAGGAGCAGAACCAGAATACTCCATTTTTCTTAGCTTCAGCAACAAAAATAGCAAAATCCCACACACGAACCCCAATGCAGCACTAGAACCTGTCAAAGATACAGCAGCACAAACCAACATGACAAAAGACTCCTCCTTTGAGTTCATATCCCTCGAGGCCATAGCCAACTCAATGCCGGCAAATAATAAAAGAACTCCAAGAATCCCTATAGGAAACTGATTCAAAATCCTAACAAAGGAGTTACCAAATACCAAGCCAATTACCAACTTCCCTATCCCCAAATATACCACCGACCATCCACTCCTTGCCCCAAACCTATACTGACCAGCTAACCCACCTGCACCATGACACACTGGCATTGCCCCAAACCAACACCCCACCAAATTCATAACCCCTACACTCACTGAAACCTTGGCAGCAGACAGCTCTCTGTCTGGAAACAAATCACCAGACAACTTACAAACTGCAATAACTGAGTTCAATACAGACAGAGGAATTTGTGGCACTGCTCCTTTCAAAACCCAACTTTCCAATCATTCCAAGTTATACTCAAAAATCCAAATTTTGATGGACCGAACTTAATATCACCAAAAATTGAAGGATCGCGTATAAAACATAAAACCAACCCAAGTAGGAACACTATCAAAGCAGCTGGAATTGAACCCAAAATTCTCAACTTCTTTGAGTTTCTGCGACGAGGTTGGTCGTCATCAGATTCATTTCTATCATAATGATCCCCGGAGCCCGTGAAGATGACTAAAAGAGGAGACTTGAAAGGGCCACAACAAGACCATCAAGGCCCAACCAAGCCCGTGGGGTGGTAGCTTTAGAAGCTACGAAATCTTGATTGTAACGGATGTACTTGATGGCTGAGAAGGCAAAGGAAAGGCCTTGAGAGAGCTGGATCCCGCGGACAACAGGGAGAGGGAGGAGACGGTAAAGGGTCGACATCAGACCGGTAGCCCCTGAGAAGGAAGAGGACGGCTGCAGTAGAGGCACCAGCGGTGGCGATTTGGGAGGTGGTAAGGTGAGGGGTTTCGGAGACGGCAACGGCAGCTATGGATTTCATGGGTTGGACAGGCATGGGGATGTGGAAGAGTAGGCCAGTGGTTATGTTGTAAAGGGCAGTGAAGATGAGAGTTGTGGAGAGGTCTAAGTGGGAAACCAAGGTGAGAGTTAGGACAATTGGGATGAAAGTCCCCAAGTCTCCCACTGCTCCTGATAGTTCGGAGGAGAGGAATTATTCATGTGGAAATGACGACGCCACCATGGGTTATGTTGGGGAGGAGAGGAGTGGTGCTGGCGGTGGTTGTGGTTGTGGTTGTGGACGCGGAGGAGGGAGGAGATTGTTGCTCCATGATCGAAGCACTACTTCAGCGAGCTAGGATTGCTTGCGGTTTATCCCAAAATGAAATGCCTTTTCAAGTAGCGTAAACGACACCAATTACCACTAAAATTATATTTCATGTATTCAACTTTAAAATTACATAATTGTCACTAAAATTATCAAATTGTTATATTTTGGTCACTCGTTAAAAAACAAAGTTACACGTTAATTTAAAAGATTAATTACCAATTTAGCCCATGAACTATAACTAAAATATCAATTTGATGCTTTTAAAACCATTTTAATAATTCTAAAAAATTTAAAGGCTAAACTATTCAAATAGTCACTCAAGTTTTAAAGTGTTCCTATTTTGTTCATGGAATTTTTGTTAATTTGGTCACCCTATTAGATTAGTTGACATTTTTAGTTACTCCACCATTAAAGTAAATTGGTTACAAAAGAAAATGTTGACGTGACAATCTTTTGATTGCTATAATAATAAATTTAACCCTTAATAATTTACATATTCTGTTAATTTGGTATTGATTCTAGAAAATCTAACAAATTTAACTCTCAATATTTATAAATTTTATCAATTTAGTCTAAATTCAAAAAATTTATAATTTTAAAAACTTGAAAATATATAAATTTTATTATAAAAAGACAAAATATGAAATATTAAAAACATATATAAAATTACATAAAGGCTTAAATATGAATTTGGTTGAGGGGTTCAAATTAATATTTCTTGAGTTTTAACAAAAAAAAAATTAGGGGTTGAACAAATTTTAACTCAAAATTATTTTTAAATTTTTTGAATCAATATTTTCTCTTTTTTTATTATTCAAAACCCATCAAGTTAAATGAGTCATTTGAATTAATTTTTTGAACCAATCACTACCAAATCCAACCAACACCATGATCAAACAACAGGTTAAGGGATGCAAATCAGAAAGCCTTTACTTATAGAAACATTTCTGGCTCCAATTCGATGGTAAATTGTAGGGCTTTGAGGGATTCAAGTGCTTAAGGCTAAGCGTTGCTTCACTTATTGATTTTTTTCTCATTAAAAGAAAATGCTAAATCGATTTTCGGTATGTCTGTAAAAAAATCGACTTTGGGTGTGGGTTTAATGGTGAGTGCTCAACGAAGGGATGAATGTTGTTTTACGAAGTTTCTCTTTTGTTTGGTTGAATAAAAAATTTGGTAACAAGAATGAAAATTTTGACAAAAAATTCTTCGTAATTTTTTAACCACAATATTGTGTGATTGCATATATCAAATGTAGGAGCATTTTATGGGTTTTTCATGTTTTTGAATTATAAGTAAGAAAACTTTACTTAGATTTTTGGTTTTGATTGATTATTTTTTGAATGTTTTATATTTTCGAATATTTTATTTATATTTTTTGTGAATTTTTAGAATTTGGATTAAATTGAAAAATATATAAACATTAAGAGTTAAATTTATTGATTTTTTAGAATTAGGACCAAATAGAAATTAAGTCTTTACATAATTATATATATTTTTATGTCTTTTTTATAATAAGTTATATATATATTTTCTAGTTTCTAAAACTATAAAATTTTGGAATTTTTAGATTTGGACTAAATTGACAAGATGTGAAATTGGTTGAATTTCTCTAGTATTAGGACCAACTTTACAAAATGTGTAAAGCATTAAGGGCTAAATTTATTATTATACCAATCAAAAGACTATTATGTTAATATTTTATTCAGTGACAAGGCATTTGAACGGTAGAGTGACTAAAAATGACAATTAATCTAATAGGGGTGACTAAATTAACAAAAATAAAATTGATGACCAAAATAGAAACGCATTAAAGCTTAAGTGACTATCTGAGTAGTTTATCTTTTAAATTTTTTAAAATTATTATTAAGAAAAAATTAAAAAATATCAATTACATATTTTAGAGGCTAAATTAATTATTAACCTTTTAAATTAAGGTGCCACGGTTATCAATAATTAACAGATGAATAATCAAAATGTAATAATTCGATAATTTTAAAAATAATTGTGTAACTTTTAAAAATAGTAGAATTTATCCTTTCAGCTAATGAAACGCTCGGAAATTGGAATAATCCGAGGGAATATGCGCATGGTAAGTTTTTTAACTAAACTCAAATAAATCAAGTAAATTTTGTTGTCTTGCTTTATTGCGATCTTTTCTGTATAATTATAACTTTGAGACGAAGAGAGTGACGCGGCTTTCAAACCATGATTTTAAATTCCAACCAACTTTTTAATTCCCTATTCCATTTCTGTGGCCAAAATTTGCTTAGTCCGGCAAAATGATGTTATAATTAGGAAATATAAATATAAGTTACGTGTTTAAAATATAAATTTATGTTTAAAAATAATATATAATAAATGATAAAATGTATTATTTAAAATTAATTATTAATAATAATACATGAAATATGTACTATATTACAAGAAAAAAATTAAATTATACTGTAAGTAAAACGAAATTTAAACACATAAATACATTAAATTAAAATTACTAAATAAATATAATTACTTATCATAGTGTTGTTATCAATATTAAATTAATGCCGAACTAATTTGTGATATCATCCTAATATCAGTAGCAAAATTAAGGGCCAGTAAGTCTGACCCTAAAACTATAAAAATGAATTTTTGATAATCCCCTCATGTTGCTGTTTGCCTTCCCTTCCAACTTTGAAGGGTCAAATGGTTTTTTCTTCATATCTTATATGTTATTTTTTAAGCTTTAAATATTTATATAATATATTATATAATGAGTCCCACTAGTCTTTAATATTAACTATGAATTTAGGTTAAAATTTAATTTTTAATTAGTAAAAACAATTTTTTTATATTGTCAACGCCCTTCCTTTAAAACGCGACATCGGGTTCATATTCTAAGTTTTTTCATTTTTTTATAATTTTATTATTATTTTTATTGTGTTTTAAATTTATAGTTTAATTTTAGTTTATAGTTATTAATTTTTATATTTTAAGATATTATAGTTATGAAGTCAAAAATAATTAATTTTTTTAAAAGAAAAGTACACAGACAACACAATTACCTCTAGAAACGTCACAATTTGAGGTACCACCATCATCATTTTCTCCTTTAAGTTCGATGCTCGTCCTTCTAGAATTCCTAGAATTGAAGATGAGGCACTTGATTTGTCTAACTTAGAACGTGAATTGGTTCACATAAGCAACTATATGAGTATCCGGTTAATATGATGTTGGAAAAAATTTGGTTCGAAAATAGTTTTCTTGCACAACGAAAAATTAAAAATTTAAAAACTGAGCCGGTTTGTAATATTTATAGCAATAAACCTTTTACTAAAATTGCGCTTGTGTTTTCGACTACACGGATCCTTTTTGTTCCAAACTTTCAACCAAACAACCTTCTACAATATTCTCGTACCACAAACTACTTCGAGTGTGGGCTCGAACAAATTTGAATCAAACACAGAACCATCAATGTCACATCCCATGTAACACCCCTAACCCGTATCCTTGCCAAAATAGGGTTACGGAGCATTACCTGTAACACCCCCTACCCGTATCCTTTGACGGAATAGAGTACGAAGCATTACCGAGTAGTACGAAACACTTACAATAATTTAAATATATTTTCATAATAACTTGTCTCGATTTCATACTATTTCATATTTAAGCTTTATTCACCAAAGTATTTGAAATATCATCTTTATGCAAATAGCACACATGAGGTACATAATTCTATAATTATGAATGAACACATTTATCAAACATAATCCACATTCATATATCAATGTCTCATGTCTCCATATATCAAAAACCGTCATTTTTCTTATTTTTCAGATAATTATGTGTAACCATTCATAAGCATACAATTCACTATTTCTTCCTGTTAATCACAATTTCAAATGACAAAATCACATAATTGAGCTCAATAATGATAATGATAACATTACTTACATTTCTTTTTCCACACATTACATTTACGACTTACCAACTTGTCCATTCAAGGATGGCTTACGGATTTGAGTACATCGTGATCAAGCTCTGAAGTCTAGTGAAGCACATAAGTGCTAAACGGAAGCCCAAGGCTAATCAAACATGCAAGTGCTAAACTTGGAAGCCCGGTATAACAATCAAGCTCATCAGAAATGAACCAAACCCCAAAAGGGTTAATCGAAACTCATATGAGTTAACAAAGCTCGTAGGAGCTAAACGGAAAGCAAACACTTAGAATTCGCAACAAATGCTGAATCTCGGTTTACTTGGGTAATTTATCGTCAATTCGTCTTTTTCATTGAAAGATCGTACTCATTTCCTCGTTGCCTCCTCCAAATACTCTAGTTCAAATTTCATAACTTTTGTATATAATATTCTTATTTTCGACAATTAACATACATAAATATTAATCACCATTTATAAATTAATATTGAAATTTAATAGTATTAACAAATGGTCACTAAAATTTAGTTATATAAACTCACAAGTTTGATTTTTGTATTATAGCGATAATCATAATTTCATAATAAATATTCCAAACAAAACATTATATCATTTCTAATTCAACATTTATGGATTATAATCGGGCATGTGATCAAGTCATTCATATATATATATTTATATATATTTACTTTTCCTCCTCCTCCTCCTCTCCATCCACATCCTTAGTATAAATAACACATTTGTAAGTAACATTGTCCATAATTTTCACTATTTACTTATGTGAATATTCAAGTTATCCATCTGTGTCATAGTTACTAAATTATTTTTATCTCGAGCTACAGAACTCCAAATTAAGATCCATAAATTTTCCCAGAAACTAGACTCATATTTCTTCCTACCATAAAAATTTCATAATTTTTGGTTGGTTCAATTAATACAGTTTATTCATTGAAGTCTCCCCTATTCTGCTGTCTGATAGTTCCGACCTTTCTTCACCAAAAATTAATTATCTTCCTGTACATGATTCGAATGATGTCCTCGTTTGTTTCTATTGAAAATAGACTCATTCAGGATTCTAAAAATATAAATTTAAACCCATAATTATTTTTCTAAAATTTTTAATGATTTTTCAAAGTCAAAACAGGGGAACCCAAAATCATTCTGACCTTGTCTCACAAAAGTTATTGTATCTCATGATTTACAATTTCATTGCTTACATAATTTATTTTATAAGAAACTAGACTCAATAAGCTTTAATTTCATATTTTATTCATACTATAATTCGATTTCTACAATTTTTGGTGATTTTTCAAAGTTCGACTACTGTTGCTGTCCAAAACAGTTTTATTGCAAAATATTGATTTCCATTTTGCCCCAAATTTCATAGTTCATACAATTCAATCCTTTCTCAATCAACCCGTCAATTGAGTTAATTTTAGCATTTAATACTTTATTATATCATTTTAAACTACTTCATAACCCTTGAAAACCAGAACTTTAACATTAGACCTTAATTCCAAACTCTTTCACAATTAGGTCCTAAAACCAATTTTCATCAATTTTACTTGATAAAATCACCATATATCAAAATTAAAGCTTCAATTCTATGTTTATTTATCATGTGATTCCAATACTCATCCATAACAACTTCAAAAATTATCCATGGAATCAAAAACTTGTAAAAGTCCAAAACATAAAAATTTCAAGTAGAAAGCAAGAATTAAACTTACATGAAGCTAGAGTATGAAAACCAGCTTGAACCCTCCTCCATGGCTGTTTTTCAGCTGATGAATATGAAGAGAAATGAAGAGAATTCTAGATATTCCAATTTAGTCCTATTTTTATTTAGCTCATTTTGTCAATTTTCCAATTTTGCCCTTATTTCACCCATTTCCTGATTTTTCTCAGCTATTGCCACCCAAAATATCTCCTTTGGGCTTATTTGTACTTTAGGTCCTTCCTCATTTGACAATTGAGCTATTTAACACTTTTAGCAACTTTTACACCTTTTTCAATTTAGTCCTTTTTATTTAATAAACCACCCAAACGTCAAAATTTTCTCGATTTAAATTTTAATAGTACTCACTTCAACACTCCATAAATATTTTTAGAAATATTTATGGCTCGATTATAAAGTCGAGGTCTCTATACCTCATTCTCGTCCCCAATTTACCTAATTAATTCTTTTAATCACCAAATTCACTAATTCAAAAATACTTCTATATTCACATTTGACTCATAGGTATTATTTTATTAAATTTTCAACTCACCATTCATGGATTTAGTGATCTTAAATCTCTATTCCCTACCATTGAAAATTAGGCTGTTACATTACCAAAGTTTTCATAACATTTACAGATAATTCATATCAATAACTATTTATTTTCCAATATTAACCATAACGTCCCTAGAATAGACCCTCGAGACCCAAAATGAATGTTAGGATCGGGTTGGGACTAAACCGAGAACATAGGAAAATTTTCGTGAAATTTAAAAATTTTACTCATGTACAAGGGTCCAACGGCCAAGTGACACAGTCACACGTACTGTGTCTTTAACCGTGCAACTCTCTCGACTTGCAAAACATTACAGTGAAGTTTTCACACTGCACCAAGACACACCCAGTTGTTCTAGGTCAGTAGCACACACACTGAGACACCCGCCCGTGTCTCTGCCCGTATACTCAATCTTGAGCATTCTGTTTCTCAAATTTTAGGTGCAGGGGACACACGGCTAAACCACATGCCCATGTGCCAAGCCGTGTGTCATACACTGTCAAGACACACGCTCATGTGTCTCACTCATATGGACGAAAATAGGCCACTTCAAGGCCACTTTTCTCACCCTATTCAAAATTTACTGCATATAACATTTGTACACACTAATATATCCCAACCAAACAACCAATTCTAGTCAAATATCAAGTTTTAAACATAATATGTTAACTTTGTAATTTCCATTCATTAACTATTAATAGATACTATTAAATATATGCACATAGACTAACACATATGTATATAAGCTTTTCATAACCATATTACAAGATTACTTTCTTTTCATTCCATCCTATACATGCCATATAAACCATAAGGTACTTTGTAAAATCTAAGGGAAAAAATCGGATAGTGTGGCCCGATATGTTGATCCGATCCCTCGAACTCTTATTAATCTACATAGAATATTAAACACACACGTAGTAAAGCTTATGAAAGCTTAGTAAGTTCATAGGCTTTAAAATAAATCTTACCGAATAGATATTAACAAAACATTAAACAGTTAACAAAACATTAAATAGAGCTTTCCATTAATATTCCCTGTCAATCACAATCTCAAACGTTGAATTTATTTGATTGAGCTCAATATCACAACTGATTAAATTCTTTCACTTTCATTCATATAACACTTACCAACACTTGTCAAATTATAGAACGCCTTACTGATTTAAGTACATCATTTGTTCAACGCCATAGTCCAACTATGGTCTTTCACTAATATTGTCATGGCTCTCGCCATATTCTTTCCTCATGATGCCATAACCCGCTATGGTCTTATACATTTACACTTACCGCCATGGTTCAACCATGATCTTACGTGACACTTTGCCATAATTCAATTATGGACTTTTCACCTTTGAAATGCCATAGCCTAGTTATGGTCTTACATTCCACACTTTTCCATGTTTATACCATGATTTTACCCACAATTCATCACTTGTCACTTCACTTGTCACTAAACGGTTGTACTCAATCTAGCTGTTCTACTCAATTTGAACATTCAATTCACTTTTCATATTCTTTCAAAAATCATAATTCAATGAAAACATATAAAATAATACATTATATCATTTCTAAATTAACAAATAATCATAAAGTTCAACCTCATGAACTTACCTAGGCCAATTTGTAGAAGTTGTAGGGAATCAAGGACTAATCGATAATTTTTTTTCTTTTCCACGTTTATCTTCTGATTCTTGATCTATAATGTAAAATTTTCCATTCATTAGCATCTAAATTAATACTAATTCACTTCACAATTTATGCCCTTTAATTTTTAAAATTACATTTTTACCCTAAATTTTAAAGTTTTTTACAATTTTATCCCTAATCAATTAACCCATCAATTGAGTTTATTTTTCTCAATTAACACTTTATTCTATCATTCTAAACTATTATATACCCTTTAGTATTCACAACTTCAACATCAAACCCTAATTCTAAACTTTTTTACAATTAGGTCCTAAAAATCAATTTCTATTAAAATCACTTAATAAATTCATCATATAATGAATTTAAAGCTTCAAATACATGATAGTTTATCATAAAAATACAACACTCATCCATTACAACTTTCAATATCACCCATAGAATCAAAAACTAATGAATTCAATAGGTGGACCTAATTGTAAAAGTCACAAAAACATAAAAATTACAAAGAAAAAGTAAGAATTGAACTCAAATGGTGCAAAAATATAAAAAACTAGCTTATAAGGTCTGATATGGCAATTTTAGCTGAAGAAAACTGATGAAATCTCTAGATTTTTCAATTAAATCCTTTTAACTAATAAATTTTAGGTTATTTCCAATTTTCCCCTTGTTCACATTGTTTTCTTACTTATTTCATGCCCCAAACTATCCAGCCCATTTAATTGAATCCTCGTCCAAACCGAGCAAATCAAGGTGTCGAATTTCTGATGGAGTGACTAAAGAACTTTTCATCGTTAATTGAATTAATTCTTCTTCAAGGAGAGTAATCTCATTCCTATCATCCATCGCTTCAGAGTCACCACTGCCTTCTTCCCAACCACAAAGATTCACTATTTCTTCAGAAACCTAAGAGAGCACTCTTGACTCCAAGCAAACTGAACTCAAATTACATATTTAGTTTAAATTTTATCTTGTAGTCATTGGATTTAGAGGCGAATTCAGGGGGCTGGTAGGGGCCTAGGCCCTCCCTAAAATGAAAAAAAAAATCATTTAGGCCATTTGAATTTTTTAAAATTTTAAATTAGGAAATGTAAAATTACACTTTAATCCTCCTAAAAATGATAAAAAATTTTATTTAATCATTTAGAATTTATAAAAATATAGGCTATTTAAATGGTGAAATTGTATTTTAACTATCGTGAAAATTATAATTTAATTTTAGCTCCCTATTATTTTATTTTTTATTTTTTGCCTTCGCCATGATTGGATTATTCAAAAATTTTATTTAAGTCATTAGGTTATTGAGTTTTTTTCTTTTTAAAGTTTGGCTAACGAGTTTCAAGAGATGATTCGACGATCAAGCACTCATCAACTAGTAGAAAATATATATTAGTTTCAAGTCAATTGATGCCTAGTGTTAGAGATCGAATAAGAAAACTCATTTTAGATTTTGGTTCATAAGTTCATGATGTTTAAAATTGTTTTTATGAAAATAAAAAGAACTATAGAAAATAAAATGAATTAGAACTTTTAATTGGTTTCGATGATGAGAGTATAAAAGGTTATACAACAATGATTTTAATGGTCTAATGACTTAATATAAAAGTTATGAATAGTTAAATGAGCATTTTATAATTTTTTAAAATTGAATAACCAAAATGTTTTTAAATACCATAAATCTAAAAGTAAATAGTAAAATTTGAAAATAAATAAATAGGTATAAAATATTTAACTGATGATATAATTTTAAAAACAAATAAAAAAAGTAAATGTAAATTCCATCAAGCGGTAAATAGATACTATTAAGAAGATTTTATAAAAGAATTATCCTGAATTACTAAACACATTTAAATAAAATTACTAGAAATATTAAATTTTAATTAATTAAAAATTCAAATGGCTAAAAGGACGCACAATAAATTGATAAATAAATAAATAAGGGGAAAAAGATCCAAATGGTAATATAAAATAATGACGGTGTACAATACTGCTCCTTGTCATTTTCAACGGCAAGATTGTAAAGTGATGGAGCAAAAAGGAGCAGCTAAAGCTCATCTGATGTGTCAAATTTTATTACTTTATTCACTAAGAAGTAAATAATTATTAGATTATTTTAAAATAAATATATTTATTAAAATTTATGTAAAATTGATAAAGTTTAAGATTTTTATTTTTGATTTTTATTAAGTTTAGATAAAAATATTAAAATATATTTATAATAATATAATTTATTTTGTGACAAGTATGCTATTTAAATTTTTTTCAAATGAATGATGATATATTATTGGTTTAATATGTGATTTGGTACTTGAGTTTGATATTTTTTTAATGTAGTAGTTATGTTATTTTTTTATTCAATTTTGGTACCCAAAGATAATGATTCTAACTTCTTAGTATTTAATTTGGGCTCTAGGATGGACTTAATGAAAGTTGATTACCGATATTATTAGATTTAAATATTTCATGAATTTGTTAATAGAATAAATTTAGTTTTAATTATGAGTTTATTTAATTTGTTAAGTACAACCTCATAAATCATGATTTAACTGATAAATCAACTCTAAAAACCGATTAAACATTAAAAATTAACACATTTAATCAAAAATAACATAGGTATCACATTAAAAATGTTAAATTGAAATATCAAATTTCGTGATTAAGCCTATATTATTTACGCTTTATCTATACAATATATTAAATGCCTAATTAAGTTAATTTTACTTATTAATCGAGTTCCAATTAAAAATTACCATATATTCTATATTTTATAAAATATTTTTTTATACACCATAGTTTTTTATTTATTTATATATTTGACATTATTTAATTTTATAAGAATTAAAGTGTGTGACGAATAAAAAGAAAAGCAAATAAGGACACTGTACTCTAATCATGATGACACATAAGCATACTAGCTAAGCTTAAGCTTTCAAAAATTCTTTTATTTTCATTTGGTATTATAACTTATTTGATCCTTTAATTTTTAAAAATATTATTTTAATTCTTTATTTAAATTTTCTTTTTGTTTCTTCTAATCTTTAGACTTGTGCTTTTATCAAATCATTCCAAAATAGAAGAAAATTAACTTTTTTTAACTTTTCTAATGTGACATATAAGTGAATTATCATGTAAATAAATACATTAGCATTTAATTGATTTTTTTAAATTTAAAACTTCATAAAAATTATAAAATATTTTTAAAATTTAAAAATTTAAAAATATTAAAAATATTTTTTAATAATATAAATTTTAAAAATTAATTAAATAAATCAAATGTTATTAATGTGTAATTCGTGCTTATACCATATTAACAAAGTTAACAAATATTAATTGTTTCATTCATTTTGAGGTAAATTGATTAAAATACAAATTTAAAGACTAAAAAGAAAAAAATAAAGTACTAAAATAAATAAATAAAGTAATAAAATTTTACAAACGTATTTGTAATAAGTACAAATCAAGTGAAATCGTCGAAAGTTAAGTTAGAAAAATTAATAATGTTAAATTAAAATATTGTACAATATAACTATTTCCATGTTAGAACATACAAATTTGAAACAATATATATTTGAAAACTTTTTAAAAGTAAAATAAAAAAAGATATTTTAGTATGATAAACTTGAATCATTAATCATTTATTTAGATTCCATAATTATTATTTTAGTAAAATTTTAATAGATTTTTAAAAATTATAATTTTTTTTTTGTAATTTTTGTTAAAAGAGACCAATTTGCTCATTTTAAAATTGGCAGGACCAAACGGTATTTATACTAATCTATTATTCGAATTATTCGAAAGTTATTCGAATTGTAAAATTCAACTCGACTTGAACTCAAATTCAAATTTCTTATTCGAGTTGACTTGAATAATTCGAATAACTTGATTCAAGTTAACTCAAATTTGAATTTTTTTCAATTTTTTCAATCGAATCGAATTTTGTTCACCCCTAGTTAGATGTAATCATAGTAATGAGCGTGGAGATTAATTATAGTAAAAATGTAAAATGATTATTTAAGATACTAGATTAAAATTTCTATATAATTGAATTTATAATTTATTTTAAAATTAAAAAAACTATTAGTAATTAAAAAAACTATTAGTAAAGAGGGTATATAGATATCGCAAAAGAAAAGAGAAGGCATTTGTGGCATGTTGGTGTTATTGTTGGCTATTGGCCCTTAATGAACCATCTCTCTCCTTTTGGGGTGCATGCATGGGTGTAGACGCAGACACAAGTATATCAAAATTTTGAAGATTTGTGGTAACTGTCATAGTGAGTCTCAATCTCCCAACAAACATCGGCCAAAGCCTTTTGGGCACAATGTCATCTTTAGAACACCTTTTTGATGAATGAGCACTACACAAGGGGGTTGTTTTTTGGGTTAAATTATGTTGTTGGTCCTAATACTTACATATAATTTGAGATTCAAAGTCAATCTTCCTACTTTTTCAATTTAAAATTTTTAATTTGTTAGTAGTTTCTATTAAAATTTATCAAATTATATGTTTATTTGTCATGTCATATGAAGACAGATAACGTAAAGTTAGGAAAAAATACTTTATAATTTTAATGTCCCGAGTGAGATATTTAATTAAAAATAAAAAATTAAAATTTTTTATTCTCTAAATACATAAATTAAATCTCAAATTTTAACTTTTTTTACTCACTATCCAAGCCATCTCAAAAACTTGATATTGAAACAGTTTAGAGTTTACATTTGCAAACTCTCTAAGATGGCTACACTTTACCTTAATTTTGCTCACAATGAGCATAGATTGATGATTAGTGTGATGCTGATCATCATCATTTAATTGAAGGAATAGATGCATGCATACACATATCATCGCTTACTCATCAATACTCAAACATTGACATGAACTAAAAGTTTTATTGCATTCAAGTATTTGGCTTGAATGATAAGAATACATGAAAATCTTGTTCAAAGATTAAGCCTACTTGAATTACAAATGTGATGATCCAATGTTACATTACACGATGAGAAAACAATAATTAACAGATTTGCAATTCAATGTAGAGAAAAATAGCAAAACTCGATAACGATGATCATGAAGCTTGAAATGAAACCTACGCATGGTTGTAGCTAGAAAATTCTTTTAGGAGGGCTTAAATTAAATTATAATTTTTACAATAGTAAAATACAATTTCATCATTTTAATAGCCTATATCTTTATCATTTATAAATGATTAAATCAAATTTTTACCATTTTTAAGAAGAGTCAAAGTGTAATTTTACCTTTACTAATTTTAAATTTTAAAAAATTTAAGGACTTAAATGCAATATTTTTCATTTTAAAGTAAGGTAGGACGCCACTTCCTTACTTACCCTCTCCCCTTCAAACCCCATGCATAAAAAATTAATTTAGTTTTGAATTCTAGTGATAATCGTGTTTGTGTTTTGGTTTGTAAGTCTAAGTGATAATCATGCGTGGATGCCAAGATGTTACCCAAATTACATGAATAGTATGTGCAGAAAAGGAACAACGCAGACACATTTCAGCAGTAATTAATGATATGGTGTGACCATAACATATGGAAATAATATTCTATCTAATCCTGTAATATCAGCTCCGACTCATTTGCTCTGTAAGTCATCTCATGATTTGCTATAGTTTAGGAAAATAGTCCATCCGACAATTATTAGAATCATCCTAAGCTTCAAGGCTCTCTTTTGAAATCCTTGTTACTCTTCACATCAAGGGATGCAAGCATAGAAAACAAAGGCATTTTCATTTCAAATTGAACTCTATTACTAGTGGTGTTACACAACCCCTGGATATTGAAATGTGTAAAACCAAATTAGATTATGAAACTGATTTTTCCTCCTCCTTTCCATGCAATAAGAGTAAACAAAAGCTTGTGCAATCATACTCAACCAAAGGATATGGGTTTTGATCAAAATTCTACACTCATCATCATAATCCATCATGCAACAAATTTAACTAAGCTTCATGAACATGATATATATATATAACCTAATTTTTATCAATGGATTTGATTCAAAAACCCAATTTTTTTATCTCAATTAGAAAAAAACTTAATATATATACATATAAATGTTTATCATATTTTATAATAAATGAATAATAAAAAATTTACTTATGGAATTGAAAAAATTTTAGAACATGATTACTTGTGTGAACATTGTGTCAAATTGATGCTTAATTTACACTCACCAACATTGTATGAGCATTACAATGAAAGTCTTTATCAACACATTGACCCACTAATTTTTTTTTCTTTTTCATTTATATCCTTGTTTTTTATTATTCTTTCACATTTACGTTCTTTTGTATTCTTAAGTTTAAAATAATAATAAAATAACGTCTCATTATCAAAACAAATTTTTTACTTTCCTATTTATTAATATCTTTTAAATTATTAATTCCATCAATTTGATTTAAAATTCTTTACTTGAAATCGCATGAAATCGCATGAAATATTTACTTGAAAGGACCCCATGTCGCTCCCTTCTTCACCGCATAAGTATTCTAAGGACGCCGTATGCCTCCCTTCTTTCCTTTTTGTCCTTGTTAGAAGTATATCAAGAAACGATAATGAACAAAAT
>JAOWAC010000030.1:0-87549 GCA_025698475.1 Gossypium anomalum
ATCGTACGGCGAGTAATCTACTGGCGCCGATGGGGTTCCATAGCTGGAAGCTCGTTCGAAGAAAGGACGTGGAGGCATGGGCGGTGGCGGAGAGGAATAGTAATGGCTGGAGTAGTAGGGAGGGTAACCATCGGGGATGGAGGAGTAAGGCGGATTTGGCGGAGGAGGAGAGGATGACGGTGGAGGAGGCGGCGGGGGAAGAGAAACGTAAGGCGGAGCAGAGTATCTTGGTGGAGGAGGGGCATTTGTGTAATAATAGCTAGAAGGAGGGGCAAAATGGTAATCATGAGGTGGAGGAAGAGGACGTTCCCGGATCCCAAGTTTCAACCGGATCTTACCTTGGGGACGACCCGAGGGTCGGAGCAAAGAAAAGGTTCGGATCTTGGAACCATCATCCGGGTCGGGTAATTCCTTGAGCTCAACCCGGAGAGTAGCCACCAAAGGCTTCGGAGTTTCAGAGGGTTTGGAATGAAAGATCTCGAGGGTCAAAACGGTTTCGTGTGGAGGAACAACAAGGGGAAGGGTGAAACGCTCATTCCAGACCGGTCGAGTTGAGCCAGAATCGTCCGACCGGGTTGATAAACGTCGGTCTGGATCAACCCAGAAGACTGCGTAGGGCTTTAGATCGCCGTTTTGCCAGTTGACGTTCTTTAGATGCTTGGCTGACACGATCGTCAAGTCGAGGTCAAGTGGTCTTGGTGGCGGAGGTCGAGAGTGAGTAGCCATGATGGTAGCTGCGACGGCAGTGGTGGTGGCGCTGGTCGTTGCTTTTGGTTGGTGGTGATGCTAACGTGCACCGGATAACTTCGGTGCGTAGGATAGCTGGAATATTTTTTGAAAGAATTTTGAGAGTGGACTGGACTTGACAAGGGGATGTGGCTTTGCTTAATTTTTAGGAAGTGGAGAAAAGAAAAAGAGCAGTAAAATGACGATTTTAACCTTAGTGGTTGGCGGGTTTTTATTAAATGAGATCATTCGTGCATTCGTTTTGGGAATCGTATACTTTTAGTTTTGGTAATATTTTGTGAAAGGTCCCTGTATTTTTACGTTTTTTACTATAACCAATCATTTTAATTGTTCTACTTATCGAAATGCGTACTTTTAGCAAATTAAGGAGTGGTTTCAGTGCTATCGTTTTAGATTTATTACTATTTTTTAAAAAATATTTTATATATGTAAGTAAAAAATATGTATAAATATTAAATAATGAAATTAAATAAATATTAAATAAAAAATACGTATATAACATTTTCTTTAATAAACTACGCATATAATTACAAGTTATCATAAAACAATTTTAAAAAAATAAACAAAAATTCACATAAATTAAACAATATTACAATATATAATTCAAGAAATTCAACATAAATAATAAAAGGATTAAATTTATTTTTTGTATCGATTAATACGAATGAAATCAACTGATACGGTTTGTTAAAAAAAAAATCAATTGATACGCATCGGTATGGTCGATATTGATTAGGATTTGTATTTGAATGGAGCCCCAGAGTTTATTGTTCTAGTTTACTACTGGAACGGAACTTTCGAATAATATAGACATTAATTGGAATAGAATTGACTACCTTAATTTTTAGTTTTAAAATTATTTTTTCATTAATTGTGATATTTAAAGTGACTTATTTTTGGTGTAAAGATTAAATTATAAAATTTACTAAAGTACTGGGACAGTTAATCTTAACCTTTAATTTATAATAAGAGTTAATTGCATCAAATATCTCAAACTATGATTTTTATTTTTAAATTGTCTTTAAATTTTAAATCATTTTAATTACATCCTAAACTATTAATGTTATGTCAATTAGATTCTTCAGTTACTAAAATCGTTAATTTAACTATTAAATAATATCTCAAATCTTATGTGACATAATTTAAAATAAAATATTAAAGAAAAATATTTTAAAAATATTAATTTTATGATTTCGAAGCTTTTGTAAAAATTTTATCGTCACTCTTTCTTTTTCGTTT
This sequence comes from Gossypium anomalum, assembly GCA_025698475.1. NCBI lineage: Eukaryota > Viridiplantae > Streptophyta > Magnoliopsida > Malvales > Malvaceae > Gossypium > Gossypium anomalum. The sequence goes on from JAOWAC010000030.1 coordinate 1,987, forward strand.
TTTTAGTTTTACTTTATTTTTAGTTTTTACTTTAAAAAGTTACATGACAACATTCTATTTAAAAAAATCATTTTAAATTCAGCTATATAACATTTGATGTTTCATTTAACTGTTTTAATAATAAAAGAACCTAATTAATATAATATTAATAGTTTAGAGACGTAATTAGAATATTTTGTAATTTAAAAACCAATTTAGAATAAGATCATAGTTTGAGGATGTCTGATACAATTAATTCTTATAATAATCACGTCATAATTGTGTATAGTCCAATTAAATTCATAATTTTTTTAATATTTTGAAAAAAAAAATCCAAATCCCTTTCATTTGCTTTCTTAAAGGGAACGAAAACAAGCAAAATAAAAAAGAAAATTGCAATGTCTTGTACGCTTCTTCGCTAGTCGCTACATACAAAGTCACAGATACCCTCCGCTGTTTCTCTTTTTTTTTTTTTTTCCCTCTCTTTCTTTCATTTTCCCTCTCCAAAAATCCTTAGATCTCTTTAACACGTCTTCAAACACCGAATTTTCTCGAGAAAATTTTTAGTTTTTTTCTCGGGGGTCAAAAAACGATGTCGGACGCTTTGATTAATGGACTAGCTGGAGCCGGTGGAGGGATCATAGCTCAAATCATCACATATCCTCTTCAAACTGTACGATTTTTTTTTAACTTCCGGTTTCAAATCAAAATTTTCTAATTAAATTTATTTTACGCTTTTTTGCTTTGATCTGCAGGTAAATGCTCGTCAACAAACAGAGCGTGATCTCAAGAAAGAGAAACGGAAAGTCGGCACCATTGAACAAATGTGCCAGGTTTTTTTTTCCTCAAATAGTTGACGGCATTACGTTATAGTTAGCGGAAAGTTCTGAATATTTAACGGAATATGCTATTTGAGTTGTTTTAAGTTAGCCACTGTTTACTTGTTTGATTTTTCAACTTTCTATTTTGAGTATTAGTAATTAGATTATTACTGATGTTGCATCTTAATGATTTCCTTTTTTTTTATTTATCAATTTTTGGTTTTGATTTTGCAGTAACAAGTGAAGAGTGTTAGTAATTTTTTGTTTAGTTTTGATTTTATTTTATTTTATTGGCTTAATTTTGTTAATAGGTTGTAAAACAAGAAGGATGGGAGCGGTTATATGGAGGCTTAACGCCTTCTTTAGTTGGTACAGCTGCTTCTCAGGTGATAACCTTTTAGATTTATATAACATGATTGTTCTTGTTATTTTATTGGTTTAATTTCAGTAATGATAATGTTGCCCAGTGAAATAAATGAAATTGAATCTTCTATTAATAAGAATGGGAAGTGGGAAGTAATTTTTTCCCCTTTTACTTGTTTTACACTGTTTCATTATTTGTTTGGTTGCTGAGAAAGTGATGGGAAAAGATAGAAGTGGATTTATGAACTTAAGAATTGTTAGAATGCACCCAGTTTAGTATTGGTAGTTCCCCCGAGGTGTTCGTGCTTTTACCTTGAGAATCGTTCATTTTGGATGTATTCTATTTGGCAAATTGCTACTGTAAACCGGCTAAGAGAACTTACTGATAAATGCATTGAGTTTCAATGTAAATGATAAGTGGTCCCATGTGGGAAAATTCTAGGGTGAGCTTCACTAAAAAAAAGCTTAGGAGAAGCTTTTACCAAACTATCTAAGAATTTACTAAACCTCTTAGAAAAATTGGTCAATCCACAGAAATATCGGTAAATCCTTAGATATTTTGGTGGAAGGCTAATTTTAGTAAGTTCTCAGAAACATTGATAAATCTTATTTATTTTGGTAAAAGCTTTTTCTAAGTTTTTTTTAGTGAAGCTCACCCTAAAATTCCCATTTGATGACAGATCTGTACCAGTGCATTTATTTATTTATTTATTTTCTAGATTTTTTCTTTATTCTTTAGTTTTGTTAATATTTTTGAAAACCAATATCTTGAATACCATATTCCATGTAAAATTCAAACTGTAGCTGGAATATTTATGAAAAGAATATCAGAAATACCGTGTTCCCTAACCCAAAATGTAACTGGTATGAGATTAATTACCATACAAGTTAGGACTGACATGTTCTTATTGATGTTAAGTTGCTATTGAGCTAAATCAAATTCTTGATCACTATCTTATGAGTATGGAGCCATTTTTGTTTCTTAACTACACTCTTTATGCATGTTTTCAAACTGGGTTTCTTATTGATCTATGGTTGAAATGGATTGCTTGTTTGTTTATTTTCCTTCTGGATTCATAAGGCTTACACATTTCTATGATACAGGGTGTTTATTATTATTTCTATCAAATATTCAGGAACAAAGCTGAAACCGCAGCACTTCAAAGCCAGAAAAAGGGATTGGTGATGGATCAGTTGGGATGCTTTCTTCACTTGTTGTAGCAGCTTTATCTGGGTAATCTAATTTATGTGTTTCTAATGTTTGCCCCATATCAGCTTTTTAAAAGCTCTTACATGAAATTTAAAGCATATGTGGGAATTACTTTCACATAATATCCTCAATTGAGTAGTAATTTTCTCTTCTTTGTATGTCTGTGAGCTAATATATGCTTAACCGTTTGTCTGTGTAGGTGCGTAAATGTTCTGTTGACAAATCCTATTTGGGTAGTTGTGACACGCATGCAGGTAAAAAATTTTGCCTTGAGAAAATATGGCTCCTTGAATGTGTTAAATGTGTTCTTAATCACTCTGCCCAGCATCATTTTATGCTTACCGTCTGCTCTTTTGTTTTAGTTCACACAAAGAGTTGCATTTCTTTTAAGTTCTAAATTACACATGCAATTTGAGAATCTCTATTTCTTGTTTGGTTTACATGTTTGTTCATATTTAAATTAAACAACTATTGTAATGCAGACTCACACAAAAATCTCTAAGAAAGACCATTCTAATAGGTTGGCAACGACTGCTGCAGAGGAAACAGCTCTTCCGGTCATTGAGCCTCTTTCTTATGGAACGAACCATGTGGTATACACAGTCACTTCATCTATATTGTTTTTTATGTAATTCACTTATTGAAACTCATACAAGTTATCTCAAGGCAGTGAAAACAGCAATGGTCATATTATATTATAAATATTTTCTTATTGTTTGGACATGGAGTTTCGTTTTATTATACTGGCCTGGTCACTACTCGTAAATATCTTAAAATTTTGGATTTCTTACTTTGAATCTTTGTTCTTATTGATTTCAACTAAAATGTTAGCTTTTCTGACATTTTTTTGCAAATGGAGTACTTGTAGATTCAAGAAGTCTATGATGAAGCTGGATTATTGGGTTTCTGGAAAGGTGTATTCCCAACACTGATAATGGTATGTAAGACGTGACCCTTCCATCTTTTATGCATGTTTCATTGATTGTTCTTGAAGTTTCTCTCAGGTGAGCAATCCGTCTATACAATTTATGCTGTATGAAACGATGTTGAAGAAGTTGAAGAAAAGACGAGCTCTTAGTAAGCAGGGCAACAATGGAGTAACTGCTTTGGAGGTTGACTCTTGAGTTAATCTCCCTTTACTAATAATCATGTCAGCATTCCTTGAGAATTTCGTCTTCTCTAGATTTTAATCTCAGCACGAACTGTCCAATTATTCCAGATATTTCTTCTTGGAGCTTTGGCCAAACTCGGAGCTACTGTTGTAACATATCCTCTTCTTGTTGTAAAGGTATGATTGTATGACATGTAGACATGCATTTTTTAGAAGAGAAAACTTGTTCTTGACCATTCTGAATCAATTTTATGAATCAATATGTCTTAGAAGACTACGAAATAAAGAAAAAATGCGTTCTTACCCATTTCCTTGTTGCTTTTTACAGTCAAGGCTTCAAGCTAAACAGGTTACAACCGGGGACAAACGGCATCATTACAAAGGTACAAATCATTATCTCAAGTTTACATTATACTAATATTTGAACAATTAGCGGTAAAAGTACCATGGAGGCCTCTGTACTAAGAGTCAGATTGCATTTTGCACCATTTACTCAAAAATGAGCAAATTAGTTATTGTATGTTAGATTGAAGAGTAAATTGGTTATTTTTGTTAAAAACTGGCTTGGCTTGGTTGATGGAATAACCATCCAGTTACACATGGCATGCTTATGCTGATATACAAGAACTAGTTTTTAACAATAAAAATAGATGAAATTTTTAACAAAATGATTAGTTTGCTATTTGATCTAACATATAATGACTAATTTGCCTATTTTTTAGTAGAGGGGGCAAAATGCTATCCAATTCCTAATAGAATGGTCTAACAATTAGCTCAAAACTTCTGGGGTCTTTAAGTACGAACACCTAACAGTGGCAGCCTGATAATGTTACTGCATCAGAGTTGGTCTTTATAAAAAAAAGAGCTGATGACGAAACCATATTTCCATGTCTCGATTTAAGGTTCAGATTAATTTGTTATATTTCCATCATTTGAATCAATATAGGGACTCTGGATGCTATTCTAAAGATGATCCAATACGAAGGCTTCGCCGGTTTTTACAAAGGAATGAACACGAAAATCATACAAAGTGTTCTGGCAGCTGCCGTGTTGTTCATGGTTAAAGAGGAACTTGTCAAGGGTGTTCGATTATTGCTTATTAAGGACAGCATTAATACTATGAAACCAAAGCCTCTTTAGTGAAAAAATAGTATGCTTCTTCCCCTACTCATCCTCCATTTATTTTCAACAATTTGTTGTTTGGTCGAAATATTAAATTCGAACTATAGCATATATTTAAAAAATAGATATTATAAATATTATTACTCCTTGAAATAAACTTGTAATATTTGAATGGAATTTGGAAATCCCAACATTTAATTTGTGTTCAAATTTTGTACATTAAATTTTAGGTATTTGTTTTGTTTATGAAGAACAAAGAGGGAAAATAAGAAGTAAATAGAATGAAAAAAAAAAAAGGGGATAGAGCAAAAACCATTTCCCCTCTTTGGTGAGAGTAAAAAAGTAAATGCGAAAATAATTAAAACATAAAAAAAACAATGTAATCCTTTTAAAATTTAGGGTTTAAATGTCTTTGTAAATTTGAATTTTAATATATGTATTATTTTTAAGAATTTAATTCCTCTAGTTTTTAAATTTCAAAATTAAAGTCTAATTGTTGACATTGATAAAATTATTTTGTTGAATTTAAACTCATTCAATATTTTAATTACATGATTATCAAGTGGGTTTTTTATATTTCAAAATGTTACATTAACAAATTTAATGAAAAAAATTTAATGGCGTTAATAATTAGATTTAAATTTGAAAATTTGAAAAATTAAAAAAAAATTAAATACTTAAAATAAAGTTACAAAAATTAAATTTTAAATTTATAAAAAGTACAATAATTGATAGCATTTTAATCAAAATTTAAATCTCTCTTTAAATTATTGATACACTTCTTTAAAAAAAAATGAAATAATATGATACTTTAAATACCTCTTAAAAGAATTTAAAGTACGAATCTAAAATTAGAGTATAATTTAAAGGTGAATTTGTTAATAAAGTCAAAAGTAAATAGGCCAATCTTCATAATGTTAAATAAAATAGACGGGTCAAGATAATGTGCAACAGTCCCTGGAATGAATTAAATGGAAAAATAGACCACACAATGAAACACATAAAAAAAAAAACCTCGACATAGATGGGTTCAAAATATATCAAATGATTCAAATTTTATTATTTCTAAATTTATTAAATATATTATATAAGAGTAAAATAGTAATTTCAAAATATCAAATAAGGTGAATGCAATAAATATTAAAATTATATTGCAGTCTCTTTATAAACAAACAAACAAAAAGTCACGCCTCTTAATCTCTCTTCCACCGTTCAAAAAATAGCATATGCATTCGAAGTAAATTAATTCAAAATTTATTAAATGATTCGAGGAAAGGATTGTATAAAGCAGTGATGCCACGTCATCTGTATTCCTTTCCAATAGTTTTATCTTTGAAAAAATCAAATCTAAATTAAAATACTGAAATTCAGGATAAAATCCTAAAATTCAGGATAAGAATAACGATATGGCATAAAACTATTAGAAAGGGATACGGATGACGTGGCGTCTTTGTTTCATACAATCCTTTCTCATTATTTGAAGTTTTATCATCCCAATTTTGCCTTATTTATACCCATAATTATTTTGATGATGTAAGAGATTAGAACAAGGCCATACCTCTTCAACGTTTATTGGAAGCACAGCTTTATCAATAGCCTCTGGTGTCCATATCTTGATGCCCTCATCTCCACGGCTAACCAAAGCTGTGGTATGTGGATGAGACTCCATACATTTAACCCCACGTTTATTTGCTTTTATTACTTGAATAAGCTATCCTCCTTTCTTCTTCCAAATAAATATCCAGCCAAACCAGTCAGATTCACTAACCACGTACTCCGATTTAGGTCAAAAGAAGCTCACATTCCAACTCAGAAGCTCCATGTCGCTTGTAAACTTGAGGGAAAGCTTTTTCAACTGTGTCCCAACCCCATATCTCTAGTAAAGAGATAAATGGACTTATCAGGGTATTATACGAGAAGCTCACTATCATCTGAAATGGCCAAGCCTTCTACTCCAACTTGACGATCACCAATCAACTGAGGGGATGGAAATAATCTATAGATTGACCAAAATCAGTTGAGCTATCACACCTATATTTGCGGATATCATAAAGACGAGTATACCCATCCGATCCCGCAACTACATAGAGATTTGGGTTCCTTGGATCAACATCAATAGCTTTGAGATAAGCCCTGTGATCATCACTCTGATAGCACGTAAAAAGTTCTTTCTAAGATCAATCTGAAAAGGCAAAAGTATAAAAGGACTATGTAAGTCAGTTGTGCTAAAGTCCAGACAAAGAATTATAGGTTTAGTTCTCGAGAATTTAGTCTCCTTACTTTTTTATTTAATGAATAAAATTTAAATGATAACACCTTAAAAAGGTTTATATGATCGATTTTAAATCATATAAAATTTATATGCAGCAAATAAAAAGTGTCAACTTTCACAACGCTTCTATAAAACAATTTTGAAAAACCTTACAACTCAAGTAACATATTTATATATTTCAACATCCATGTGTATAATACTTTATATCAAAGATGCCATATAACCAATTTATTGCTATTGTTTTAATGGCAATATCAATAACACTTCAATTACTAGATCAAAAGAGTAAAAAGGTTAAATCTTGGAATTGAAAGTATAAATATTAAATTTTAAACTTGTAAAGAGTATAGGGACTAGAAGAATGATTAGACCAAAATCAAGTTATAATACATAGATCATCATAGAACAAAACAACAAGAAGAATAGCATGAGAATGGAGATTATATTCTCCCATACAAGACTCCTTTTTTTATGTCCAATAGTCATTTGATAAGGGAAAACATGTAAAAAATAACAAAAGAAGAAAATAAAAAAAACCAATTCCGCCTGGAATATAATCAACCCGAGCCAAGTCTAAATATTTTCAAGTTCAAGTTCAACTTAAAATTCGAAACTCAAAATTTAACTCAAATTTAATCAAGCATAAAATAAAAAAAATAATATATTACAAAACTAGAAAGCGAACTGAGTTCAAATCTTCAATGTGCTTAAATCGACCCATATTTTAAACAGGCTTAGGGTGAGTTTGGATGGGCGGTACGTTTACCTGCGGTTAGAGTAAAAACAACGGTAGCGGTGAGATTAGATACTGTAACGATACTATAGCGTGAGACAAAAAGTAAGCTAAACGCATACATGCCGCCGCTAACTCACCCTTAATTTTTTTGCTCAAATCTATTTTTCAAACCTAATATTTTATCTAAAACTTTCCAAATTTTGAATAAATTTACGAGTTTAGACAAGTAGTTGACCCTTAAACAGATTTATGAAAATTATACTATTTTAAAAAATGGCCCAAAACGCAAACGGCGTCGTCTAGACACTCCATAAGCCCGTATATAAACCTTGACTTCTTTATTTTTGTGCCAGTCTCCTCCAGTCTCAGAATACCAGCAACGCTTATTTTCCTCCATAAAGATGCAAGAAAAAAAAGCAGAAACCGCAAATAAAAACGCGAAGAAGGCGAATCTATTGGATCACGGCTCCATCAAACACATCCTCGATGAATCCGTCACTGAGGTAAAAAGAAATTGAGTGAAAAAAAGAAAAACGAATCGAAACAACCCTAGATCCATTAATTTTCAAAATCACAGTTTAATTTTTGAATAATTATATCTCCTTTATTTTTTGGAATAGATTGTTAAGAGTCGCGGATATGTAGAAGATGTGAGGATGAGCAATATCAGATTATTGCTTGGAACTATTATTATTGTAATCGCTCTTGTTGCTCAATTTTACAAAAGAAGTTCCCCGAAAACCGTGATTTCCTCATCAGTTGCATCGTATTATATCCTTTTTTCGAATTAACCTTTTTATACATATTTGTTGTTTTGATTTATTGTAATTGCTAGATGAATTGTGTTTAAGCATGGTAATTTTGGATTGAATTGCTACATCTATCTATATATATATTTATAATTTGAAACTGCGATGACAAACTGGATAGAATCTAAATTAGGTTCTGTTTTGCTTTTAATTTTGGTATTTGATAGAAACAAGTAGTATTATTATCAAGTGTTATAAATATAATACAGATCTGAACATAATTATCCATGTGAAAGTGAAATTAGGGTCATAAAAAAGTTCAATTTTGAGCTTTAATTGTGTGAAATTACATTAGCTTTTGTAACCAAATGGACCTTATGTTTTTACATTCTAGATATGTACTGAGTAGCAAAGCAGCAACTAGACTGAGTTTTAGATTGCTAAATATATTTAATTTTGTCTGTCATCTGATCATATATGAACTAAATTCTGTTGAAATTCCCATCTGTTCTTCTTTGTTTCTTGTGACGAGATGCGAAAACAATGACAATCTTTTTGTCTTAATACTTGAAACTGAAACCAATTACTTAAGTGTTCCTGCTACTAAGAAAAGATGGTGCTAACCTAGTTTCCCTTTTTTCCCTTGCTTTTATTGGCAACTAAAGAATGTAATCATTATGTTACTTTCATGTTTCTTTGATCCTTGACTCTGGCAAATATATAGTTTTCAATGGAGTACTCCAGCTGGTCATATACACTAAGGAAAAGAATGCAATTCTCTTTACTTATCCTCCTGCTGTAAGTTCCTTCACTTTCTAATTAAACGTTTCCTTAAATCATATCTTGTGCTATGCATTGATCTCTTTTTCTTTAAGCTGAGATTATATTCATGTATACATGTTTAAGCCTGTGAAGTTGAACTTTTCTGCATGGTTACTAATTCATGAGATTACCATCTAACTCTTATTGGCATGGCAGCATTTTTAATGCAAATTAATTGTCATCTAGCACTTTGTCTTAGTTTCTATTAGAAAGTTGAAAAAAATATTTGCATCATAAATGAAGTTGAAGAAAAAGAAGATTTATGATTTCATCTACTTTTCTTGTGTTTTCTTTATGGTTAGACTATTGCATTTCATCCTTATCACAATGTTGGGTTTTTAGTCAATGTTTTATGCTCATAGTGATGATGTGGAATAATGCCTAGCATCCCATAGACTTCTTTATTCTTGAATATTGCCCAATCTAATGATGTTCTTCGGCCAACTCAATACAAACAAACCCCTATTCTTTCCAAACATCTATGATCTTTCAAAAAAGTTTTACGTTATTGTTGGTGCTTCTTGTGTGCCTTTGGATGGAAGGAGCTTACCAAAGCGGAAAGAGGTAAAAGTACCATTATGGCCTTTATACTAGGAGCCAGATTGTATTTTGCCCCTTCTACTCAAAAAATGGGCCAATTAGATCCTATACGTTGGATCAAAGAGTAAATTGGTCCTTCTGTTATAAATTTCATCCATTCCTACCGTTAAAAAACTGATCTCTGTATGTCAGCATGAGATACATGTGGCATGCCACATGTTACTGTTTGGTTACTATGTTAGTCATGTTAATTTTTAACAGTAGAAATTGATGAAATTTTTATAGAAATGACTGGTTTGCTCTTTGATTTAATGTACAGAGAATAATTTGCCCATTTTTTAGTAGAGGGGGCAAAATGCAATATGACACCAAGTACTAGGGCCTTCATGATATTTTTATGCTAGAAAGATTAAAAGTAAATCCATTATACCAATGGATCTAGCTTTCGAGGTTTCTAAGATGCCCTTCATGTGTGCTTCCATACAAAGCTAAGTGTATGTTGTTTTCCCCATCTAAGTACTGATTTCATGTTTTCAGGGATCCGTCACCAGCACTGGTTTGGTGGTCTCGTCAAAGTTACCAAGATTCTCTGATCTTTATACACTTACGATAGCAAGTGCAGATCCCAAGTCGATATCTGCAGGGAAACCGGTTGAGTTGACCAAAAGTGTTACTCAATGGTATCTCCCTTATTTCACTTCTCCCATCCCATTCACATGCCTGCGATCCCTTTTACGTTTCTAACCTGTCGAAATATTGCAGGTTCACTAAGGACGGAGTATTGGTTGAGGGCCTATTCTGGAAAGATGTCGAAACACTAATAAATGATTATGCGACAGAACCAAAGAAAAAGAAGTGATCGTAGATAGTAAGCCTTACCTTGTTAGGTTATTGGTTAGACTGTGAAATCTGTCCGTTGCTGCAAGCTTGATTTAGAGTATGTTCACCACAATCATTGGTTTGAAGATTTTAAACTAAAAACAGAAAATGAACTTTGCCCAAGGATTAGAAGACAATTTTCATCACTTATCGAACAACGATTTCTTGCTAATGAAAAAGATTTGGTTTCTTTAGTTTTATTGAATGTCGTCGTATTGTTCAAGATGGCTTTTACTTAATATACTGATGATAATTTTCGAGTAACTTTCATCCATCTTAATTGCTGTTAGGACCAGCTTTGGATGTCAAACTGCAGGTTTCACATGCCTTTGGTTGCCAGCTTTTTGATGGGGTTAGCTCTTTACCAGTTAATTGATTTGTTTACCTTATAGGTTATGCTACTTATATTTCTTGGATCAAATTATGGTTTTGGTTTCTCTGCATTTTAATTTGGCTGATTTGGTCTCTTCTATCTTTATAATATCATCAGTTAGTTTAAATAATTCGTACCATCTCTATTAAAATGTTGATATAGATTTTGATTAAAAACATCCTTTTTATCATAAAAAAGATTCATACCAACATGATGAGTAGGAAAGGATGTTTTTAAGAAAACAAATCATGTTATCATTTTAATCGGAATATTTAGTTATTTTGGATTTGTTAATAATATTATAATAGGATAGAGATCGATTAAAGCAAACTTGAGCATGGTAGAAGGATTAAAATTATAATTTGATATTTTTTCAATAATCATAATTGATATTTTTAATGCTTTAAAATTTTTGTCGTTCATATTCTGACTGATTGAGTTGATATTATAAATCAACTCAACACTATTCCGGGTAGTAAAATTATCTAAAAACCATTTTCAAGAAAGAAAGAAATATTAACTAAGATATTGGTGTTTTTGTTTTTTATTATTTTTATGTAACATATTTAAATAAAGCAACTAAAAACAATGTCAAAGATCGAATTTTTTTAAAAAAAAATTTTACTCTAAATTCTGATTATATTTAATTTTTTTGACATAATATTTAAAATTATTTATAATTTTTTTTAATTCATAAATAAAAAATAATGCTTATCTTTGACTTTAATATTAAAAAAATAAAAAAAAAATACGTTGATTCGAAGCTAAACTGAAGGGCCAGAAGGGAAACTGACCCCAATCTTTTTTTAGAAACCTTTATCGATAACATTTTTAAGTGTCGTACTTAAAAGGAACTTCTGAACTGGATCTCATTATTAAATTGTGTGAAGCAATCCCATGGAACATAGTCATATGGCACCAGAGACCCAGTTTACTCAAACTCTGCACAAGGATCCATGCACTTAATGCTCTATTTGTCGTTTTGTATGAATTCTCTATAATATAACCGACCGAGTCTCTTAAGTCATTTGTCATAAATTTAATATGTTCACCAATAAATGGTATTTTGGACCTACATGTCACATTCCACTTTGCACAACACTTGTGCAGATCAAATGGATGATTTTGGGTTACCTTAATTTGATTTATAAATTTACAAATTATTTTTGGGCTTGGGTATTTTAGATTTAGGTTAATATTTTATTCATTATTTTAAATTTTAGTCCAGGCTTTTTAAATTATTTATTTAGGTTTGAGTGATTTTGAATTTGACTCAATTTCGAATTTGTATTAAATGATTTCGAGTTATTATCAAATTTAGTTGATTTTGTATTTAAGTTTGGATTAATTATTTTGAAATTCAAATTATAATTGATTTATTCATGTAATAATATTTTTAGAGTTTACGAATATAAATATAGTATAATTAGAAATACAAATTATGAAGTAGAATCAAATCAATACTAAGTACAATTGGGTTAAGAATCAACATGACAACAACACATGATAGGATTGTTGACTCGTATATGGTAATTGTGCATGACAGTCGACCTATTGGGCCAAAATTAAGTATAACAACAGCATACGGTGAGATTAAAGACTCATATAAAATAATTATTTATAGTAAAACTCAAACTTGAATATATTTTTTGAAATATAAATTCATTAATTTATTTAAAGAATGGAACCATACAATTTAGGAAAAAAAGTAAACACTCTTGTAGCTAGTGAAGGACAAGTTCCATCAACATAGTAAATGTTTTAGCCTCAGTATTAATAGAACATTATGACTCATTGACAATTAGTTTTGTCACAAGCCAAACACAACATATTTAGACTAATTGTAAGCAATTAATATGGTAAGGAAATTAACCCCAGGATGGTCTAAAAAGCGTCGAGTAAAAATCGACAAAACAATTAAGCATTCACCAAACTAGAGAGGACGAGAACAAAACCATCTCTAAAATCACTTGTAAAATTAAAATTACATGCATAAATATAACTAAAAAACGTGCTACAACAATAGACAAACGAACTTAAATATTTTAAAAACCTAATATACTTGTTTAAAATTTATAAATTTTTCTCACATTCTAGTCTTTATCGAAAAAAGTATCCAACATTTTCAAATAATTTTTCTAATAGCATTAAGTAATCAATTAGATCCACTTACATCAATAATTTATATATATAAATTTGTTTCCATTTGCCCCTTCACCTATCAATTAAGTCACCTTAATGACCCCACTAAATAACCTTTTGTCTGTCCCTAGATTTGAATCTTTTAACTCTTTAAAGCCACGAATATTCCGCCCAACTACTCAATAAAATCCATATTACCTCTAAACTATTTTAATCAGTCCTTTTCCATTTGCTGATTATCACTCATTGCTTTTTCTTTTTCTTCTTATATTTTCTTTCCTTTTCTCACTACCCAAACAGACAAATTAATACTTCATTATCATCGCCCCTCCCTGCCTACTGACGTGGCTTTTTCTAATTTAGTGGGGTCCGCACGACTAAAACAAAATAAAAGGTGACGTGGTCTTTTTGCCAAATAATAAAGGTTTAATTTTGGTTTTAGTCCCTCTATTATGTTCTAATTTATGGTATGATCTTTCTAATTTTATAATATTGTTAAGAAGTACAAATTGATTACGCTGTTTGTTGTTGTTGTTAAAGTGATGGTATGAATTATTTATTTATTTATTGTTATTCAATCTCATAGAGTTTGAGAATTTTCAGCTAACCTTGCTAAAACGATGCTTTATTTATTATCCGATTCTTGAATTATATTCTTAAAAAAAAAAATCTCTGAATTATGCTCGTTTTATCATTTTGGTACCTAATTTTTTGTTCCGTTTTAATATTTAAACTATTATATTTGTCTCATTTTATCTAAAAAATTGTTATCGTCCAATAAGAATGTGTCGCATGTAATGTTCTTCTAGGTAACTTCCTTTTTGGATAAGTTGAAATGGAAATGATAGTTTAAGTACTAATATGCGATAAAGAAAAAGTTTGATATCAAAATGAGAAAATGAGTATTGTTCAAAGGCAATGGTAGAGATAAGGGTGTTGGCAGGGCTCGACTCCCCTAAAATGACATTTTTTTCATTTATAACCTTTATAATTTATAAATAAATTAGTAATGGTAAAATTACACTTTGACCCCTAAAAATAATACAAATTTGATTTAATCATTTAAAATTATAAAGATGTAGACTATTAAAATGGTAAAATTGTATTTTTACTATCGTAAGAATATACAATTTAATTCTGACCTCCAAAAAATTTTTCAAGCTTTCATACGATTGAAATGTTAAATCATAAATTAAGTTTTAAATCGATAATAAATTTATATATCAGACTATGAATCAAATACTCAAGTTTATTTAAAAAAATAAAAGATATCATGATTTTAACCACAAGAACTAATAGTGTAGATCAAATTATGTAAAATTAATCGGATTAAATTTTATATTTTAACATAGTAAATGGACTAAAATGATAATTAAACAAAAAGAAACTAATCAATACAGATCTTAAATGAAAACAATTAATCGATTTGGATCTACAAGATAAAATTATTTCAAATTAAAATAAGAGTTAGATTTTATATTTTAACATAGTAAAGGGACTAAAATAAGAATTAAACCAATAATAAAAAAAACCTAATCAATCAAAACACGGATCTCAAATGACAACAATTAATTAATTCTAACACCAGCTTGACGTCCGCCAGATATTTTTTATAGTTTTTGTTCCTTCTTTATATAGCCAATTCCAAGCTCTCCCCCTAATCTTTAATATCACCATTTTTGTGAAGGAGATATATTTCTCTCTTTCTCTCTCTTAAAGTCTTCCTTTTCTCTCTCTAGAATCGCTTTGGTCGAAGTTTTCTCCATTTGATCTCTACGCTTCTGATTATATATTTTTTCTCGTAATCGAATCTATAGTTTCTTAATAAATCGAAGAATTTGATTTTTTTTTTTTGAGTTTTTATAGATTTTGTTTGATTTCGAGATGGTTAATTCTAGAAACGGGGACTTTGTTGACGACCGCGTGGATCGGGACGACGACGAATTAATCGGGTCGTCGGACGCATCTTCGTCCATCAATGGCGTCGTTGGTACCTTTAGCGTTGGATCTGGAACAACTTCGGGACAGAACGGTGAGGTGAGGAACGAAATCGGACTTACGGAACGGTTAACGGATATATTCGTAGAGGAAAACGATGGAGATTTGTTGCTTCAACAAAGCGATCGAGAAGATAGGGTTCTGCAATGGTTACAAGCTTTGGACATGCAAGTAATCGGCGCTTGTCGAAGCGATGAAAGGTTAAAGCCTTTGTTGAAAGTCAATGTTTCGAACGGCGTAGCTGAGGATCGATTGTTAGCTCATTTGAGTCAGGTATTTTGATAGTTTGGAATTTCAATTGATAAAATTTTCCATTTATATCGAATTCTATGATGAAATTTAGCTCATATTTGTATTTTCTTCTTAAAATTTTCAATTTGGCTGTCTTGTGTGTGTAATTTCATTTGTTTTGGATAAATTTTCAGCATTTTGAGCCATCGGAAGTTGGTATGCTGGCGAGGTGCTTTTGTATACCTTTGGTTTCAATTCGAGTGGGGAAGATTAACAAACAAGGAACCTGTTTTTCAGCCTACTGCTGCAAGGTAATTGAACTTTTGATGATATCGGAGTCTTGGATTATCATAGATTATCCTGCTCTGAATGTCATGTACAGTCCATGGATGCATGTTAGCCTTTTTGTTGCAAATCATTAGCATTTACCTATAGCATATATCACAGAGCCGTATGTTTAATTGTTAACAATTTCCGTTGAGTAGGGAAATTGTCTTTAGTAGGTGATATGCTAATTAAGATATTAAATTAAATAAACTAATTATAAATTATCATAACATATATAAATATTGATGAAATTAGAAATCAAAGGTGACAATTAAAATAGATAGCCTTGCTTGTTAGCTAGCTAACTAGAAAGAAAGAAAGAAGAATCTCCACATTAGTCCAATCAAAGCCAATTGCTTGGTAGCTAATAGTGCATTACAGTTACAAGTTAGCTTCTTTTCCTCTATTTAGGAACCTTAAATTATCAAATTAGTTAGCTAATTCTTAGTTTGAAATATTGGAGACCAATTATAGATATTAGCTCATTTTCCCTAGATTTTTATCCATAATTCATATTCATCAATGATACCATTTTGATGGTCTCATTCCTTTGATCTTTCATAGCCTTTAAGCATGTAGCATTTTGTCAATTTACCTTGGATCACTGCAACAATTCTTTTAGGCCCTTAATGTCTCTGTTTTGGGTTAAGATGGTATTTAATTGAGTGCATTATGTTATATGGTAATGCTTTCAGTATTCCATGCAGGCAGCTCGTCTAAAATATACATGATTTAGAATGTTCTGGTTGTCACAGTATGTTACACTTGTTTACTACCTGTAAGTTTGCATGTCATGTATTATCAGGTGATTATATGTGCTGACATTTGCAAGTAACTTATTTGGTGTTTTTTTCTTATATCAACTCTGCTAAATTGGGGATACCAACGCTTTTCTTAATCTTTGAACCGGTCATACCACCCAAGTATCATTGTACTCTATGTTATATTATTTCTTAATTGTAGTGACTGTCTCTCTTTTTATAATGATTGAGGTATACTAAAGGCATTATTTTTTTTAATTTAACCTAGTGTTGACTGTTGAGTCCATATTGGATTGGTTTTCATGATTTATTTAGATTCCTTCATCTTTTCTGGTTGCATTCAGCATGGTTACACATTTAGAAGTTAGTCTTTTTATCATGTTTTGGTAACTATTGTCTGCAAAATCCTATATCTAAATCATATACTCATTTTTGTCAATGCTTTTTGATTTATTAACTAATTTAATTGATTTCACGTGTTGAAATTTGTCCTGTAGTTCCACATTGACCCCGCTGCATAATTTGAATGGAAGGTGTATATTTAGTGGTTAATAGTCAATAGAAATTGCAGGGTTCTATTTTAGTTTGTTGTTGGTCATCATGTTAATGCTTCCAAATAAATATATCTTTTGACTTGTAGGTAAAGTGGGCGTATTCTATAATGATCTCTGAATAATGAGGAAATAAAGGTAGTTTCATCTCCTATATTATATAGTTTGCTGCTGCTGTTTTGTGGATATACAAGGTTCACATTCAATGAATCAATAATAAGTAAGATTGGGTGCTAGTGACTTGTATGAATTAAACTTATGTTGCTTTGTCAGTGTCAGTAGTCTTAATTTTGTTGCAATTTTGTTTTTTGAACCGTATGTTTACCCTGCCATCCTGTATTAAGTAATTTTGTTGCAATTTTGTTTTTGAACTGCATGTTTACCCTGCCATTCTTTATTATGTCCAGTTTTGTTGCAATTTTGTTTTTGAACTTGTATGTCTACCCTGCCATTCATTTTTTTATTGATTGTTTTGTTTTGTAGTCGTCAACTTGATCAAATTCTTTATAGGGATTTCTGATAACCCCTTTTAAGTTTTCATATTTGTTCATGCCTTTGCAAAGGAAGCTTGTAAGATGTGTCATGATATCCTCCTGCTTGTTTCAGTCCATTAAATACTTGGGTTGAGTAGTGGCGTCTTATTGTTTGTTTGAGCAAAACCAAATATTAAGTTCTGTAAGACTAATGTCATAGCAGATGGTACTTTTAGTTTCGTGTGTGATATGCCTGAGATAGAACAAACTGAATTTCTCTAGGATTTTGTTATATTGAATTTTTAACTTAGAGCCGATCCATTTAAAATTCCCGCTAGGATTTTTGGGATGATTTAAACTGTTAAATCTTACAGCTTGGTGCATACCAGTTGTAATGTTAGAGATTTGATATTTATGCTTTTCTCATATTGCTGTTTATATTTTACTTGTAAACGCGTTCTTACTAAGTAAAAATGTTTCCTAAATCTTGTTGAATTTCACAGGGGAAATTTGAGTCTCACGCTCTTGCCAACATCGGACTTGCGCCTTTCATTTGTTGGGGATGATGGTCAGACTGAGAGATTGTTTACCTTAAGTGACGAACCTGAGTGTGCTGCTGTTTCCATCAACGAGATCCCGACAGACAGTTCTGGACGATCTTTCCTTGTGAAATTGCCTGATGACAAATCTTTTTACTATTGGTGCTCGGAAAGATCAAAGCTCTTGGGGGTTGAATTGCTTTCAAAGGTAACCATTTTTAACTCTTTAATACTCTCACTACCAGTTCTGTACAAATTGCTTTGTTTGTCGAGTGATTGCCATCTAATATTTGTGTTTTTTTGCCTTCGATAGATGAAGGATCTAATCAAAAGAAAACCATCTATAGCTGAATTAACTGGAATCAGCGAGTCACGATTAGGCTGTTTTGCAACTCAGCTTCGTGCCTATCTCCTAGGATCATCTGTGAACCCGCAAGCAAGTTGTTCTAGTTCACCTTCACCCAGTACCACACACGATGCTATTGTTGTGCACAATGGGCAATCTTCATCAGCTACATCAAAATCTTTGCGATCCCGACATTCTAGCAGTCAAGCATCCAAGGTGAATGCACTTTATCAAGGTAGCTTAAGTCCAAAATCAAGCTCTTTCAAAGAGGGTTTGATCCGAAACTCATCTTTCCCGAGAAGCACCACCAGGGATAAGTTGCGAAGGCGTGGAGATAATCTTCCGTTAGCTGAGAGCCTTACAGTTGCTTCGCCTATTATAAATGATTCTTCTAATTGCAATCAAGCTGGAACCGACAATCTTCTGGACAGCAAGAGTTGCTCGCTCACTCCTAACTTCCTTGAATCACTTGGAAAACTTGCCGCTCCACCAACTCCAAGTGGTGTTTCTCAGGTTTCCTCTGTAGGACCTGCTCTATTTTCTCCTTACTATTGTTGGTGTCCCCCAGGATCATCGACACTACAATGCTCAGCTACTTCCGAACTCCCTGCCTCTTCAATCTCATCTTTTAAGCTTCCACCGCTTTCATCAATGTTGCCAACAAATGGTTCTTCCAGCTCGTTGAAACCAACTCTACCTCTTGGTCTTACTGATGTACCATCACTGGATTTTCCAGCTTTTCTCCCGGAACCGTTGGTCCGATTACCCTTGGCGAGTTCACAGCAAATTCCAACCTTCACACCTTTGATTTGTGATCCAATTGTTCATATTCCAGTCATTGATGTTTGCTCTTCAGGACAAGGTTATTTGGTTAGTGCAGGTGCTACTATTTCAACCTCAATCCCTCCTTTACATCCAAACCTTGTAAACCCATTATTACCGGATACAACTGATTCTGTAGTGGAAAAAGGTGCAAGAGAAACTCTCCGGCTACTCATTAGTGGTTCGACACAGAGCAACCCTCCATTAATTGATGTATTACCGGCAGTTGACAAAAAAGGTATCCTTGTTACTGGAAGCAGAGGTCTATACAGCGGAACTAGGGACATAAGTGCCATTGCCGGTGGCATTGCCACTGTGAGTTTCGCGACACTTTCATCCACCTCCATGTCAGATAGCTTTATAAAACATCCCGATTCAAAGCAGGTCGGATCTAGTGGCTCGGAAGGATCTTCTTCAGGCAGTGATGCTAAACTTTCGGACTCGGAAAGAAGTTAAATAGTGAATAAATAAATAAATAAATGTAGGCAATGGTATTGTTCCTCTGTAAGTCTTTTCTTTTGTAGGTTAGAAAATGCAAAATGTAGATCAATGTATCTGCAATTTTGTCATATTTTAAAATGTAATTAGTCCCAATCTTTTATCCCATTTGGGATTTGTTGTCTTCCTTTCTAGTATTTCCTATTGTTAGTAGTGAGCTCCTTTTTCCTTTTGGTTAGATGGGTTTTTCTTAATTTTTCACTATATTTATTTATTTATTTTAAATTATATATATTTAAGTGAGCGTATTAATTTTGAACGACATTTATTTAAAAATTTAAATTAACATTGAAATAAAAAAGAAAAAAGGGAACATTAATTTATTGATTATGCCAAGATTGATGATCATGTCAAATATGATTTACAATTTACAAACACTAAAGAGATGAAAGTGACGTATGCAATAACTGATTTGAGTTCATTTGTACAAATTTTTTAGAAACGTGGTTTGATGATATAGTTACAGTATTTTTATTTTTGTCTTCTAATCATAATAATTTATTTGAATAGAATTTTACTATATATCATTATAATAAGACGCTTACATTATTGGTAGATTTTTATCAATCCAAAAATTAATAGTGTGAACTCAAGCGATAGATTCATTAATTAAAGTCAGTTTATTCATACTTAATTTCAAGATTTGATTCTACATAATAGTGTCAATAATCTTGGACTTTATAAAATAAATAATACTAGGATAATTTAAAAAAAAAGAAAAACGACAATTGCATCGTAGAAACATGTTTTCATGAGCATTAAAAGAAGTATAGTTGGTAGTGTTAACAGGATTTAACACAAAAAAAGTGGACCAAGTTCGAAATTCATTATGTATAATAGTGTAAATTTGTCTTACATAAAATTCTGTCAAATTAGTACAAATTCTTAATTCATTTGAATCCTGGATTCCCATCAACCAACCATTGCAGCTCTATTAAAAATATTTTTTATTATATTATTAAATTAACTGTTTTTTTAAATTAATTTAAAAATATTCAAATGTAACATTCTTTAAAATAATAAGCACGCGGAGTTGAAAGATGCAGCAATGATCTTTAAAACAATAAGTCCTCACTCATTCTAGTAAACACTGTAGTAAGTGGGCTTAAGCTCTTTCCATTTTTCACTATATTTATTTATTTTTACCTTTTTTTAAAAAAAAATATTTAAGTGAACGTATTAATTTTGAGTGGCCTTTATTTAAAATTTTAAATTAACACAGGAAAAAAAAAAGGGAACATCAATTTATTGATTATGTCAAGATTGATGATCATTTACATTGAAAATTTTGCTATTCAATTGGTTTTAACACTAAAGAGATTGATTTTTAAAGGAACAACTTATTTGGAGGTTATACGTACAAAAGAAACATGGTTTGATGATACAGTTAAGAGTATTTTTATTTTTTTGTCTTTTAATCATAATCATTGATTTGAAAAGAATCTTATCATCTCTCGTTATAATAAAATCTTATATTATTGATATTCTCTTTACCAACCGAAAAATTAATGAGGTGAACTCAAGCAATAAATTCATTGGTTGAAGTGAGTTTATTCATATTTAATTTCAAATTTCGATTCACAAATACACCTATATAATAGTGTTAGTAAGCTTCAACTTTATAAAATAAATAACAATAGGATAATTAAAAAAAAAAAAAAAAAAGCAATTGCATCCGAGATACATGTTTTCATGAGCATTAAAAAAAGTATAGGTAGTAATGTTAATAGGCTTTTGGCACTAGAAAGGCAGACTAAGTTCGAGATTTTTATAGGTAGTAATGTTAATAGGCTTTGGCACTAGAAAGGTAGACCAAGTTCGAGATTTATTATGTGTAATAGCGTACATTTATTGTATTTAAATTTTTGTCTAATTAGTTTAGTTAGTTGGCTTTAGTATAAACTCTTAATCTACTTGTATTGTAATAATTTAATTCTATTTAGTGATTTTTTGGACAATTCATTTATACCTTAACAATTTAAATGTTAGAAATAATAACTAAATTAGATTCATAGATTTCGAGAGTTGTGAGATTCTTAATTAGTTTAATTTGAATAAGGTTAATTTTGAATTGATTCTAATTTGAATTTGAATTATTTTAAATTTATTTGATTGCGGGTTTGATTATTTCGAATTTTGGGATTAAATTAATTATGGGACAGATACACATTCTTGTTTGTTCCTCGATTCCCATCAACCAACCATTGCAGCTCTATTAAAAATATTTTTGAACTGATAAATTTTTATTTCATTATATTTAAAATTATTCAAATGCAACTTACCTTAGAAAAATAAGCACGCGGAGTTGAAAGATTCATTTTTCTGCTTTCTCTATAAACAAAGCAGCAACGATCTTTAAAACAGTAAGTCCTCACTCATTCTAGTAAACACTCTAAGTTGGTTTAAGCTTTTCCATTCTTCTTTTGTCATGGATGAAAGTTTGAGAACAGCAGCTCGTACAGGAAATGTTAGTGATCTATACTGTTTAATTGAAATAGATGGAAATGCTTTGAAGCAATTTGACGAGGAGGAGTTTGTCGAAACTCCCTTACACATTGCTGCAGAAGAAGGATGCCTTAGGTTTGCAATGGAAATGATGAGCTTAAAGCCATCATTTGCTAGCAAGCTAAACAAACAAGGCTTGGCCCCTCTTCACCTTGCAGTTACAAATCCGGATACAAGTATGGCTCTACGTTTCTTGGAAATTAATAAAGATCTAGCTCGTGTCAAAGGAAAGAATGGCAAGACACCTTTGCACATCATAACTGAAGCTGGGAACCATAATGGTCTGTTGGATAGATTTCTAGAGATTTGTCCTCAATCGATTCGAGACGTTACAGTTGAGAATCGTAATGCTTTGCATATTGCCGTGGAAAACAACGAACTGGATGTTCTTCAAGTCCTAATTCGAACACTTAAGAAGACAGACTACTATTGTGAAGTGGTGAACCAAAAAGATGAAGATGAAAACACTGCACTGCACTTAGCTGCTTTTCATGATCGACCCGAGGTTTGACTCATCTAGCTCAATACAGCTTCTTTTCAATCTTTATAGACATAGATTGTAGTTCTTTTATTTCTCAAACTATCGATGAAACAGATGCTTAAACTATTATTGAACTGCAAAGCCGATAAGCACGCTACCAATCAAGCTGGTTTGATGGCATTGGATATTGCAGACCAACATCATAATGAAGACAGTATTACTGTTCTACGTGGTTGCTTTATTCCAGGAGTTTCAAAGTTTAAACGTAAGTACGAGAAACAAATGACAAAAGTATCATCTCTAATCTCTCACGAGATAGATAATATGTCAGGCGAGGACCGCAATGCCTTACTAGTAATTTTAGGGTTGCTACTAACTGCAACCTTCCAAGCTAGTCTTAGCCCACCTGGTGGTGTTTGGCAGGGAGATAACACTTCAAAGTCCAAAGGGTCATATGATGAGATGGTATTGGGTAAATCAATCTTAGCTGAAATTAATTTTTTTATTTTCTATATTCCAACTTATCTTGTCTTCATCGTAACCTTTTTCTTAACATTAGCCTTGCTTAAACCTTATCCCCATTGTTTCAGAACAGCACTTCAAGCCTTACTTGCTTTCTTCGCAATATGCTTCGACCAATCAATAGGTTACATAGCGCCAACCGAGTTCACAGTTAGAGTTATGATTACATTTTCGGTTTTGGTTTTTATTTTAACGGTGCTCATGGTTTCCACTTCTCGAGTGTCGAAACTTAGTGTTGCAATTCTGGGATGTTGGTTATCCCCTTCATTTGTGTTGCAATATTATGGTACAAGTTTAGTTTTACAAAATATAATTCAGGGAGTTTGGTTATTCCTTTTCCTATATGATGAATTCTGGACAGGAACCATTGTAGTTGTAGCATACTGTTTGTCCTTCAGCATGCTTACATGGGGTTTTACGTATTGTATTGTCTTTGGGTGCTGGTTATCCCTTTTTCTATGTAAATTCTGTCTAAACTGGTTTCTTAGAGTGTAGCTATCTTTGTACCAAAGAGAATAATCAAAACAATGTTCATCTCAATCCCTTTTGTCTCCTTTGATTCATCAATGTTATTTTGATTGAATTTTAATTGTGGGATTTACATATCATAGGGAGAGTCGGGTTAATATAAAATTTTAGAATTATTTTTTGGGTTATTTTCATCTAAAAAAGTCTAAAATTTTGCTGAAGCTCGATTTAGATAAAAAAATGTTAAACTTGAGATTAGTTCAACCCACCCGTATTACAAAAATACTATTTTCTATATAAAAACAAATTTAAAAATATAAATGTTTCCCAATAATTTGGAAATACTAAGATAGTTGCAACTTGCAAGCAAATGCCTCTAAGATGGTAGCAAAATTGATAATAAAACATTAATTATACAATATCCACACAATAACAACAAAATAGTAGCAATATAATAGCAAAATAGCAAAAAACAACATCAAATGACAGCAAACAACAGCAAAACAATGAAATTTCTTTTAAGAAAATTCGAGTCGGCCCAAGCCAAAAAATATTGCTCGAGGCCCAACCCATTTAGAAAAATGGCCTCATTTTTTTTTCCAAGCATATTTTTCTGGCATATATTTTTGTCCAAATCCTTCTACTTTTCGGGTAGGACTTTGGGCTTGGGTGAGTGGCCCAACCAATGATCAGGTCTAATCATAGACTATAAGAGTGATTTCTTGTGGATTCAACTTCGCCTCGATTTAATTTTTTATCCTTTAAAAGAATTTTCATTCAATTGTTTTTGTTAATTTTCAGCCCTTTTTTTTTGTAGTAAAAAGGTTAATTTACTATTGAGGTTGGAAAATGCAGCGGAAAAAGGGTTTTAAAAAGTGTTTTTGAAAATTTTAATAGTGTTTATTATTACTATCAAAAAGCGCTTGCTCGAATTTTGGCGTGACTTGATCAGATAGTTACAATATCCTTATTTCTATCTTTTAACCACAACGGTTGATTTAAAAAGAATCTCATGAGATCCCACTATGATAAGATCTTATTTTAAACTCTATTGGTAAATTCTTTACCAACTAAAAAAATCAATGGGGTGAGTTCAAGAGGTAGGTCCATTGGTTAAAGTGAGTTCATTCATACCTGATATCACGATTCGATCCACAAGTTCACCTATGTAGCAGTGTGTGCGTATGTAGGTGTGTAAGTCTAAACTTGTATTATATAAAAATAATAATGGGATAATTTTAAGGGAAAGACAATTGCATCTAATATACATGTTTTCATGAGCATTAAAAAAGTATCGGTAGTCATTAGAGGTGCTTGTGGGTCAAGCCTATACAAGACATTTAGATCACTTTTTCAAGTCCATACCCGACCCAAAAAATGGGCTTACTTTTTTGCCTAATCTTGACCCGATTTATGAAAAGTAAACCCGAGTCCGGCCTTACTTGTCCATATTTGATTTGTTTAGATTAATATTTATTTAAAATTATAATACACTCAATGCACTAGAAAAAGGCTAAAATTAAAGTTTTCTAACACATTAAAAATACATTAAAAAGTATTTATATTAAAAAACACTACTATAAATCTAATAAATATTTTATTATATTAAAAAAATAAATATAATAAATATTTTATTGTATTAAATATAAATTTTAAAATTTTATATTTTGAGTTGATTATGTCAAGATTATTGTTGATAATGTGATTTGCATTTAAAATTTTGAATTTAATTTTTAATCAATTCAATCGGTTTTAATACTAAAAAGATTAATTTTTAAATTTTTAATCAATTTAGTCGGTTTTCAACACTAAAAAAATTATTTTTTAAAGAAAAGTGACATATTAAGTAACTGGTTTAACAAGATTGAATTCATCAATACAATTTTAGCGTTTTTGATGTGGTTCGATTAGATAGTTACTATCTTTATTTCTATCTTTTAACCACCTTTTTTATGTAAAAAAGATTTCATATTATCCCACCATAATAAGATCTTATTTTAAACTTTATAGATAAACTCTTTACCAACTGAAAAATCAATGGGATCAATCCAAGTAATAAGTCGACCATTGTTTGAAGTGAGTTCATTCATGCTTGACATTAAAGCTCAATCCACAAGTTCACATATTAGTAGCGTGTGCCTACATAGGTGTGTAAGTTTAAACTTGTAATATATAAAACTAATAATGAAATAATTCTGAATGAAAAACAATTACTTATGAGATGCATGTTTTCGTGAGCATTAAAAAAGTGTATTTAATCATGTTAATAGGCTTTTGCACAAGAAAGGTAGACCAAGTTCGAGACCCATTATACATAATTATATGCATGTGTATTCAAGCCCTATAGCATATGATTGTCATATGTAAGTTTTTGTTTAATTAGTTTAATTAGTTGGCTTTAGTACAAATTTTTAATCCTTCAATTCTATTTTATGATTTTTCAGGTAATTTATTTATACCGTAATAGTTTAATATTTGTTATTACTCAAATATATATTTATATTTGTATTTTAGTTATACTACACCTGTAACACTTATATTAGAAATAGTTACTAAACTCGATTTGTAGATCGATAGCTGTGATTGATTTCTGATTAATTTTGGATTAATTATAATTTAAATTGAATTATTTCATAAGAGAGCCATGCACTTCATTTATGAAAATAATGATACACTTATAATTAAAATCCCAAAACACAATGAATCCTCGATTCCCATCAACCAATCATTGCAGCTCTATTATAAATTCCAAACCTCCTCTCTCTCTATTATAAATATAATATATGCTATAAATGATGTGAACTCGTAATCAACTTAAAATTACAAACTACTTCGTTATCTAACCGTTTTAAAATAAGTCCTTGTTATTAGAGAAATAAAAATAAAAAAATATTAAAAATAAGCCCTCGCCCTCGTAATTAGGGGTGAGTATTCGATCGAGTCGAGTCAAAAAATTTCGAGTTAGTCGAGTTGACAAATCCTATTTTAGCAACCGAACTCAATTTGAAATTTTTTTCGCATCGAGTCAAAAATTTTCGAGTCGAGTTAACGAATCCTATTATTTACACTCAATGTTGCGTTTACATGAACTGATTATTTAACTAGTAAACGAAGTACAAAATTATTTAACTACATAAATAATATAATGGTTTTGCCTTTTAACTTAATGAATAAATATTTATCAAAACAACATAATTTTACCTTTTAAATTAATGATTTTGATTTTAACTTTAGAAAATGTAAACATTTATCAAAAGCGGCGTAGTTTTACTTTTTCTTATTCGGATTTTTGGATAACTTTCGAATTGTGTAATTCATATTCGAATTAAACCGAAAAATTTAATTTTTATTCGAGTTGATCCAAATAATTTGATTAACTCAAATAACTCGAACTATTTAATTCAAAATTTGAAAAATTTATCGAGTTTTTCGAATCGAATCGGATTTTGCTCACCCTACTCATAATGGGTCGCGTAGGTACGTGCAACCCATCTCTAAGTATTGGTACCTTCATGCTTGGAACTAAGGTGGCTCCCATTTTTTATTATATTATTAAAATAAAAAAATAATTTAAAATTTAGACAAATGCAAATTTCTTTAAAATAATAAGTACGCGGAGTTGAAAGAGTCCTTTTTCTGCTTTCTTTATAAACAAAGCAATAAGTCTTCATTCATTCTAAGCTCTTTCAATTTTTCTTTTGTCAATTGGTCCTTCCACCTGACATGGATGAAAGGTTAAGAACAGCAGCTCGTACAGGAAATGTTAGTGATCTATACAGTTTAATTCAAAGAGATGGAAATGTTTTGAGGCACTTTGATGAGGTGGAGTTTGTCAGAAACTCCCTTACACATTGCTGCAGAAGAAGGATGCATTAGGTTTGCAATGGAAATGATGAGCTTAAAGCCATCATTTGCTAGCAAGCTAAACCAACAAGGCTTGCCCCACTTCACCTTGCAGTTACAAATCCGGATACAAGTATGGTTCTACGTTTCTTGGAAATTAATAAAGATCTAGCTCGTGTCAAAGGAAAGAATGGGAAGACACCTTTGCACATCATAACTGAAGCTGGGAACCATAATGGTCTGTTGGATAGATTTCTAGAGATTTGTCCTCAATCGATTCGAGACGTTACAGTTGAGAATCGTAATGCTTTGCATATTGCCGTGGAAAACAACGAACTGGATGTTCTTCAAGTCCTAATTCGAACACTTAAGAAGTGTTGGGTTTTTGACCACACTTACACCGGGTAAAGTAAGAGCTTCAACCGAAGTTTTCAAAACAACTTATTATACCCGGGTAAAGTATGAAGAAAAATGCTTGAAGTTAAAACTTTTAGACCAATTGTTGGGGATCTTTGGAGAGAAACGCTTGTGAGAGGAAGAAAACAGTCAACAAAACAAGACAATGAAGCAAGATGCTAGAAAGGTTTTGCTTCCTCACAAATGTGCAGCAAAGGAGCTATGGCTTTAACTCATTTAGCTCATCTTTTCAATAAGAAAAACAATACATTTATAGATAAAACACATTACCAAATACTACCTACTACCACTAAGTAGCCTAGGGACTTGATAAACATAACTTGCACACATCAATAACTTTGAATTATCAGCTCTATCAGCAACTAAACACATCAAAGCGTCGCACAACTTAGTTCATTTCCAACCAAACTAAACTAAATTGCAACTACAACAGAAAACTTGTTGCTGCAACATGCAGCATGCATACAAGCCGTATGCACTTCAACAAAACATAACAGCAGCATGGATGGCCAATTTCCAACACTCCTCCTTGGACTCCATGCTGCAAATGTCATTCATTCATCAAGTTTTTGAACTTGGCGTCCTTAGATGCTTTCTTTCAAGTGACCACTCGCACAAGAACTTCATTCTCAATTTATCTTCAACCTTGGCCTCATTATCAACAGAATCTCACTCACACACTTGACTATCCCAGTCTTTTGTGCCTAAATATTCGTTGATCAAATGGAGTCTTCTCCTCCTTCACAGCCTTGGTTGGTATCACCATTCAAACACATCTTGCCTTGTTCCCTTGCTAATTACGATCCTGTTTCTTCTTGCATAAAAGCTTGCGATAGTTTGCTTGCCTTTGATCTGCCATTTTTGGCTTGCACCCACTCGGGCTTGCATTTTGCTTCGCCAGCAACTATACACCTTTGACATGAGCTCGCATTTTTGCTTCTGTCTTCAACAGTGTCTTCAACTTTCTTTGCTTGCAATCATACACCTTTGTGAGCTCGCATTTTTGCTTACTATCTTCAACAGTGTCTTCAACTTTGTGAGCTCACACTTTGGCTTCATCTGTCTTCATTGGGTGTCTTCAATAGGCTCGCAACTATCACTTCTTGCTAAGCTTGCAGCTTTGACATCTTGCTAAAGCTTGTAGCTTGCACATTGGAAAGCTCACATTCTTTCCTTGAAACTCCTCCTTGATCTATCCCATGCCTGTTTTGGTGTCTTCATTTTAACCACCCATATGTGATAGCCTTCTCCATTGAAGACTGGTGGTGCAGCTGGTGAAGCCTGATGAAGCCATCTGATTTTGGTTTTAACTACAACAGTCCCTTAAGAATACAGCTCTAGATACCAATTGTTGGGTTTTGACCACACTTACACCGGGTAAAGTAAGAGCTTCAACCAAGTTTTCAAAACAACTTATTATACCCGGGTAAAGTATGAAGAAAAATGCTTGAAGTTAAAACTTTTAGACCAATTGTTGGGGATCTTTGGAGGAGAAATGCAGTGAGAGGAAAAACAGATCAACAAAACAAGACAATGAAGCAAGATGCTAGAAAGGTTTTACTTCCTCACAAATGTGTAGCAAGGAGCTATGGCTTTAACTCATTTAGCTCATCTTTTCAATAAGAAAAACAATACATTTATAGATAAAACACATTACCAAATACTACCTACTACCACTAAGTAGCCTAGGGACTTGATAAACATAACTTGCATACATCAATAACCTGAATTATCAGCTCTATCAGCACCTAAACACATCAAAACGTCAGCAACTTAGTTCATTTCCAACCAAACTAAACTAAATTGCAACTACAACAGAAAACTTGTTGCTGCAACATGCAGCATGCATACAAGCCGTATGCACTTCAACAAAAACATAACAGCAGCATGGATGACCAATTTCCAGCAAGAAGACAGACTACTATTGTGAAGTGGTGAACCAAAAAGATGAAGATGGAAACACTGCACTGCACTTAGCTGCTTTTCATGATCGACCCGAGGTTTGACTCATCTAGCTCAATACAGCTTCTTTTCAATCTTTATAGACATAGATTGTAGTTCTTTTATATCTCAAACTATCAATGAAACAGATGCTTAAACTATTATTGAACTGCAACGCCGACAAGCACTCTACCAATCAAGCTGGTTTGATGGCATTGGATATTGCAGACCAGAATCATAATGAAGACAGTATTACTGTTCTACGTGGTTGCTTTATTCCAGGAGTTTCAAACTTTAAACGTAAGTTGGAGAAACAAGTGCCAAAAGCATCATCTCTAATCTCTCACGAGATAGATAATATATCAGGCGAGGACCGCAATGCCTTACTAGTAATTTTAGGGTTGCTTCTAACTGTAACCTTCCAAGCTAGTCTTAGCCCACCTGGTGGTGTTTGGCAGGGAGATAACACTTCAATGTCCGAAGGGTCATATGATAGTACGGCATTGGGTAAATCAATCTTAGATGAACTTAGTTTTTTTGTTTTTCTATATTCCAACTTATCTTGTCTTCATCGTAACCTTTTTCTTAACATTAGCCTTGCTTAAACCTTATCCCCATCGTTTCAGAACAGCACTTCAAGTCTTACTTGCTTTCTTCGCAATATGCTTCGACCAATCAGTGAGTTTCATAGCGCCAACGTACTTCACAACTAGAGTTATGACTATATTTTCGGTTTTGGTTTTTATTTTAACGGTGCTCATGGTTTTCACTTCTCGAGTGTCGAAACTTAGTGTTGCAATTCTGGGATGTTGGTTATCCCCTTCTTCTGTGTTGACATATGATGGTATGAATCCAGTTTTACCGAATGTAATTCAGGGAGTTTGGTTATTCCTTTTCCTATATGATGAATTCTGGAAAGGAACCATTATAATTGTAGCATACTGTTTAGCCTTAAGCATGCTTACATGGGATTTTACGTATTGCATGGTCTTTGGATGCTGGTTATCCCTTTGTCTATGTAGATTCTGTCTAAACTGGTTTCTTATTCATAGAGTGTAGCTATCTTTGTACCAAAGAGAATAATCAAAACAATGTCCATCTCAATCCCTTTTGTCTCCTTTGATTCATCAATGTTATTTTGATTGAATTTTAATTGTGGGTTGGATATAAAATTTTAGAATTATTTTTACTTTGGTTCAGTCTAAAAATGAACTTAAAATTTTGGTCAAGCCTAGATAAAAATGTTAAACTTGAGTTTAGCTCAACCCATCCGTATTAAAAAAATAATATTATTATTTATATAAAAACAAATTTAAAACATATAAATCTTTCTCAATAATTTGAAAATACATTCAAACAAATCTTTATACTTAAATAAGACTAAAATAGTTGTATTGCAAGCAAATGCCTCTTAGATGATAGCAAAATTGATAATAAAACATGAATTATACAAATAACAATAAAATAGTAGTAATATAATAGCAAAATGGCAACAAAACAACATCAAAATGACAACAAAAAACAGCAAAACAATGAAATTTTTTTTAGGAAAATTCGAGTCAGCCCAAGCCAAAAGATATTGCTCGAAGCCCAACCTGTTTAGAAAAATAGCCTCATTTTTTGTCCAAGCACATTTTTCTAGCGTATATTTTTACCCAAATCCTCCTATTTTTCAAGCAGGACTTTGGGTTTAAGTGAGTGGCTCAACTCATGATCAAGTCTAGTTATAGATTATAAGAGTGATTTCTTGTGGATTTAACTTCGCCTCAATTTATTTTTTTATCCTTTAAAAGAATTTCCATTCAATTGTTTTTGTTAATTTTCAGTCTTGGAGATTTCCCAAAAAAAAATTTGTAATAAAAAGGTTAATTTACTATTGAGGTTGAAAAGTGCAGTGAAAAAAAGGTTTTAAAAAGTACTTTTGAAAAGTTTGATAGTGTTTATTATTATTATTATCAAAAGCGTTTTCCCGAATTTTGGCGTGACTTGACCAGATAGTTACAATATCCTTATTTCTGTCTTTTGATCACAACTATTGATTTAAAAAGGATATCATGATATCCCACCATAATAAGATCTTATTTTAATCTCTATAGGTAAACTCTTTACCAACTAAAAAAATCAATGGGGTGAACTCAAACGGTAGGTCCATTGGTTGAAGTGAGTTCATTCATATTTGATATCAAGGTTTGATCCACAAGTTCACCTATGTAGTAGTGTGCGCGTATGTAGATGTGTAGTTTAAACTTGTATTATATAAAAATAATAATGGGATAATTTTAAAGGAAATTAGACAATTGCATCTAAGATACATGTTTTCATGAGCATTAAAAAAGTATGGGGTAGTTATTAGAGGTGCTCATGAGTCAGGCCTATGCAAGGTATTTAGATCACTTTTTCAAGTCTGGGCCCGATCCAAAAAATGGGCTTACTTTTTTGCCTAATTTTGATCCGATTTATGAAAAGTAAACTTGAGTCCGGCTTTACCCGCCCATATTTGATTTGTTTAGATTAATATTTATTTAAAATTAATTTTTTTAAAAAATATAATACACTAAATGCATTAAAAAAAGGCTAAAATTAAAGTTTTCTAACACATTAAAAATACATTAAAAAATATTTATATTAAAAAACACTACTATAAATCTAATGAATATTTTATTATATTAAAAAACACAAATGTTAAAATTTTATTTTTTGAGTTGATTATGTCAAGATTATTGTTGATCATGTGATTTGCTTTGAAAATTTTGAGTTTAATTTTTAATCAATTCAATCGGTTTTAATACTAAAAAGATTAATTTTTAAATTTTTAATCAATTTAGTCGGTTTTCAACACTAAAAATATTATTTTTTAAAGAAAAGTTTCATATTGAGTAATTGATTTAATAAGATTGAAGTCATCAATACAATTTTAGTGTTTTTTTTTTTTTTAGTAAATACAATTTTAGTGTTTTTGATGTGGTTAGGTACATATTTTTATTTCTATCTTTTTAACCACTTCGTTTATTTAAAAGGATTTCATAAGATCCCATCATAGTAAGATTTTATTTTAAATTCTATTAATAAATTCTTTACAAACTGAAAAATCAATGGGATGAACCCAAGTCGTAAGTCCGTTGATTGAAGTGAGTTCATTCATGTTCGATATCAAAGCTCAATTCACAAGTTCACATATTAGTAACGTGTGCGTACATAGGTGTGTAACATTAAACTTGTAATATATAAAAATAATAATGAAATGATTCTGAATGAAAAACAATTGCATCCGAGATGCATGTTTTTATGAGCATTAAAAAAGTATAATTAATCATGTTAATAGGCTTTTACACTAAAAAAAAAGACCAAGTTCGAGACCCATTATACATAATTATATGTATAGGTATTAAGTCCTATAGCATGTTTGTCATTAATTTAATTACTTCCCTTTTAGTATAAAACATTTAGACAAAAGCAACTTTCTTTAAATTAATAAGCACGCGGAGTTGAAAGATTCCTCTTTCTGCTTTCTTTATAAACAAAAGCAGCAGCGATCTTTAAAATAATAGTAAAACTGTAAGTGGGCTTCAGCTCTTTCAAATTTTCTTTTGTCAATTGGTTCTTCCACCTGATATGGATGAAAGGTTGAGAACAGCAGCTCGTACAGGAAATGTTAGTGATCTATACAGTTTAATCCAAAGAGATGGAAATATTTTGAGGCACTTTGATGAGGTAGAGTTTGTTGAAACTCCCTTACACATTGCTGCAGAAGAAGGATGCATTAGGTTTGCAATGGAAATGATGAGTTTAAAGCCATCATGTGCTAGCAAGCTAAACCAAAAAGGCTTGACCCCACTTCATCTTGCAGTTACAAAAGGGCATACAAGTATGGTTCTACGTTTCTTGGAAATTGATAACGATCTAGTTCGTGTCAAAGGAAAGAATGGTAAGACACCTTTGCACATCATAACTGAAGTTGGGAACCATAATGGTCTGTTGGATAGATTTCTAGAGATTTGTCCTCAATCGATTCGAGACGTTACAGTTGAGAATCGTAATGCTTTGCATATTGCCGTGGAAAACAACGAACTGGATGTTCTTCAAGTCCTAATTCGAACACTTAAGAAGACAGACTACTATTGTGAAGTGGTGAACCAAAAGATGAAGATGGAAACACTGCACTGCACTTAGCTGCTTTTCATGATCGACCCGAGGTTTGACTCATCTAGCTCAATACAGCTTCTTTTAATCTTTATAGACATAGATTGTAGTTCTTTTATATCTCAAACTATCAATTAAACAGATGCTTAAACTATTATTGAACTGCAACGCCGACAAGCACGCTACCAATCAAGCTGGTTTAATGGCATTGGATATTGCAGACCAGAATCATAATGAAGACAGTATTACTGTTCTACGTGGTTACTTTATTCCAGGAGTTTCAAACTTTAAACGTAAGTTGGAGAAACAAGTGACAAAAGCATCATCTCTAATCTCTCACGAGATAGATAATATATCAGGCGAGGACCGCAATGCGTTACTAGTAATTTTAGGGTTGCTTCTAACTGCAACCTTCCAAGCTAGTCTTAGCCCACCTGGTGGTGTTTGGCAGGGAGATAACACTTCAATGACCGAAGGGTCATATGATAGGATGGCATTGGGTAAATCAATCTTAGATGAAATTAGTTTTTTTATTTTCTATATTCCAACTTATCTTGTCTTCATTGTGACCTTTTTCTTAACATTAGCCTTGCTTAAACCTTATCCCCATTGTTTCAGAACAGCACTTCAAGTCTTACTTGCTTTCTTCGCAATATGCTTCGACCAATCAGTAAGTTTCATAGCGCCAACCGACTTCACAACTAGAGTTATGAATATATTTTCGGTTTTGGTTTTTATTTTAACGTTGCTCATGGTTTTCACTTCTCAGTGTCAAAACTTAGTGTTGCAATTCTGGGATGTTAGTTATCCCCTTCATTTGTGTTGGAATATTATGATCCAGAATCACTTTTACCAAATGTAATTCAGGAGTTTGGTTATTCCTTTTCCTATATGATGAATTCTGGAAAGGAACCATTGTAGTTGTAGCATACTGTTTAGCCTTCAGCATGATAATGGGGATTTTACGTATTGTATTGTCTTTGGATTCTGGTTATCCCTTTGTCTATGTAGATTCTGTCTAAACCGGTTTCTTATTCATAGAGTGTAGCTATCTTTGTACCAAAGAGAATAATCAAAACAATGTTCATCTAATTCCCTCTTTGCCTCCTTTGATTCATCAATGTTATTTTGATTGAATTTTAATTGTGGGATTTACATATCATGGATTTGGTCGGGTCAATATAAAATTCTAGAACTATTTTTTAGGTTTGAGTTTGATCTGAAAAATTAGCCTAAAATTTTGCTAAAGCCTAGATAAAAAATATTAAACTTAAGTTTAGCTCGACCTACCCGTATTAAAAATATTATTATTTTTATATAAAAATAAATTTAAAAAATATAAATGTTTCCCAACAATTTAAAAATACATTTAAAAAAATCTTTATACTTAAATAGCACTAAGATAATTGCCACTTAGCAAGCAAATGCGTCTAAGATAGTAGCAAAATTGATAATAAAACAAAATTATACAATATTCACACAATAACAACAAATTAGTAGTAATATAATAGCAAAATGGTAGCAAAACAACAGCAAAATGACAACAAACAACAGCAAAACAATGAAAAAAAATTAGGAAAATTCGAGTTGGCCCAGGCCAAAAAATATTGCTCGAGGCCCAACCCTTTTAGAAAAATGGCCTTATTTTTTGTTCAAGCACATTTTTCTAGCCTATATTTTTGTCAAAACCCTCATACTTTTTGGGCAGGACTTTGGGCTTGGATGAGTAACCCGACCCATGATCAGGTCTAGTTATAGACTGTAAGAGTGATTTCTTGTGAATTCAACTTTGCCTCGATTTATTTTTTTATCCTTTAAAAGAATTTCCATTCTATTCTTTTTGTTAATTTTCATGTTGGAGATTTCCCCTTTTTTTATAATAAAAAGGTTAATTTACTATTGAGGTTGGAAAGTGCACTGAAAAAAAAGTTTTAAAAAGTGCATTTGAAAAGTTTAATAGTGTTTATTATTACTATCAAAAAGTGTTTTCCCGAATTCTGGCGTGCCTTGATAAGATAATTACAATATCCTTATTTATGTCTTTTAACCACAATGTTAATTTAAAAAAGATCTCATGATATCCCACTATAATAAGATCTTATTTTACCAACTAAAAAATTAATGGGGTGAACTCAGCGGTAAGTCCATTGGTTGAAGTGAACTCATTCATACTTGATATCACGGTTCGATCTACAAATTCACCTATGTAATAGTGTGTGTGAAGTATGTAGGTGTGTAAGTTTAAACTTGTATTATATAAAAATAATAATGGGATAATTTTAAAGGAAAGACAATTGCATTAAGATACATGTTTTCATGAGCATTAAAAAAAAGTATGGATAGTCATTAGAGGTGCTTATGAGTTAGGATTATGCAAGGTATTTAGATCATTTTTTCAAGCCCAGGCTGACTCAAAAAATGGGCTTACTCTTTTGCCTAACATTGATCCGATTTATGAAAAGTAAACTGAGCTTGGCCTTACAGGTCTATATTTGATTTGTTTAGATTAATATTTATTTAAAATTAAATTTTTTAAAAAATATAATACACTAAATGCACTAAAAAAAGATAAATATATAATACATTAAAAAGTATTTATATTAAAAAATACTACTATAAATATAATAAATGTTTTATTATATTAAAAAACATAAATAAATATTATAAATATTTTATTGTATTAAATATAAATGTTAAAATTTTATATTTTGAGTTGGGTAAGTTTTTTTAGGTATTGGGCAATGGGTTTAATTGTTATTATATTAGAGATTTAATATAAATATAAATATATATAATTATTATTTAACATATATGATTAATATAATATTGTTTTGTAACATAATATTCGGGTTGGGCCGGGCTCAGGCTAAAATTTTTTTGCTTAAGGCTCGACTAATATAGAAAACGGGCCTTATGTTTTACTCAAGACAATTTTTCGGGCATCGTATTTTGTTCAAATCCTCTAATTTTTGAGCGAGCCTTCAAGCCAAAACGTATGGCCCAGCCCATGAGCAAGTTTAATAGTCATGTTAATAGGCTTTGGCACCGAAAGGTAGACCAAGTTTGAGAGTCATTATGTATAATTATGTGTGGATCTTGAGCCTTATAGTGTACGTTTATCATATGTAAGTTTTGTCCAATTAACACTAATTTTTAATTCATTTGTGTTGTAACAGTTCAATTCTATTTTATGATTTTTCATACATTCTATTTATACCGTAAAAATTGATATTTATCATTACTCAAACATATATTTATATTTGTATTTTAAATTAGTTGTTAATTTGGTAATAATGAAAAGCATGGAGCTGTAATTAAGAGAGGGGTTCATTGCATGTGGACAGATAGACACTATTGTTTGTCGCATTTCACACTTATAATTAATAACCCAAAACACAATGAATCCTCGATTCCCATCAACCGACCTTTGCAGCTCTGTAAAAATTTTCTCTCTATTATATATATATATATATATATATATATATATATATATATATAAATCATAAATTAAAAATTATTTTAATTGATGGTGAAATAATATAACATTATGATATTATTTTTAAATTTTTTCTTTGAGCTTACACTATGTAAAACAAGCATTCTTAAAATTATTTTTGTCTGATATTTGTTTGATGATGTTGAAAAATATTTTGTGGGTCTGTCTTGAAAAGAAAGTCAAATTATAATAATTATTTTTTAATCACTATTATTAAATGTATTTATTAATTTTATTTAAATATTTGTTTCTATTATTATAATTTTTGCATGTTGTTTTACTTTTCTTTTTATGTTTTTCATTTAACAGTATAGTTTACTTTCTTATATATTTTCAGATTTATATATTATTTAAAAATAAAAGAAATTATGATTACCGATTATAGATAACCATAATAAAAAATAAATGAGTTAAAATCTAATTAAAAATTAAACATATAAAATTACGTGCAATGCATATAATATTAAAAACTAGTATGTACAAAAAGTCCTAACTTAAAAATATATATATATATATATATATATATATTATGATTGAAACCCAAAATATATCAAATATAATTTTATAAAGATAACTTATTAAGCCTCAAATATTTTTAAAAAATATTGTACAAGCTGTTGAGGGGAAATTGGTCTCGGATCTTCAATGGAAAGTATTGTCCCATTCATGGGTTTTGTCTCCCTTAGAGAGCGCTTCGGTTGATGTAGATACGACCCACAAGCTTACAAGAGAGGTGTCAATATTGTTAGAAATTAATTATGAAAAGCGCACCTATGGAGGATCGAGCTATCAATTATGGCCTTATATGCCATACATTAGCATACTTGGTTAGACTAGTGTTCTTACTCTTTAAGACCCGTTAAGGACTTGAGTTCAAACACCACCAATACCGAAATGATAAAATATTTCTTTGGTGGAACCTAGACGCTCCCAATAAACTCTATGAACCTTTTGAGCTCTTCTTGAAGTTGGAAGATAAAATCTCAGACCTTAAACTGAGCATAAACACCTCGGGAACAATACCAACTGTTTGAGGTCCAAATCAACTGCTCAAAAAACGATATTTTAAAAACTTCTCTCAATAAAAAATTGATTCCAATGTAATATTTTATATTACTTACCAGGAATAAAAGGATTTAATACCATTGCTATGTCCACTTTTGCTTAATTACCTCTCTTGGCACCCTTTCCAAAGTTAGATAAAGATTTAATACATTACAAGGTCCTAGGTCCACAGTCATGCAAATACTTCAATCATTGAGTATTTTTTTTTATAAAAGAAGAAAAGAAATCAAATATCTCATTCTCAATTAAAATTAAAAACATACACATAAACAGACACATCAATATTTTGGCATACTGTAAATTTTGTCATTTAATATTTACCATTTGTGTCAATTTGACCCTTATAGTAAATTCATCACAAACATTTTATGTTTTAAGTCCACAAGTTCTATTATAATTAATGATTATTAGAAATTACAATTATTTAATATATGTACTTTTCAAATTTCAAAAATTAAATTAAATTGTTAATAATATTAATTATTTTTTTAATTTGTTGGCATGATATTTCAGAAAAAAATTCACTTAATAATCGTATAACTAAAAGAATAATATTATAATAAATTTAAATTTAACAAAATAATATTAACAATATTAATAATTACAGTTAAATTATGAAATTAAGCCTTTGAAAGAATGTTATACAAACTTGCTAACGAAATTCATATAAAATCCTAACATCTCCTAAGCCTATATCTCAATATTTAATTCAATGATTGATTGATTGATTTTTTTTCGAAGAATTCAAAATCGAATTCCCTTTCTCAAAAAAAGAAAAAAAGGCTGACCTGGAGGATTGACTTCATTTGGATTTCGATTAAAAAATACTTTTTTTATTTTATTTCAAAGTCTCATTTTATGATTGAATCTTTTTTAATAATCAAACCTAAGCAGATTTTGTATTTTCTTATTAAATTGAGAGCTAAAACAGGTTTGGAAAGTTGAAATAGCTTTCGGATCGAATGTTCCAAGTGTGCAAATAGGGGGTGATTTATCTAAAAAAGCTCGTTCCTAAGTATATTTGCAGAAATAGGCCGATTTTTAAATTATTTATCAAAAAGGATCGGTTTTGACAAAACGTGTCCATGTAGGAGCGTTTTAAAGGGAAAATGTCATGTCAGTAAAAACGCGCTTATGTGGACGCACTTTGTTGACGTGATAAAAACGCTCCCCCAGGGACGCGTTTTGCTCCATGTTTTTTTCTAGGTTAGAGATTTTTGCATGTTTAGTCCCTAAGTTTTTAGGATTTTTAGAGTTAGGGTTTTGCTAAAATAATTTAAGTTTAGGGTTTAAGGTGTTAAAATAATTTAGGGTTTGGGATTTTAGTGAATTTTAGGGTTAAATTAGGATTTAGTGTTATTTTATAAAAATTAATTAAATTAGGATTTAAGGGTTTTAAATAAATTAACTAAATTAG
Source organism: Gossypium anomalum (assembly GCA_025698475.1). Taxonomy (NCBI): domain Eukaryota; kingdom Viridiplantae; phylum Streptophyta; class Magnoliopsida; order Malvales; family Malvaceae; genus Gossypium; species Gossypium anomalum. The sequence goes on from JAOWAC010000030.1 coordinate 41,947, forward strand.
GATCATGGTTTAAGGTTAAAATTAATTAAATTAGGGTTTAGTTTTTTAAAATAATATTGCGTTTTTAACAAAATTGACTATTTTTACCCTCTAAAAATAAATTTGAGAAGACATTTCTGAACAAATTGTGTCAAAAATGCTTCAAGCATGATGCACTGTCAGCAAAATTACTAAAAAAAGCTCCCATGTGGATGCTCTTTTTCTACAGTAATTTTTGAAAAAATAATTTTGAAAAACGTTTCTGAACAAGTAGTGTCAAAAACGCTTCAAGCATGATGCAATGTCAAGAAATTTCGAAAAAAGCTCCACATGGATGCTCTTTTCTCTGATGAGTGAAATAATATGAGGGGTTTATATATTTTTTGACCGTTGGAGCCCCAAAGAAAAAAAAATAAATAGTCGTTGGGGGGAAAAACACGGAGCAAAAATGCGCTCCCAGGGAGCGTTTGCTTTGGCATTTTCCCTACAAAGCGCTCCTACGTCGATGCGTTTTGCCCAAACCGACCCTTTCTAGTAAACAATTTAGAAATCGACCCATTTTCATAAATATACTTAGAAATGAGCCTTTTTAGGTAAATCGTCCACAAATAAGGTTATTTTATGCGCATATATAATAATAATTATTGATTTTCTTGAACAAAATTTCTAAATGTTATCCATCAAGTAGTTAATTTGATTCTTAACTACCAAAAGTATTATCCTTTGAGACAGGACTTTATCTCCGTTCTTTACTAACCCAAGTGATATTATATACCCCAATAAGTGACCTATATGCTGTAGATTAGTAGTTCAAATTTCATCAAATATAAGATGCTACAGTAAAGATACTCCCGACTCTGAAAACCAAGCTTTCAAGACAGTTACTCAAATTTTCCCAAAGACAATTTTGAACTTCATTTTATTTTTATAACTTTTTAATATATATAAATTCTATTTATTACATGCACGTTTAGTATAATCTAATATATACATATTGAATTTGGTGATAGATTCGGCAACCAGCTTTGCATTGATTATTTAAATGGAAAATTGAATGGAGAAAGCATCTTATTATCATTTTAACCTAAGCATATATTTACCCTAAACCCCAATTTCATTAAATTAAATTAAATAGAGGCAGGGGCACTAACCCCAAAATGATAATAATATAAATATATTTTTCAAAATCTATTTTATTGTATATTAAGTATTTAATTTAGTTCTTTGTTAGTGGCGAAGTTCGAAACTGGTTTCGCTCCTGGTTAATGTCAATGAGTTAAGTGAATATTAATTCGGTTAAATAATGATGAAAATATCTTCATATTACAAAGTAGGTTGTATTATTTTGAGGGTGTTTTTATCATGTTAAATATTTTATATAGAAAAATATACACATAATAGGATTTGAACTTAAGCCTTTATAGTTAGGGATGACAAGCCCGAACTGTCCGATGAATTTTGAATCAATCCACTCTTAATGGAGTAGATTTTTTTTATTTGAAAAGTAGATGCGAGACATGGCAGGATGGATCTTTTCTTTCGGGGTATGGAGCGATTATGGTAATTACATGCCTCATACCGCCTAAAGGTATGCATGGTAGGGCAAAGGCCGAGTTGAGGCGGGCTCATAAGAAAATTTAGGCCCGTTTTCAAGGCTGGGCCCAGCCCGACCTGAAATATGGGCCTAGAAATTTGTCCAAGTCCATCCGGGAAAAAATGGTAGGCCCAAGCCCTGCCCACCCGACCATATTAATTTTTCTTTTTTTATTAAATAAAAACTTTAAAATATAATAAATCAAATACATTTAAAAACATAAAAACAAATATTAAAACAATAAATAAATGAGACTAAAATAATTCTTAAAATAATACATAAATTAAAAATATAATAAAAAAGTAATTATATTAAAATTAAAAAATTGAAACAAATTAGAACTAAATTAAGAACCAAATTATATTAATAGCAAAAGTTTTACAATATCAAAATAACATTAAAAACAACAAAAAGAGTAAAGTAAAAGTACTAAAGTTACTTAAAATTAAAAATAAAAATAATTTAATGTTAAAATCGGGCCGGGCCCGGGCCAAAAAATCTTACCCGGGGCCCGGCCCATTTTCTAAACGGGCCTTATTTTTGTCCAAGCCCATTTTTTGGGCGGGCCTTTGGGCAGGTTGCTCGGCCCATGCACACCTCTAATCCCGCCCTACTTCGCTATATAAAATTATCATTTTATCATTGCATATATGAGCTATTAAAAGGATAAAAATGTAATAATATATTATAAAAAATTATATATTTTATGTTTAAATATTTTTTGAATAATTTTGTTTAAATATATTTGAATTTAAAATATTAAAGATAAACAACAAAAGTTAAATTGAAGCGAAGTGGGATGAGGTAGTGATGATAGTGATTTAAAACGTGATTATGATTAGAGAAAAGTCAAAAATATTTTTTAGGCTGAAAAATTAAGTTATATATTTTATTGAGAGTAAAAATATAATTTTTGTATTGTATTAGCTTATATCTTTATAGTTTTTAGAATAACTAAATCATAATTTTATCATGTTTAGGATCAAACTACAATTTTTTTATTATTAACTTATAACTTGATAAAATTTTTAAAAAAATAAGATGTAATTTTTCATTTTAAGAAACCAGAGCCTTTTCCTATATCTGTGACACCATCTAAGAGTGTAGCTAAGGAGGTTAATAGGGACCTGACCCCCTCTTAAAATGAAAAAAAAAAAAATCATTTAGGCCCCTTTAAAATTTATAAAATTTTAAATTAGTAAATATAAAATTACACTTTGATCTCAAAAATGATAAAAAAAAATTAATTTAATCTTTAAAAAATTATAAAGATATAGATTTCTAGATTCGCCCTAACATCATCCCTAATTATGATAGGGTAAAATACATAAATATGACCTAAATTTATGACTTTGTAGAAGCCTATGGAATTGATGAAACTTGAAAGAGATGACAATATCTAAACTAAGTTATATCGAATCCTTTTCCTTCCGAACAATATACTATCTAGAAATAGAATAAGAGAAAGTTTTAGAAAAAAGTAATAATTATAAGTCAATATATTACGATATAATTAAATTGTCAACTGTAGCGACGCAAAAGTTTTTGTTTCGGGTCGCTAAATTGTGGCGATTTATTAGAAAATTGGAAATTGAAATTTGGTTTTAAAAATAAACCGGGAGTCGCCACCGATCTTTTTTCTAGGTGTGATCGGACACCTATTAGATCTTTAAAAAAACAAATAAAAGGCTAGGTTTACGTTAAAATCCAGAGAAAAATTAGGGTTCGGAGAGTCGATTTACATGAGGAAGGTATTAGCACCCTCGCGACGCCCAAAATTGGTATCTTATAAACACGTGTTGTCTTGGTTTTCAAAAATACGAGTTCAATGTAAAATTTAATTGTGATCCGGTTAAAAAGACGAGAAATTTTAGTTTATTTCGGTTTTTGAGAAGGGTATATCGCTTTAACACGAGTCAATTGACATTCACCCAACATAGCGATGAACTCGATGACTTAATGTTAAATTGATACATTGCCTTGATTTTCGAAATAAATAAAGACATGAATCAACGTTTTAAAATAATGAACAACGAACTAATATATAAAAAATAGGCGAGAAACAAAAGATATTAATACGAAATGCATTGAGATATGAAATACATGTGATGATAATATAAAAGACAATGGTAATGCCTTGCGATATTGAATATTGCAATAGTATTAAATACGAGAAGACCATGTATATATTTATAGTAATAGTATTGGAAATATACTACGTATAATATTTTAAATGTTTATAAAAAATACTTAGCTATTAATGACATATTTATATAAATATGTAAAGTATATACAGGGATAGGAATGAATAATACGATATACAAAAATAACACTAATAAAAAGTATGTATATATATATATGTATAAAGAAATACATGTATTAATATAAGTATAGATAATATATACATAGTATGGTAAAACATAGATATATAAATTATAGTACTAAAATATGCGTATAATACATAAGAATATATGTAATAAAGTATTAAAATTTATGTATGATATATGTATACTAATATAATGTCAAAACATTTACCTAATATATATATATACATATTAGAAATAAATAACAACTAAGAATAATAATATTAAAAATAATAATAAAATATTAAAAACATATATATACATACGTATATAATATACATGCATTAATAATAATAAAAAAATACTAATAACAATAATAATAATAAGATAAATAACAGAAACAAAATAATAATAATAATATTAATATTGTAAAAAAAAAGGAAAAAATAAACGAAAAAGGACGAAATCGGAGTAAAAGTAGAATTGCGGGGCGAATTTAAAAAGAAAATAAAAAGACAAGGGCCTATTGGAACACGCGGACAACTTTGGGGGACCAAAAGCGCAATATCCCCACGCATCTAAAACGCTACGTATGCATAGGGACTAAATCCAAATCCGTGAAAAATTGTAGGGCCGAATTAAAAAACTTGAAATACTTAATCGTAAAACACTGGAAAAGCGGAGGGGCCTACTGCGCAAATAGCCCTTCCCTTAAAAAACACGCGGACCTGACCTGGTGCGGGTCGGGTCGACCCGACCCGCGTCCCAAAACGGCGTCGTTTTCTTTATTAAACAGGGGGGTCCAAAACGGTGCGTTTTGGACCCCTATATAAGTAAAAAAAATTTTAAAAAAATCATTTAGACCAGGTGAGGGGAAAAAAAAAGAGAGGAAGGAGGGAGAGGGGGTCCGGAGCGATTTTCGGCCGAGAGAGGGCGGTCCGATCCGATCGCCGGAACTCACGCTGCGTTGGCACCTGACCACATTGTATGATGACCAGGAAAGGTAAAAAGTTTGTTTTTTTTTATATTTTTATATGTTTTACATTTTTACAATATGTGTGTATATAATCAAAAAAACACTGAAACCTTTTTTTAAATATATGCGTGTATATGGATATGTATATGAAAAAATGTTGGCTACCTTAGGTTGAGTCTGTTTTCTTCTTACGGTTTATCTTGTCTCTAAATCTGATCTGATATTGCTGGAGAGGATCACTTGTTTTCGTGTTTTTGTATTGAAAATAGCGAACACTATTTCTCTTTCTTTGATTTTTGGAAAAAATGTTGAAAGGGGGAGCCCCTTCTGCTTTTTACAATCGGCTTTATACTTTGTTTTCTTTTACATTCTGTTCTTTGCTTGCGTGTTTTTTTGGTCTGCGGGGATAGGCGTGGCCGGGCAGATGTGACTGAGGCGTAAGGGGTCTTTGTGGCGCAAGTGGGAGGGTTAGGTGGAGGCTGGTCGGATGCAAGTGGGGCTAGAGGGGTGATTAGGGTTTTGGGTGTATTGGGCTTGATGGGTTAGTTGATTAGTGGGTTAGGGGGTATAGATTTGGGTTCAATTTGGGTAATTTGTAAGTGGGCCTAAATTGGCCTTGTATGATTGCCCCTCTTTGCTCATTATCGTGTAACGGGAATAGAGCAAAGACATAATGAAAGGCCAATTTTGCCTAGTCTTGCTGAGTCTTGACTTCATTGGTGCTCTTCTTGTTCTGGGTAGTCTTCTTCCAGTCCACCGTATCTTGTAGCTTTGGTTCAATTCATTGCATTTCTTGGTATATGCCTTGTAACTTCAATCTACTCCGATGTGACTTCAAAGATATGAGATTTGGGGCTTCAATTTGCTTCACTCGTAGCTTCAGAAAGATCAAGTCTACAACTTTCATCTGCTCTTCTATCACTTCAGTGGGGCAGGGCTTGTGATTTTCTCTTCTGCAACTCTAAAAGGCAAGCTTTGACATCTTGATCAGCTCACACTGCAACTCGGGGACGGGACTTGCCACTTTGACTCGCCTCATCGCAACTGGGGAGGGCCGTCGATGTCTTGATCAGCTCAAATCTTTATTCTTTACTTGATATGTGATTTTGAGCTCGATTCATTTCTCACAATATGAACAGACATTTAAAAAACAAAAATCAAAAATACCTCAAACATGTGAACTGAGGCTCAACTCATTTCTCGCAATATGGGTTGATTTTTGAAAAAGTAATAATTAAAAACAAAATTTGAAAATACCTCGGCATGTGACCCGAGGCTTAACTCACCTCTCGTAATATGAGTTGATTTTTGAAAAATAGAATCGAAAAACAGAAATTGAAATTACCTCGGCGTGTCCTAAAGCTCAACTCACTTCTCGCGATATGAGTTGAATTTTGACAAACAGAAATTAAAAAGACCTCAGTGTGACTGAGGTTTGACTCACCTCTCGCAATATGAGTCAATTTTTGAAAAGCATAAATTGAAATTACCTCACATGTGCTTCGAGGCTTGACTCACCTCTCGCAATATGAGTCAACTTTTGAAACATGAACTAAAAATACCTCGCAGTGTGTGTGGCTAAGGCTCAACTCACCTCTCGCATAATATGAGTTGATTTTTTGAAAAGCATAAATTGAAGATACCTCGGCGTGTTCTCGAGGCTCAACTCACCTCTAGCAATATGAGTTGATTTTGAAACATAATAAAAAGGCTCAACTCACTTCTCGCAATATGAGTTGATATTTTTGAAAACAGAAATTAAAAGCAGGAATTGAAAATACCTCAGTGTCTTGAGGCTCAACTCACCTCTCGCAATATGAGTTGATTTTCCTTGAAAAGCGTAAATTTAAAAAATATCAAAATACCGAAACCTCATCATCTGGTAGAACTCGTGTGTCTCTTCACTTGATTCAATGCGACTCTCATTCCAGATTTCTTGCTCTGCTGGAATACCTGTATATGCCATGCATGAGGTTATCATGATATGCACATGTTTGTCTTAAATGCCTTTATGTCTACATGATTATGCTGTGCTCTTTAAGCATGTTTGTCGTTTGTCCTTTTTGGTCACGGATTTTCATGATCTGCGTCTGTTGCTTTGGCTCTTGACTTCCTTTTTTAAGCCATGTACCCATTTTCAAGCTTTACAAGTAATCGACGTTTCTCGGATATCACTCTTTTACCTCTGGTTGAACTCCGTTCTTGCCTTGAAGTTCTTGTACTTATCAAATTTTCATCCAGGTAACGCTTAACATTTTGTTTTGTTTAGAGCATGTCATTTCACCATTTATCATGTAAATAAACACATAATGAGATGCATGAAACAAAGGTCAAGTGGGGACAAAAATGATATCTCATATTCATTCATTTCGAGTGTGGCAAACAAAGGAAGTTAACCAATGAGAGTAAAAATGTCAAAAAGAAAGAAAGGATCGTATTCAACGGATACAAATGCTCTAGATATTCAACACATGAACTCTTCCACGTTCCTCAATCAAGGATCTTTTCAAGTCTGGCTCCTGGCGTAGAAGATTTTGAGCTTTGAGAGATGCTTCAAATACTGTAGTCTCACTGTTTGTCGTACGGTTTAAAACACCTTGCCTTATAAGACGAATGTTTGCTTCATTAGAACGCCCTTTCGGGTTTTCATCCTAATCTTTTGTGTTTAATCAAAGCGCCCTTTTCGGGTTTTCGCTCTGATCCTCTTTTTTTTTTTAAGATGCCCTTTTCGGGTTTTCATCTTGACTTTCTTTTTTCAAGCATAGTACTTCTTCACCGCATCTGAGTTCACTGGATTTGGTAGCTCCTTACCATCCATCTCGGTAAGGATCAAAGCTCCACCTGAAAATGCCTTCTTTACGACGTATGGTCCTTCCCAGTTTGGTGCCCATTTTCCTCGCAGGTCCTTTTGTATTGGGAGAATCTTTCTCAGCACGAGTTCTCCTTCATGGAATTCTCTTGGTCGTACTTTCTTGTCATGGGCCGCGATCATTCTCTTTTGGTACATCTGCCCGTGACAAATTGCTCTTAGACGTTTTTCTTCGATGAGGTTCAACTGATCATATCGAGCTCGAACCCATTCTGCTTCTTCTAACTTTGATTCCATCAAGACTCGCAGAGAGGATCTCAACCTCGATAGGAAAGCACGACTTCCATTCCATAGACTAGAGAGAAAGGAGTTGCTCCCGTAGATGTTCGTACAGATGTGCGATATGCAAACAAAGCAAATGGAAGTTTCTCGTGCCAATCTTTATACGTCTCAGTCATTTTCCCAATGATCCTCTTAATATTCTTGTTAGCTACTTTCAATCTTCGTTCATCTTTGGGCGATAGGGCAAAGAGTTATGATGCTTTATTTGGAATCGCTCGCACACTTCTTTCATCATCTTATTGTTGGATTCGTGGCATTATCTCAAATGATTCTTTTGTGTAAGCCATACTGGCAAATGATCTCCTTTTTCAAAAACTCGCAAACTGCTGATCCTTGTCACATTGGCGAATAAAGCGGCTTCTATCCATTTTGTGAAGTAATCGATGACCACAAAGATGAATCGATGTCCGTTTGATGCCTTTGGAGAGATTGGCCTATAACGCCCATGCCCCACATAGCAAAAGGCCACGGAGAGGTCATGACATGAAGAGGAGAAGGGCCACATGAATTTTATCGCCAGTAGATTTGGCATTTGTGACATTTTCTCGCAAAATTGATGCGATCACTTTCTATTGTCACCAATAATAACCGAGTCTCATGATCTTTCTCGCCATATTGAAACCATTGGCATGTGTTCGCAGATTCCTCATGGACCTCTTCGAGTATTTTTCTGGCTTCAACATCATCCACACATCTCAAGAGCATCTGATCTTTTCCTCTCTTGTATAGGATGTCCCCGTCAAGAACAAATCCAGCTGCCATTCTTCTGATTGTTCTTTTGTCGTTCTCGTTCGCTTGTTCAGGATACCTTTGATTCTTGACATATTCTAATACATCGTGGAACCATGGACGTCCATCTGCTTCTTTCTCGATGCTACAACAGTGTGCAGGGACCTCGTATATGCTCATTTTGAGGGGCATTATTTCTGCTTCTTTACTTGCTTTGAACATTGAAGCCAAAGTGGCCAGGGCATCAGCCAGTTGGTTTTCTTCTCGTGGGAAATAGTGAAAAGTTACCTCTTTGAATTCTTTGATCAATTCAGCCACTAAATCGCTGTACTTAATCAATTTTGGATCCCTCACTTCCCACTCTCCACGGATTTGGTAAATCACTAGAGCTGAGTCTCCGTACACCTCTAGGATTTTGATGTCTCGATCAATAGCTGCACGAAGCCCCATGATACAAGCCTCATATTCTGCGATATTATTGGTACAAAAGAAGTTCAGTCTTGCAGTGAACGGATAATGATTCCTCTCTGGTGATATCAGGACTGCTCCGATTCCATGCCCCAAAGCATTCGACGCACCATCAAAACACATCTTCCATGATTTCCCTTTTGAGGACTCGGATTCCATTTCTGTGATGCACATTAAATCTTAAATGCGGGAAATCGAATCTTAACGCTCATATTCTTCTGTCGTTCGAGTTGCTAGAAAGTCACTATTGCGCTCCCTTTTATTGACTTCGACGACTTACATAGGTAATGTCATATTCGAAAGGAGAATCGCCATCGGGCCATCCTTTACGATAGTCTTGGCGATTCCATCATGTATTTTATCGGGTCTAGCTTTGAAATTAGCCATGTCGTATGGTACAACATGTATTGTCTGAGTCTCCGAGCTACCCAAACTAGAGCGCAACAAAACTTTTCAATGGACGAATACTTTGCCTCATATTCGAGTGAACTTTTAATGAGGTAGTAGATCGCCTTTTCTTTCTTTCCGTCTCGTCATGTTGCAGTCACGCAACCCATTGAATTTTCGAACACGGTCAAATACAATATCAATGGTCTCCCGGAGTTGGCGGTACTAGCCTTTGGAGGACTAGACAAATATTGCTTTATCTTAGCAAAGGCCACTGGCATTCCTCATTCCAATCTCGGGTTATGTTTTGAAGAAGCCGAAAGATTGGGTCGCATTGGTTGGTAAGTTGAGCGATAAATCGGGCGATATAGTTTAATCTCCTAAGAATCCTCTAACTTCCTTTTGCGTGCGTGGGGGTGGTAACTCTTGAATGGCTCTTATTTTATCTCGGTCGACCTCGATACCTCTTTCACTGACAATGAAGCCTAGCAACTTCCCTGAGGTAGCTCCAAACGTACATTTGGTTTGGATTGAGCTTTAATGGAACTTTTCTCACTGTCGAACAACTTCTTCAAGTTCACTACATGCTCTTCTTCCCTCGGGATTTAGCAATCATATCGTCGACATAGACCTCTATTTCTTTATGCATCATGTCATGGAATAACGTCACCATAGCTCTCTGATACGTTGCCCCGGCATTCTTTAACCCGAATGGCATCACCTTGTAGCAGAATGTCCCCCACATTGTTATGAAGGTAGTTTTCTCCATATCTTCGAGGGCCATCTTGATCCGATTATACCCGAGAATCCGTCCATGAAAGAAAACAACGAATGTTTTGCTGTGTTGTCCACCAACGTATCAATGTGTGGCAAGGGAAAATTATCTTTTGGGCTTGCCCGATTCAGGTCGCGGTAATCTACACACATTCGTACTTTGCCATCCTTCTTTGGTACCGGGACTATGTTAGCCACCCATTCTGGATATTTGGAGGCTTGTAGGAAACCAAATACAAATTGCTTCTTGACTTCCTCTTTATTTTCAGTGACATTTCGGTCTCATCCGTCTTAATTTTTCTTTGGATGGGCTTGCATTCGGGCTTTAATGGGAGCTTATGGACTACTAAATCTTCATCTAGCCCGGCATGTCCCGGTATGACCATGCGAAAACATCTTTGTATTCGCAGAGTAGAGCGATCAAATTATGCCCGGTGCTTTCGAAATAGAAGTCCCAATCTTCACTTCTTGTTTCCTTTCTTCAGTGCCCAAGTTTATTGTTTCTCACTGATTCTTCATGAGGCAAAATCTGTTTATCCTCTTGTTCCACCATTCTTAACAATTCAGAGACGAGACGTAATCTTCAAAGATTTTCTTGGCTTCAAATTCCCTAAGCAAACGGCCTTCTCAAAATCAATTTCAAGACTCAGAACGGGTTTGTTCATGTCATCGATATCCGAGCACTGAAAGTTGAATGGAAAAGGAAGCTATAGAGAGGCATCCAAGTATGGGAAACAACAGACAAAAATGTTATGGCATGGAATGTGGCAAATGTGAGTATAGGCTATGAAATGAGAAAATGATCATGAAATTAGCGATAATGCGAAAAAAAAATCGTGACAAAATGCATCTTCATTGATATTCATTTGAATGATAAAGAGCGAATGTACGCTCTTACAAAAGAATTCTATTATATCTAAGGACACAATAGAAGGTTAATGTTTGGCATTACTCTGAAGACTTATAAACTACAAGAAGCTCCTCGGAAGTCCAATTGTTCAACATGAAACCAGGAGGGCAAGGGCGTATCCTCGAGACATCTTTACTTGTACCAGCCCCTTTGTCAATGACATTTATACTGACATTCTGAAAACCCCTTTCAATTATCCTCAGCATGTTCCGTGGATCGTCTTGTCCAGGGTATATCGTTCCCGCAGATTTAAATGTTTTTGACAAAGGAGGGTATTCTATTGGTTCCCATTCTGGTTCTCGGCCGAAAGTTCTTGCAATCTTTCCTGATCTTTCTTCCACTGTCTTCTTCTTTGACGCATATCAGGCTGGAACCCCAAACCGTATCGGGCTTTGTGGTGCACTGGCTTTAAAGCCCTGACTATTCCTTGCAGATGTCTGCCTAAACCTCTTCTTGCTCGAGCTCCTCTTCCTACGGTCATTTTGACACCCATTCTGGTATTTCTTGACAGTTTTGGCACTGGAATTCGGTTTTCCTCAGCAACGAAAGTGGCATTCACAAATTCAAGGGATCGGAAGGAACACTCCATTGCGTCTTTGTTTACTTCCAAAGTACGGTGCATCCGCAGAGATAGATGCGACAATATCTTCTTCTCCTTCGATCGTGACAGCATATACCATCCATGATAAATTTTATTTTTGGTGGAGGATGACAGGACCGCCTCAGTGAGAATGGATCGGTCTCCTAAAAGGCGCTTATCACGATGGCGTAATGTCCATGACTTGGAACTCAACATCATAAATGTAAGGGCCCACTTCTAAAGGGATCTCAATCTTTCCCATAACTTCACGCCTCGTCCCGCCGAATGCCCCTATCGTGGAATGGCAAGGCCTTAAGTAGGACAAATCCATCGTGATTACGGAAAGTGTGGCCAATGGCATAACATTTAATCTTTGACCCATTATCGATGAGTACATTCGGTATTATATAGCCCTTTTGCGAGTCGTGATATGCGGCGCTTTACCGAGTCTCTACCATTTGGTGGTATCTCATCATCACTAAAAGAGATGAAATTATCCGCATTCAAAGTTGTTTACCCACCTATCAAGCTTTTCCATGATATGTTGTTGGCCACATAAGTTTGATTTAACACCTTCAATAAAGCATTAGGTGTGGCTCACGAATTTAATGATAGAGATAGAATCGAGATTCGCACTTGGTCGCTTGCTCAATTGTTCCACCACACTATACTCATCGTGGCTTGATAAATTTCAAGAATTCTTGAGCTTCTTCCTCATTCACAGGCTTTTAGTTTCTTGCATGGTGGAATTTCTTGCTCGACTTCGACTTCGTGCATCACCGCTTTTCCTTTTGCTTCAAATCACTACTTTTCTTTGCCGGTTCAACTTCTTTGGAATAGCACCGTCCACTTCGGGTAAAATGACCTACCTCCCCAACATCTTCAATTATGGCTTTGGACTTTCCAACTTCCGGTGTGACGATATTGACATCATATCTCCACGAGCATCGCTTTTGTTGTCCTTATAAGGGAAAGGAGATGGTATTTCGATTATCATCTTTGGTTTCACCGGCTCCTTCTTTGCGTCATAATAAATCACCAATGGCCGATCAGCGCTGTAAGGGGGACCTGATGATTGATTGTCAGAGGCACATATTTCTTCACTATAGGCCTCTTCGACTTTACAAAAAATCCCGATCTCCTTGTTATCCATCATACTTTGCAATAGTCTTCTGAATTCATCACAGGACTGAATGTCGTGTCCTTCGATGCCATGGAACTCACAAAAACTGTGACTCTTTGCATTCCTTCCTTCGAATACTTCGTTAAAACGACAAAGCAACCCTTTTGACCAGCACCTCCTCCAGTTCTCTGCAGAGGTGTTCTTACTTCAGAAACCCATTTCTTACTTCGTCATTTATCCTCCTCTCCTCCTCGCACTCACATTCTCTACGTGTGATTTGGGAATGGATTTCAGCAGATCTGCTAGTACCATCAAATCGTAAAATACCCGCATCGATGAGCCCTTGAACTCTCCTTTTTGAAAGCCGAGACAGCTTCTCGGTAGAATGCTCTGGTTCCCCGCATGGTATGCACAACTAGCGTTTGGATCGTACCATTTTGGGTATGGAGGTTTAAGGGGTGCCATGTAGTGGGGAGAGATCAGTTGTTTCTCCAAAAGTTTTGGGTACAATTCCCCATACGACACAGGGATGGGAGTAAACTGCGGTCTCTCGGGATTAGGCCTTCTTTGGTCTTGGCTCATTTCTCGAGTTAGTTTTGAGTGGAGTGCAAAGTGTTTTGTGAGAAAGTGGTGATGAGTCTTTGGTTGTTCATGGCGTATCACGGGGTAGGAGGGAAGTGGTGTTTGGTAGTAAGGGGTTTGAGGAGGATAATGGAAGTTTGAAGGTGGATAATGTCGGGGTCGAGGTTGGTTAGGATATGAATTGGGAATATAACGATTTCCAGTTCCCACCATGTGGGCTTCTGGCTCTTTTTTCCTTATGGAGCTGCTTTTCTTGAGCCTTCTCGATCCTTCCATTCTACCGCTCTTGACCAGCATTCTCTATGAGTTCACGAGATATTACAATGTCCATAAACTCTTTTCGTGGCACTTCCCACTAATTTGTCATAAAACGGCGCCTTTAAGGTGTTGATAAAGAGAACGGTTATCTCCGTTTTTGTTAGTGGGGGTTCCACTTGGGCTGAGACGTCTCTCCATCTCTGCGCATACTGTCTAAAGGTCTCTGACGGCTTTTTCTCCATCATTTGTAAGGTCATCCGGTCTGGTACCATGTCTGATACATGCTTGTATTGCTCGCAAAATGCAGATGCCAAGTCTTTCCAGGATCTAATCTTTTCCCTGCTGAGTTGGTTGTACCAACGGAGGGCTGACCCTGTTAGACTATCTTGGAAGCAATGTATAAGTAACTTATCATCGTTCACGTAGCCAGTCATTTTTCGACAGAACATGATGAGATGTGCTTTTGGGCACCTAGTCCCATCATACTTCTCAAAATCAGGCGCCTTGAACTTCGGAGGCAAAATTAAATCAGGTACTAGACTGAGTTCCTTGGCACCTAGCGCGGAGAAGACCTCAGTGCCTTCTATTGCTTTGAGTCTTTCCTCCAGACTCCTATATTTCGCGTCATGGTTATCCAATTTCAATTTGGCTACTTCTGCGGGGTCGTCCAGATCTGGAACTAGTGGATCCGCAGGACTAGCCCCTGGGTTTAACGCGAATATTCCTTGCCCCAAATTAGTGGGTAGAGCAGGTGGCATAGGTCGATGTTCCAAGCCTGTGGGTTCTCCTTGAGTATACCCTCTCTGTGTTGTATATGCGGGTGGTGGAGTGAATCCCGGAGGATAGAGTGGATCCTGATCGTGGTGAATTCTTGATTGAGGTTCCATAACATCGGGGTTCTGCATGGGTCCTTTTCCTCTGACCAAAGTTGTCATCATCTCCATTATTTTGGTCATCTGATCTCTTTGCTCGAGTGATTCCTCTCGAGACCTTACCATTAGATCTCTCGTCTCTTGTTGCGATTTACCCAGTTGCTCTTGTAATTCCTTTTGAGCCCTTTCCATCCTTTCGATTCTCTCATTGAACTCAGCTTCCATTGTCCTAGTTTATCGACGCGTTCTGTATAAATGTCGTGATTCCAGTCTTGAAGTCTTGCAACTGCGGGTTATACGGTTCTTTTAGTTTCGGTGGATGATTATGGTGATATGCACATGTGATGAATGAATGAATGGGTATATGAATGAATGAATGTCCAAAGAATAAATGATGCATAAATGTTAGTTGTGAATAAATATGCAAGAATTTGGTGTTGATTTCAAGATAGCCCCATACGTAGGCATTTCATTTATCGAAGAGTACATTACAAAAAGTTTTCATTTTTTCCATGATTACACAAATTTCCTAGCCACATTGCCTTGTTTCTTCACTTGCTCTAAAAACTCGATATACTCTCGGTCTTTGGCTCGAAGGAATTGGCAATCTGAAAACTTTCGGCTTCATCGATAATTGAACAACTTGCATAGCCATTTGGCGAATTTCATTGATCAAGAAGTTGAGTTGCATTTCTCTTTCTTGGAGAGTTCCTTCATACGCGTGTATGTCCCTATCGTATTGATCGTTCTTTTCTTCTAGAGCCTTGTGAGGTCATCTAATTGTTGTTGATTGAGATTGTAGCATATTTTCTAAATCTCGTACTCTCCTTTTTAATTCTTGATATTCAGATGACTATTCGCAAATTCTGCGGTCACCATTTCATACTACGGCTGCATTTTTCCTTCTTAACTCTCTTTGCGTATGTGTGCCTTTTCCTCTTCTTTCTTTGCTTTTCCCTTCCAAAACTCTATTCCTCCTTTGATGTTGCTAATTTCTTCTTTCCACTCAATTTGTTGACTTGCCCAATCCACTATTCTCTATAGTGCTTCTTAATTTCTTGTTTTCCAAATGAAGGTCCCTTAAGTCATTTCTCACGATCTCGGCTTCCCTTTGTACTTTTCAGATTCTGGACCTTTCAACTTGAGCTTCAATCTTCAACGATAGTTTTCTTCTTGAAGGGTACTGAGGTCCCTAGACATCTTAGCTTTTTCTTGCTCGAATTCTTGTCTCAGATGTGATGTCCAACTCGGACGGCATTTCCTCCAAAAGGGGTTAGGCAGTGTAATCTGTTGATGAGATTTGGCTTGACCATTTACCCTTTGCTTTCTCCATATGTCATAGTCTTGGGTAAGGGTATCAACATACAAGGCTAATTCCATGAAATGAATTTCATTCCAAGACTTTGCGAGTGTCTCGGACTTTCTTCATATATCCTTCACCCGTGAAAGCGAACTCGGATCGCACTAGCCCTCCGGTTGTGGGTATAAATTATCGCAAGAAAATTGCCTTTGGACTAATAGCGGAGCGTATCCAACTCCTCCCCATAACCCGAGTAAAGGTACCCAATCTTGGCCTCCACATTTGTATAGCAGGGTGAAGGGACGGATCGGTGTGCTCTCCACGTTATATCCTCGCGCGAAGATTACGAAAAGACTCGATACCCAATATTGCTCGGTGACTTCTCTCGCCATTCTTTCTTGAGGTAAGCTTCTAGCGGGCGAATGTTTTGAAAACATGTGGAATGGAGTGCGCTCTACTTTCCAAAATGACTCAAAATCCAAACATTGAGCATTGTGCACACCGATAAATCGTCCCTTTCCTACCCTCCGAAAAGTACTCAGGACTGAATGTCTCGGCTAAGATAGTCGAGAGAGGGGTTGACTCCTTATTTTAGCCTTTCGAAGAAATCAAACATCTGCGACCTCAATATGTCCGAGAACTCTCGGAAAATGACCAAATCGTAAATGGCCAAGGCGAATAGATTAACTCTCTTCAATATGTCCGGATGACTCAGAACCGATTCTCGTAATTTGGACCATGGAATGCAAACGGTTTCATTCTTCTTTTTATTTGTTTTTCGGCCCATGCATCAGTCATGTCCATCTGTCTTACTAATTTTTTTTCTAAAGGTCAAGGGCTTAGGCTCCTTCACGTATATCTTGCCGAATTACACATTATCGATGCGGAGTAAAGCAAAGATACTCTTCTATGGTTGGAGTCATGTCCTCTTGATTGAATGTAAAGCAGCGATAAGTCGGGTCCCAGATCGAACCATGGCTTGAATCAACTGTTCGTCTACACGAATGGTGATCAAGTGAGCTATATCTCCATACCTCTCGGTGAAAATCCCCTAGTGTCCGAATCCCATTGGTTCCAAACTCGCACCAAATCCTCAAGGTTATTTTGGCGGACATTCACAGTTGTATGTTCGGGCAAATTGGCAACACACCCTTCCACTAGGCTGTCCCCCTTTTCTCTCTGAATTTTTAAAGACCAGTCTCGAACCACGGCATTC
Organism: Gossypium anomalum; assembly: GCA_025698475.1. Classification (NCBI taxonomy): domain Eukaryota; kingdom Viridiplantae; phylum Streptophyta; class Magnoliopsida; order Malvales; family Malvaceae; genus Gossypium; species Gossypium anomalum. Next base: position 59,149 of record JAOWAC010000030.1, read on the forward strand.
TTCTCGGTTATTTGTGTAATTGACTCCTCCATGAAACCCGTTCTTTGGCAACTATCCTTTAAACAACACCTTCCTAATGTGATGCCTATGATGCATGATGAAAATACAAATAAAAACAAACAAACTTGGTTAGTAAACACAACACATATGATTTGAGAAACAAATTAAACTGTCCAAACCAAATCTCTTTGTATGAACAATGTAAATGAAAGGCAAAAAGGCATTATCCCCTTGTACTTATTTTGGTGGCTATAAGCGGACAAAGGTTCGGTATGGCTCTAATTGGATGGCTCGTATGGTTCATTATATGCGGTTTTGGTTCTAGATAGGTACTCGAATTGCCCGTACTATCATCTGCTAAGATTAGTACGGAACCTCGGTCATAGCCCATCACAGGCTCACGAGTTCAATTCGAGAATTACATTTACTTATGCCTATGCGGAGGGACAAGTTAACTCACGAAAGCATAAGTCATATGTAACCCGAAAGTATTCACTAGCCTGTATGAGGGACGAGTTAACTCACGGCGTAGCGTTTACTTTCACTTAAACGGACGGAGCCCGGGTATAGAGCTCACGTTATGCAAAATGCAAGTGCACGGTGTGTGGGGGGAAAACTCATAAACCTTTACGTTTTATTTAAAGAAACTAAACCAAAATTACAACCATGACAATTGAAAAGCTGAAAACCGACAAGTTTGAAGAAATATTTACAACATGATGCAATTGCATGAATTTTTGAAAACGAGATTTTGGATCACGACCAAATATTTACTTGAACAAGGAAATTTGAAAATTTTGACAAAATGTGTTTATTTCCAGACACGACTCTCAAAAGGGTCCCCAGTGGAGTCGCCAGCTGTAGCGACGCAAAAGTTTTTGTTTCGGGTCGCTAAATTGTGGCGATTTATTAGAAAATTGGAAATTGAAATTTGGTTTTAAAAATAAACCGGGAGTCGCCACCGATCTTTTTCTAGGTGTGATCGGACACCTATTAGATTCTTTAAAAAACAAATAAAAGGCTAGGTTTACGTTAAAATCCAGAGAAAAATTAGGGTTCGGGAGTCGGTTACGCGCGAGGAAGGTATTAGCACCCTCGCGACGCCCAAAATTAGTATCTTATAAACACGTGTTGTCTTGGTTTTCAAAAATACGAGTTCAATGTAAAATTTAATTGTGATCCGGTTAAAAGAGCGAGAAATTTTAGTTTATTTCGGTTTTTGAGAAGGGTATATCGCTTTAACACGAAGTCAATTGACATTCACCCAACATAGCGATGAACTCGATGACTTAATGTTAAATTGATACATTGCCTTGATTTTCAAATAAATAAAGACATGAATCAACGTTTTAAAATAATGAACAACGAACTAATATATAAAAATAAGCGAGAAACAAAAGATATTAATCTGAAATGCATTGAGATATGAAATACATGTGATGATAATATAAAAGACAATGGTAATGCCTTGCGATATTGAATATTGCAATAGTATTAAATACGAGAAGACCATGTATATATTTATAGTAATAGTATTGGAAATATACTACGTATAATATTTTAAATGTTTATAAAAAATACTTAGCTATTAATGACATATTTATATAAATATGTAAAGTATATCTGAGGATAGGAATGAATAATACGATATACAAAAATAACACTAATAAAAAGTATGTATATATATATGTATAAAGAAATACATGTATTAATATAAGTATAGATAATATATACATAGTATGGTAAAACATAGATATATAAATTATAGTACTAAAATATGCGTATAATACATAAGAATATATGTAATAAAGTATTAAAATTTATGTATGATATATGTATACTAATATAATGTCAAAACATTTACCTAATATATATATATACATATTAGAAATAAATAACAACTAAGAATAATAATATTAAAAATAATAATAAAATATTAAAAACATATATATACATACGTATATAATATACATGCATTAATAATAATAAAAAATACTAATAACAATAATAATAATAAGATAAATAACAGAAACAAAATAATAATATTAATATTAATATTGTAAAAAAAGGAAAAAATAAACGAAAAGGACGAAATCGGAGTAAAAGTAGAATTATGGGCGAATTTAAAAGAAAATAAAAAGACAAGGGCCTATTGGAACACGCGGACAACTTTGGGGGACCAAAAAGCGCAATATCCCCACGCATCTAAAACGCTACGTATGCATAGGGACTAAATCCAAATCCTGTGAAAAATTGTAGGGCCGAATTAAAAACTTGAAATACTTAATCGTAAAACACTTTGGAAAAGCGGAGGGCCTATGCGCAAATAGCCCTTCCTTAAAAAACACGCGACTGACTTGTGCGTGGTCGGGTCGACTCCGACCAGCGGCCCCAAAACGGCGTCGTTTTCTTTATTAAGCAGGGGGTCCAAGCGGTGCGTTTTGGACCCCCTATATAAGTAAAAATTTTAAAAAAATCATTTAGACCAGGTGAGGGAAAAAAAAAGAGAGGAAGGAGGAGAGAGGGGTCCGAGCGATTTTCGGCCAGAGAGGGACGGCGCAGTCCGATCACGAGGAACTCACGGCGGTTGCGCGCGCTGCCATCTGTGATGACCGGAAAAGGTAAAAAGTTTGTTTTTTTATATTTTTATATGTTTTACATTTTACAATATGTGTGTATATAATAAAAAAACATCAAACCTTTTTAAATATATGCGTGTATATGGATATGTATATGAAAAAATGTTGGCTACCTTAGGTTGAGTCTCTTTTTTCTTCTTACGGTTTATCTTGTCTCTAAATCTGATCTGATATTGCTGGAGGGATCACTTGTTTCTGTGTTTTTGTATTGAAAATGACGAACACTATTTCTCTTTCTTTGATTTTTGGAAAAAATGTTGTTGAAGAGGGAGCCCCTTTCTGTTTTTACAATCGGCTTTATAGCCTGTTTTCTTTTACATTCTGTTGCTGCTTGCGTGTTTTTTGGTCTGCAGGGGATAGGCGGTGCTGGCAGATGTGACCTGAGGCGTGGGCAGGGGTGCTGCGGCGCAAGTGGGAGGGTTAGGTGGAGAGCTGGTCAGATGCAAGTGGGGGCTAGGGGGCTGATTAGGGTTTTGGGTGTATTGGGCTTGATGGGTTAGTTGATTAGTGGGTTAGGGTATAGATTTGGGTTCAATTTGGGTAATTTGTAAGTGGGCCTAAATTGGCCTTGTACATCAACTTTCGCTATTAAAGGCATTGGTTAGTAGATTGAATGCATCTAATATAAACTAGAAGTTTAAATGTTGTAGCTTGAATTAATGATTAAATCTGGTTTAAATCTTTAATGCCAAAAGGACACAAATTTGAAGTGCAAAAAAAAAAAAATTTTGAAATTTGGATTTTTAAATAATTATTTTTAAATAAATTAGTAAAGTTGTTGACAGTAAAATTAACAAAGAGGAGGAGATGAATGTGACGGTAGCAATATACCCTTTGCTAGAGTAGAGAGTCACTTTTTTTTTGGATTGGATGGTTGTTTGGTGGGATTGATCTAGATGGAGTTAAGTGTCTCGATTCTTCTCTCTTGCTCAGCCTTCTTTGGTATCTCGGTTAGGCTTATATATGTGGAGCAAAGGAGTTCCACACGTCCTAGATTCACTAATAGTAAAGTTATAGTTTATTTACTTGTTTTCTTATAGCGGTAATTATGTGACGTTTTAGATTAAAGATGTGACATATTAAGATAGTCGGGTAATCAATGAATCTAAAAATCTATGTTCACTAAATAAAGGTGGTTTAATAAAAGTGATCTAGTGAGGGTTTGCCGTAGTATCGACGTTGTCCAAGGTTCACTCATTGTAAGGTTCATGCTACTATGCTAGGTTGAAGCATTTAACTTTACCTATTAAAACCCTTAATTTTAATTTAGATCATAGTTTTATTATGGGATTAAAATAAAATTTGAATTTCCACATCAGTACTGATACTAATATTTGTTTTTGATATTCTTCATGTCCATTTTATATTTTATATTTGGGGTTAGTGACTATCCTTCTACGAACAATGTTGTCTCCAAGATTCGAACATGGGCCCTCTCCTTAAGAGTGCAATATGTCTTACTATTGCACCCAACCAATTTTGATATCGATACTAATATTTTAATTACTTTTGAACAAAGTATTTTAATTATTAATTATTAGTTTTAGAGACATTTTGTCATCCAACAATCATATAGAAGCAAATTAATTCAAATATTATTGATTGGTAATATATAAAGAGATCACACATTTATTGTTTTAAGCTTGTTTGTTTAATTAATATAGGCAAACAAGGTTGAATGGAATGTGGAATGTTAAAAACTTATTTATTTTTTGTTTGGTTAAAAACAATTATTGGGTGTGAAAGAAATTGAATGAAGGGAACTAACCTTTCTAAATTTTCTTCAAACAAACCTGAAAAGAGAGAGAGTTAGGGGATGCATAAGCTAAGGCCTTCTTGATACATTTTAAAAGTTTAAGTATCCAATTGAATATAAAAAAAACAGATAGGGGTTTAATGGTTTTTTTTTTTAAAGTTTGAGAGCTTTTTTTACGTATTTTGAAAGTTTAAGTACCCAATTGAGTAAAAAAAATGAGTTTATTTTTTTTTTTTAATTTGAGGGTTCTTTACACCCTTAAACTTTTTTTTTTGGTTAATTTTTTTGGATTCGTGCTTAGAGTTTGAACCTGATTTCTATCTATAGAAATATAATATGTCTTACCACTATATTTAACACTTATTGATTTTTTATTTTTATATCGCAACCTTCGTTGTAATATATATAATTATAAATATGAAAAAATGGAGGGGTAACACTAATAATTATATCATTGAGATTAAATTACAATTAAATTACAACATAATAAAAATTATGTTTGAAAAATCCACTTTTATTAGATTGATTGGTGAGAATTGTTCGTACTTGTAGTGAAGTTAGGGACCTTAAACTTTATGCCTCAAAAACGATGATATTCTTATTGGAACACACCCCCTCTTTTTTTTTTTACTTTTTGGGTTGGGGTTAAAAAAAAGTTTGCTTAGTAGTTAAAATTGATGACTTAATTCAAAGGTGAAAATTATGTTGTACCATTAAACCTTGGATGCTCATACTAAACAAGGAAAAGATTTTCTTTCACATCATATTAACTTGCGATTTCTAGAGTTAATTAATTTGACTTTTCTCTAAGCAACCTTTTTACTTTTCATATTCCTTAATTAACTAAGAAACATTATATATATAGGAATATATCTCATTTTTTTGTCAAACCAGAATTAAAAGTAGAATCGATATTGTGATGACGTGACATAGGACATCACCATGACGACGTCTGACGAGGAGACATACAACGTCGCAGCGACGCAGCGTGTTCCCTACATAAATGGGTTTATTCTCTTAGTTAAATTCTACTAGATTATCCTAGTTGAACTCTAATTACTCCAAAGATACTTTAGTGATATTAATCTTATAATTTTAGTCTATAGATAGGCCATAACAACCCTAAAATAGGTGATCATAACACAACATTAGAGAGAAAATCAAGAGAAAGTTTTGAGAGAGCTTTGGGGGAATTTTATATTTTAGTTAGAAAGCTTTGTCTTCAGGATTAGTGTTTGTTTTAGAATTTTTTCATCTTGTGGAATAAAAATATATATTGTTAGTGTACCAAATAATCTCCTATATATATATAAATTTATTTGATACATTGCCGGTGGAGATTTTTAGACTCCATAAGTCAGTCAAGAAGTTTTGACAAGTGTATAATAGGGTGCATAAAAATAAAAAAATTTATATAAATTTATTTTTGTTAGTATTAATTGTTATAATTAATACAGATCTATTACTTCAAATGAATGAAAGCTTTAAATTACTTAACATCAATATGCATGATTTTTTTTTTGTTTTATTAATTGTTTAAATTTCTTTAATTTTTTTATAAATAAAGAAGCTAAATACAATTAGCCATGATTAATTTTGTAATATTTGCCAACGCTTTCTTGTAACACTCCCATAGCAATTTGTTGTTAGGATACTCATAAATTTTCAAACCAATAGAATCATTCCCGCTTAAAGTTGCTATAGGGTCTGTAATCGTATTCATTGAGCGTGGAGTATATGACACCTTTATATGTCAATTCCTTGCCGGTTGTTCTCTGATGATTCGCACCAAATTCGACCCAACCTCCTCGGATTGACCAGTAATTGTATTCACTGCAACTAAGCTATCAGTCTCCACCATCAGTTGCTTTATACCTCTCCTCCATGCTATATCCAAACCATCCATGATAGCTTAAAGTTCTGCATCAACTATAGAACATATACCAATATTTCTACTATACCCAATAATCCATTTACCTTTGTGGTCTCGGAACAACCCACCAACTGAGGTTCTACCTGTCAATAAGTGCTTAGCCCCATCCGTATTCAGCTTACACCACTCTTTAAGCGGTGGTTGCCTGCAAATTCGATTACTTTCCTAATCATTCTTCTGACGCCTTCTTCTGTTGGCCATAGTAATTGATTTCGCTTAAGCTAGAATACCAGCAACCTCAGACGTAACCTCGAGTGTTCCACCATTAAAGATCACATTGTTCCTACATTTCCACACACTCCATGCAATAATTCCAAACAAAAATTTCTTCAATTTTCTTAATACCAATATTGTTAACACACTATTTAAAATATTGTTAGATTTAGTTTAAACATTGCTTAATTTTTAATAAACCAATCAATTTATAATTTTCAAAACATTGTTTTAGAAAAATAATAATAAATATACAATTTGAATTTTAAATAATAATGTTTTAAATTTTAAACTGATTTCAATTAGGGTTAAAATTTAATTTAAAATATTGTTTTTAAACATAAAATTTTTATTAAAGTGGTTGAAATACAACTTATTATTGCTTGAAAAATTATTATACCATGAAATAAAACATAGAAATACTTTTTAAAACATATTTTTAAAACACATGTATAATAATTAAATGATTTTTAAAATTGTTTCTACAAAACCCATTACTGATGTTTAAAAAAAATGATTTTTAAATATTGGTTAATAACAAATAATAATTACAACAAATTTCTAAAAAAAACTTCTAAAATAATAAATTAAATAAACAGTTTTAAATATATTAATAATTTTACATATTATTAGCAACAAATTTTAATAAAAGAATATATTATCATAAAATAATTATTGTTTAATAGTTATCATTATGTATGATTTATATAATAAAATATAAATCTATATAATTATTTTTATAAAAAATACTAATATCTTTTATATTGCAAATTCAAATATATGTTTTACAGTTAGTCCAATAATACAATTTATTAAATTATTTCTCATATTATTAATAAAATTTATAAAAAATACAATACTGATTTAATACAATATTAATTAATAGACACAATTAACCGTGCATGAAGCGGGTAAGAAAAAGTAATATAATATAACATAGGCTTAACGGCATTAAACATAGTACTTTCCTATTATTAAGCGAGATTTTGAGGTATCATCTTTTGTTATACTCCCAGCTCCCACAAATAGTATGACTCATATCTATTCGAGAAATTAAGATTAAAATTGATCAATTAATAATCAGTATTTTGTATTATCTATGTTTATTATTTTTTATTGATAAAATGTTTTTCATATTGTTTAAATCTAGAAATCAATAATCTAATATAATAATTATTTTATTAATAATATTTACATTATCAATGTGTTATTTATTATCACTTAATTAGACTTTAGATCCATATTAAATTACATCTATTATTTTAAATTAATGAATCCGAAACTAGGTCCATTAAAAACATAAATACAAAGGCGGCACAAAGAGGACACACAAGAGTCTTGGCCCCTAGTATTAATAGAATGATAATTCTATTTTTGACCTTCTAAAATTTTACAATTTAATTTTGATCCACAATAGTAACATCCCTAACTTTACCCTACCTAAATACCCAAATGGGTTTGGGTCGGATTTTATTGAGCTCGCAGCCTATCCTGCGAAGTTACACGTGCATGGGATCGTATAAACACGTGTTAAGTCTAGAGTAAGATATGTATCTGTATATATGAAACCTACCTAGTATGTCATTTCAATGAACATACTCATGTCATATAAATATACAAACACCCAGGGGCGAAGCCAAGGGGGCTGGCATGGGCCTGGCCCCTAAAATGTAAAATTATTTTTAGGCCCTTAATTTTTTTTTAAAATTTTAAATTAGTAAAGGTAAAATTGCACTTTGGCTCCCTAAAATTATAAAAATTTGACTTAATCCTTTACAAATTATAAAGATATAAACTATAAAAAATTAAAATTTCATCCGACCCCCCTAAAAAAGTTTTCTAGCTTCGCCCCTGCAAACACCACCATCTTAGAGAGAAAAAAAAAAACTCAAACTATATATATATATATATATATATATATATATATATATATATAATGCTAATGAATATGTTAAAAATAATAAACATTAATGCACTGCATTTGAAATATATTCGAATTTTTTGTTTAACATATTTTTATTTGAAACTTGTATCTATACATGCAAATATATGTATATTAGAAATTAACAAACTCACTTTATGTGTGAAAAAATAAAAATAAAAAATAAAATTAAGAATTCAAGTGAAAAATAATAAAAATTATTAAAATAAATTTTTTTTAGTTTTTTAAAAAATAGTAGATAAAAAATAATTTCGGTGGTTAAAAATATAAACTTAATTTTTTAAAATAAATTTATATTTTAAATTTCAATTAATTTTTTAAAAACTTAAATATCCTTATTACTTCATATGTTTTTTATTTTATAAATTCTTTATACCTCTCTAATTGAGTCAATACTAATTCAATAAAAAAATTATAATAATATAAATATATATATGACTTTTAAAGGAAAAAAATTTTAAAGTGAATATATATGACTTTTTATTTAAGTGCGTTTTGTTCTTCTATTTAAGGATTGGGAAGGGATTCCTAAAACAATAAAGGATAAAGCAATATTGAGTCCTCGAATTTGATAATATTTTTCAATTTGATCCTTAATTTCTTTTTGGTCCACATTAGTCTTAGCATTTGACAAATTTCTCCTATTTAGTCCTAAATTTGAATTCTATTAAGTTATGATAACATGATAATTTGAGATTATATATCATATTATCACCTAAATATTTTAAATACATATAAAAAAAACTTCAAATCATGACACGTCATAATCGTAAACAGTCACATCATCATACTTTAGTAAAACTGAAGTTTGAAGATCAATGCGGAAAAAAAAATCAAGTTCTAGAACTAATGTAATTCCAAAAGCATTTTTTAAAATTAAAACGAAAAAATTATGAAGTTCAAGAATTAAATATTGCTAATAAGGGTGTTAGAAAAAGGAAAGGACCAAAAAAAAAAGAAGAGTGAATGCTTGATTTGATTAAAGGACAAGATGTTTGAAGTGAAATCTAAGGTAAACAAAAGAAGTTAAAATGTCTTAATCTTTCCATTGAAAAAAGGGCCATTGTTAATTGTTCAATGCTCATTTTATATCTATATATTATATTATATGAAAGGCAAGTAGAGGGAGAGGGACCATATTGTTGGTAAAGTTAAGGACCATGAAGTCCATATTTAACTTAATTCCTGTCCATTTGGGGCCCTTAATCCTTTGGTCCTCCCATCATTTTATGTACCATTCTTTTCATTTTTGCACTATTTTTTTTTGTACATTTTCGTGAGCAAAACATGTTTATTGAATTCAAACTCAATTCATTTTGTTTTAACTTGATTGAATCTGAAATGCTTTGAATAAGTAATTTAATATAAAAAAAATTCGATTAATAAATTCAAATAATCTGAACCTGAGCTTGAACTCGAAATAACTTAAAATTTTTAAAATTCAAATTAATTCGATACAAAGCAACTCAACGTAAAAATTGGTTTGAACTTCAAATGGCCCAAACTTAAATGATCTAAATTCAAAATGAGTAAAAAAATTAAAATCCTAATTAACTCGATTTAAAACAATTTGATCCACTCAATCAATATTTGGAGTTCATATGGTCCAAAGGTATATCCAAGGATCAAATTACTCCTTCAATTTAACAAATTCAATAGATATGATTGGATTTTGGACAAATATTTTCTTTTAAGAGATTACAAGTACAATTACAATCAAATAACTACGATTGAATAAATTGTTACTGGAATTGCACACTAGGTTGCAAGTGTTGCACTTTTTCTGTTGAAAGAAGTGTTGCAACACCTTTTTTTTTTTTTTTAATAATCTCATTATAGGTTCTAATCATATCTGCTCTTTTTGACACAATTTCTAGAACTACCCAGAGGCGAATCTAGGGAGGCTGGCATGGCCCCTAGCCCTCCCTAAAATGGGAAATTACTATTTAGACCCTCTAATTTTTTTAAAAATTTTAAATTAGTAAAGGTAAAATTATATTTTGGCTCTCTTTAAAATTATAAAAATTTAATTTAATTCTTTAAAAATTATAAAGATATAGACTACAAAAAATTAAAATTTCATTCACCTCTTAAAAAATTGTTCTAGCTTCGCCCCTAGAACTACCCATAGCCCCTCCCCAATCCATCAATAGGAGGATAATGCGCTGTAACGCACTTGAACACATGTCATCCTGTATTGATAACAATATACACGTCAATCAAGTTAAAACTCAATCGGCAAAATAGGACACAAAATATTTATACAGTTTGAATAATTATTCTACCTATACAAAGCCTATATTAGAGAATAGATTCATTAAATAATTATCACATACACTTAATGATTAAAACCCTAAATTACCCAAAAGCTCATGGTAAAAGCAATCTCACGGTGTACAATTGTTTGCACTCCTCTCCAACAAATCCTATGAACCAAGAGATAACTCTACCCACAAATATTCCCAACGTGAATTCCATAGAAACACTCAAAACTCATGCTTAGCAAACCTATTCGACAACCTTCATACATACAGACAATTGTTCTTTTCTTAAAGAAACTTATCCAATCGGTTTGAATTTTGAACGTTGAATTGTCTTCAATCAATTAGATTACCCTTGATTTAAAAACGAGATCAGGCTCTCGAATCCTCCATTGCTTGCCGACTGATCTCCTTGGAATAAAACAATCCTTTTATGACTCAAACTATCCAATTTCTTTCAAATTTAAAGTGAGTTTAAATGGACAGTGCGTTTATCCGTAATTAGTGTAAAAATATTAGTGGCGGTGAAATTAGATACTATAACGATATTGTAGCGTGAGACTTGAATATAAGATATCAAAGATCACATTATCATAACCTTATCATTCAGACAATGCTTCATCGGTTAAATTTTTTTTTTCAAATTCAAGTTTGTTCGCCTCGAATTACTATTTCATGAAGAAATTATTTTTATTTAAAATTTTAATTTAGATTCAAGTTTTTTTAAAAAATGCATTAAATTTAGATTCAATCACTTTTTAATAAATAAATATAATGGCAAAATAAGAGAATCTATACGGCGAAAGGCCGAGGGCCTTACAACAAAAATTGAATCCGTATAGAACTGTTCTTCTTCTATTTGGCTTTGATTAGAATAGGGTTTTCCAACCCTTAAATAGATGTAGTCAAAACTCTTTTTGTATCATTTGTTTTTCAACATGGGTGAATTTCTTCTCCCCTCCCCATGATTTTTCCTCGAAAAGGTTCCAACTTAAAACTGTGTGTTCTTTTTTTTTTTTTTTTTACCTTATGATTGTTCTACCGCCATCATCGACATTTATTATAACATTTATTATCAGGGACATCCACATGGATGGTGTTCACGAGTTGTTTGATTTTCAAAATTGAATCTTTTATACGTTTACAAGAATATTCATATGCCATATATTATTATTTTATTAAAATTTTTAAATAATGATTTTATATATTTTTGTTGACAATTTTACCAATAATAAAATATCAAAGGGATGATTTTTAAATAATGACAAATAGCTAATGCTAAAAAGTCAAAAGTAATTAGGATAATTATTAGTTGGTTGATTGTTTGTTATTAATGAAAGGTTGATGACGATTTTCATAATTACATACCTATCAATGGAATTCATTTTCACAATTAAATACTTACACCTATTCTTAACTTCTTGAATTAAAATTTCCCATTTTGACAAAAAAATTTAAAATATTGTTGACATACGTAATTTTGGTAATATTTTATCCTAAACTCTAAAACTCTCAACTTAGAATTTTGAATTCTGCTTTTGAACCTTAAATCTAACCCAACGTCATTAAATAATTAGAAATGAGCAGTAGATGATGCGGTGGAAAAATTCATAAAATAATTTCTCAAAATTATATACAGACCATCATTTCTAGATTTATTAGATATTTCAGTTATTAATTTAATCGTGTTTTGATTTAATTAAAAACAAGTATGAAATTAAAAAAATTCATAGGTTTATTTATTAGATAGAATAGACATTTGGGTGATATTTTTTGAATAAATTAGAGTCCCAAGTAGGCTAGAATTCATAATCTACTTATATTCTTTAATAAACCCTAGCTAGTGCCTACAAATTATAATATTTAAATAATAAAATTAGTCAAGTAAATGAATATTTTAATGTGTATTATTATTAATAAAATATATTTCACTGATGTCAACAACAGTAGTATAAACAAAAATATAATATTTATTTTTATCTAAGTATTTAGTTATATTTTAAAAATAATATTTATTTTAATTTATTTATGTAAAATATATTTATGTGTAATTTAAGAAAAAAAATTGTATAATATAAAATGAAGTACTTTTCTTTCTTCTTTTTTTCGGAAATTTACCTAATTTTATTGACAATTTGACATTTCTTATTTAATATAGTTGCAGACATTTTCAGGTGATTTCTGATCCTAATCAAAATAGGCAAAAATAAACATCCAATTAATGGCTGCCACGTGCAAACTTACCCTCTACGTACGTAATTTTACATGGTCTTAACTTTGGATTTAGTCCCTATATTATGTTAAACTTTGAGATTTAATTCTCTATTTTAATTTTGACATAATTTGATCATGTACTTTTATAAAGTTAGTTGTTGCCGTTAAAGCGATGATATTAACGTTTTTTATATATTTTCATTAGATCGTACAATCGGTAATAGATTAAAGCATTAACATTGTTAAATATTTTGTTAAATTCTTACAACATTATTTTTTAAATTACACGGACTACCGAGTGGGTATTTTTTTCTATTTTCGGAGCGTCACACCAAACCAAATTTAACAAAAAAATTAATAGTGTTAATAGTTTGACTTGAATTTTGAAATATGAAAAATATAGGACTATAACATACTTTAACCAAGATTATATGTCAATTCAATACTTAATATTTTTTTAATGGTTTCAATTAACGTAATTATCGATTTGGACTTAAAATATTATAAAAGTATAGATGCCAAATCAAGTCAAATTAAAATTGAGGGACTAAAATCAGAATTAGGCCTTATAACATTAAGTCGTCAGATGATTATCACATGACCTCATAAGCAGCTGCCACGTCACACAGTGTTTAATATTGACTTTTATATAGCCCTCAACCACTATTTACATTACAGCTGTCACATGATCTTGCCAACTGCCATCAGTTAACTTTTGTCACACTGCTCTTGTTTTTTATGAATAATTATTCTTTTTTTAAAATATATATTATAATATTATAAATTAAAAATAGAAAGTAAATTATGTAGAAATTTGTATGTTCCATATCAAATTATGATAAGATTGAAATAAAAATTCGAATTTCACTTTATAATTTTAGTTTATTTAAATTTATAATGATAAAATCGTATTTTATAATAGTTAATTTTGATAAAAATATTAATAGATGACTAGAAGAAGTAGAGTTGACTTTTTTTTCTCGGGTATAAGGATTGAGTTCGAATTTTAGTCTTCAGTTTGATTGTAAACTGGAGGAGAACGCTTGTGGTTATACTAAAAGAATTTGATAATAAGAATCCGAATTTGTAAATTTCTATTTACAATTGCATTTGTATTTATAACTTAAAAAAAAATTCGTGTTAATTTTTATAAAAATTTGAATAACAAATTTATATTTATTGTAATTTCAGTATAGTCGTATGAGTAGGAATGATAATGAAGCAAAGTGAGTGGTTTTTTTTTTTGTACATCTTGACCCCGATTTGATTTTTACGCCTCGTTCTCTAATCCAACACCAAACTTGATTCTATTTAAAATTTTAATACTCAACTTTGACCTCGAAAGAAGAAAAATTCCCAGCTCTAATCTAACTTGTCTCGAAATATTATACATATTTATATTATTTTATTTTTTACAAGATTAAATAAATATTTATTTCAAAATACTACAAAATTAAAAGAAGAGTATTTTAATATCTTTTTTTATGAAATTATACGAGATTGATATAAATTCAACCCAATCAAAAAATTGTAATTAAAAACTCATCATTCTCGTCCTCGAACTTGGTTTGAGAAAGAATAAACCTTTACAAAATCAAATCAAATTTTAACTCGATGAATTCAAATTATTTTAGCATTGTGATGTGTGAGCTTTCAACGTTTAACAAAATATTGAAATAAATCGATATCAGCTTAAATAAATCATAATATTGAAATAAATTGGATTTAGCAATAAAATATTGTTAACTCACTTTGAAAGGTGATTTATATAAAAATAATATTTTTAATTGATTTTGACTAAATGACTAATTATTAGATTTAATACCAAACTAGTACTATATTTAACTTTAAATAATTATTAGCAAAGCTTTGAAATTAATGCAAGTTAAATAAAAATATTGCCGCAAATTTGGCCTTTCTATGATTATCGGCTACTAAAAGTATCTTTCTTATTTCAACTTTTTGGATTTGATTGGGATGTGACACTATTCTCTTTTTACTTCACTACTTTACTTAAATATTATAAAAATAAATTATTTATTTAAATAATAAATGTTTAAAATTATTTTCCAATATAATATTAAATGAATAAGGTAAAATTAGATATATATATATGTAGGATTTTTTTTTTGTCAAATAAGTTTTTTTTTTAATTTAAGAAAATAGGTTGACGTGTGAAAAGCTTATCTAGCTGGGCACACTTTCTTCTTTGTTGGCAGGAAAGCATGCCAGCTAGACGCGCTTTCTTTTCCTTTATTTCTCCTCGACAAAAAAAGGGTTTTTAAGGATTTTTGTTTTAGAGTTTAGGGATGAGAAAAAAACGTGTTCAGCTGATCGAACTTTCCTCTTAGTTGGCAGAAAAGCATGCCCAATTAGACGCGATTTCTTTTCCTTTCTTTATCCTTGATAAAAAAAGGGGGTTTTTGGGGATTTTTATTTTAAGAGTTAGGGTTAAGAAAAAAATGCACCCATCTAGACACACTTTCACCCACACTTTTTAAAATTAACTTATTTCCCTAAATTTAAAGAATATGACCCATTTGATTAATTTTTTTGGGCATATAACCTTAATTTAGCAAATGATTAATATATTAGTAAGTTTAGCATAAAATTGTCACCATGATGATTTGGAAATTGGGAGGTAAAGTTTTTTGCCCCAAATAATCAATCATTGGTGATGGTTTAGAATTGTAAGGGTGTATACAAATAATCTCTGTCACATCGAGATCTCAAATTAGATATAACAAATATAAAAAAAAAATTAAATTGTTGCTCCAAAGAGTATTTTGATAAATAATAATTATTTTTTATAATATTTTAGTAAAAAAATCTTATACTCTTTTTAGCTGTTTTTGGAATAATAATAACTAATAAATAATTTTGGATGGTAAAAAAAATATAAAGATAAATATCACCTTTTTTTTGTTTGTTTAAAATGGTATAGTTGCAATTTTTAGGCCTTAACTTTGTTTGAATTCTATTTTCGAATCTATATTCTTTTGATTTAATAATTAAAATACAGTTTAGAATAACATCAAAGAACTTTTGTTAAATTAAATTATGTAACATTTTAAAATAAAAATTACTCGCGTGACCAATATTACACACATGGAGAGTTAAATAAGCAAAATAAAAAATGTTGAATCTGGATTAGGAAGGTTTTTGAATCTAAATTTGGGTGTAATGGTTTTCGATATTGTTTGAACAACAAAGTGAACGTCTATGTGGTTTAAAATTAATCACGAGTGTAAATTTTTTTTAATGATGCACGATCCAATTTAATGGAAGTCCTTTAACTGTGATAGCAACTGAATTTCAAATCAAGAGTAGAATGATTAAATTCTGAAAGCAAAAGTAAAAATATTAAAATTTAAACATGCAAATAACATAGGGACTGAAAGCAAATTAACCCTTCAAAATTTTTTTATAGTTAAAATACCATAAAAAATAAAAAATGCAAACAAAATCATTTTCCTTTATGGAAAGTAGTGGAACCATTGTTAGACATGATAGGACATCTTTGATTTCCCACTTGGCTTATTTTATTTTAAATAAATTATTAATAAAATGGATCAAATTGCATAAATAAATTATTAAAAAATATATTGTAAGCCTTGAGTGGACATCTTTGTCTTAAAGAAAACAAAGAGAGAGCTTTGTTTCAAACATTAAATAAATTATTAGCAATTTTATTAAAATATATTGGCTCTACTTTGCCATAATTATTATGTACTATAATTAAAAACATTTTAAAATTATTTTCAAAATTGGTTGGTTTATATAATAATTAATTTATCATTTTTTATGTATAATTAAATACTAGAATTTCCATCAAAGTAATTATTGATATTAAAAATACAATAAAATAATAGTAAGAAAAGGAATTTTTTTTTGTCAAAAAAGATTCTAAAATTAAGAATTTATTAAAAGTGAATAATTTAGGTTAAATACTTTTATAAAGTTAAAAAATTTTCCCACTAAATTAACTCAAAGATATGGCAATGTTTACTTTATTTATTCTTATTCCAAATTTAGTTTATTTTATTATTTTTTTAATATAATTTTTAATTCATATAATTTTATTTACATATTCTTTTATCCACACAATTCTATCTAAATTCTAAAGCCACTAATTGATTGTATGGATCAAAGATTAAAGACAAATTAAAAGTTGAGATTATGTTCTAAAAAAGAATTTTCAGGATTTAAGTTGGATGAAGGACGGAGAAAATAATGTCAAGGAAAGTTTTATTTTCTAATTATAGATTTGACTTAACTTTCGATGTCTGCTTAATTGCGATTCAATGTAACTATTGAATCGAATACAACGCTAGTAAATGATTAAATTGCACATTAACTTTTAATACAATGATAAAATTTTAATTTAAAGAGAAACTTAATTCTCAAACTACGTATTAAATATTTTAGAAAAACAAAATAAGTTGATTTTATTGAAAAAAATTAAAAAGCTTTATGATGGCAATCACATGAGTTAATTTTTAATTCAAAAAAAATATGTAAAACCTTTTAAACTTAAAACAGTAAATAATTTAATTAATCAAACAAGATTTTACATTTATCCAAAAAAATAAAATTCTTACATCAACTTTTTCTTACCGTTATAGATTTGTCCCATAAGATAGCAGGAATCTACTGCACTAAAAGTACTATAATACAGTTAAATTAACTAATCAATTACTTCCACGTCATATTCCACCCAAATTATTACATCTATATTAAATCCATTGTATTATATTATTCAGTCACTTTCATTTGTTTCTTCTATTTTTAAATTATAGAGCCAAGAGCTTGATCTACTACTTTCATTAGCAATCGTCAGATCTTATCTTTCAAACCAATCTCGACCGTTCATTTCTTCTCTTAGCTTCATTCTACTACAAAGCTTTTTCACAGCTTTTCTTCAATTTTTTCTGTGTGCGATCTCTCTTCGTCTTCTTCTTCTCTACTATGTCTTCTCGATCCAGTTCATACCCGACTCGGTTCGTTTCATTACTGGACCTATTCCGTTCCGTTTCGGATCATACCGCCAGTTGTTTTCTTCTACTTCGGCGACTATAAAAAGAAAGGTTCGAAGGAAAACCGTTTTCTTGCTTATTTCTCGTTTTTTTTTTTTTCTTTTGTTCCAAGAAAAGAAAACCGGGTTCAGTCTTTTATTCCGATTTGATTATTGGATGGAGGAAAATGATAACCAACGGCGAAGAACGGTTCCGTTTACCGGTATGTCCGACGTCGTATTGGTCTGTGTGTTACCGTACATACAAGACGCAGAGACCGTGCAGCCGTTTCGCTTGTTTGCCGGCGTTTGTACGGAACACGACGCGTTGACACGTAAAGCATATAACTATAGCGCTTTGTTATACGACTACTACCGATCGGTTACGGCGGCGTTTCCCGCACTTGGAGTCGTTGAAACTGAAAGGAAAGCCACGGGCGGCGATGTTCAATTTAATACCTGAAGATTGGGAGAATTACGTGACTCCATGGGTTTTGAAATAGCAGAGAACTTCAATTTCTTGAAATCGGTTCATTTTAGAAGGATGATTGTTAAAGATATGGATCTCGAAATTTTAGCTCAGTCTAGAGGAACGTTTACAGGGTTTGAAGCGATAAATGCTCTGGTTTCTCTCACTGATGGACTCTTCCTCATTGGAAGCATGTGCCAGTAATTTTCATTTTCAGTTTTTTTAATGGTTTTCAATTCGACAGTGTTAATTTTTTGCTTATTAAGTGCGATTCAGTTTATTCTTTAATTCAATGTTATTGAATTTGATCCAACGAACTGCCAGATCCACTTTGAATCCATAATCTGGAATTTAATTGAATTGGTATCTCTGCATTTCTTTGTGTTTGATAGATCTAAAAGGGATGGGGCATCTTTAATAGAAGAATATGGCTTGCCTGAGTGGGAAAGTATAGAAAAAGATTGATTTGAATTGGAGGAACTATTGGGGTTGTTTGTAGTTGAAGGGTTTTAATAGACTTGTATGCAAGCCAGCTGAATTTTTTTTTCTTGTTTATTGAAAATTAGGCAGATCTTTCTTTTTCAATGTGTAACAATCAAATTTATTGATGTAACATGAGTTATTTTACTTTTACTCTTCATTTTTATAAGGATATGACCTCCTAAGATTCTCCAAATACATTGAAATATTTAGAAAAATTCAACTATACCCGTATTGGATACGTACTTGTATCTCACACATTCCCAGTTTGAATAACATAGGAAATGAGTATCAAACTATTGCCTCATCATGTGAATCATTGATATTTCATATGTGCCAAAGAATAGCGGAGTTTAAAGTTGCTTGAAGGGTAAAGAGGCCGTTGTATTAGGAGTTAGATTGTATTTTGCCCCTTTACTCAAAAAATAGGTAAATTAGTCTTTGTAAGTCAGATCAAGGTCAAACTAGTCCTTTCTTAAACCTTGCTTGAACTTGTATTGGTTCTCTTATTGAATAAATAGGAAATGAGTATGAAGATTGCTTCTTCTTTTGTTGTTTTAAATGCTTGAAGTTGATTGGAGCATTGCCGTAGAATGCCATGTATGTTTATGAGGTATTGAGGTTGCACAAGGCACTTTAGCGTGAGTTATAGGATGCTGATAGCAATTGCTGAGCTTTTACTTGATTGATCAATTAATGGTTCATTTATAGAATGCATGTGTGGTAGTCCATAGTTAGAGTTGAGATTTCACAAAGTAAAAGGTCTCTTAGCTATTTAATATATGGTTTGCTATTTGGTCCTCTTGAGTTTTTATATACTTAATTTTTAATTTTTACTACATCCAACCATCACATGTCACCCTTTCAACTTTGTTTTGAAGTCTAAAAACGTAACTCAAAATAAACAAATAATTCTCCTTAGAATCTTAAGATGAACCAACAAAGGTCCATATAATTGCTTCATAGCCATTTGAAAGAAGTAAAATTCCTTGTTTATGACTGGAAGTCTTGATTTGTTTCTGCAGGCAACTAAGAACCTTGTTTCTTGAGAGAGTTCAATTATCGAGAAAGATGGTCGATGGCTTCACGAGATTGCGGGGAAAAACTCTGTTCTCGAGACTTTAAACTTTTACATGACCGATCTTGTCAAGTGAGTTTCGATGACCTTGAACGGATTGCCAAAATTGTCCCAACTTGACCTCGGTGAAAATTAGTGATTGTGAAATTCTGAGATCTTGCTGGCTTCTTTCGTGCTGCTGCCGCTTTAGAAGAATTCTGCGGTGGTTCTTTCAATGAACAATCGGAGAGGTATAATGCCGTAAAAATTCCCCCCAAGGCTATGCCGTTTGGGTTTAACATATGGCGAAGAACGAAATGCCAATCGTGTTTCCTTTTGCATCGTTGCTTAAAAGTTGGACCTCCTCTACGCATTACTCGACACGGAAGATCACTGCTTTTGATTCAACGATGCCCCAACCAGAAGTTCTCGAGTAAAACTGCAAACCTATAATTTTTTAATATTTTGCTGCACCGCTTTCGTGTAATTGCAACTCTTGAGACACTGCAAAATGCTGAAATTCCGAGAAATATTCTAGGACATTGTTTGTCATTGTAGTTTCCAATCATGTCTTATCGAATGTATTTTCTGGATGAACAGACGAGGATGTTTATTGTGGAGATAGAGGACTAGAAGTTCTTGCTCAAAGTTGTAAAGAAACTAACAGGAGGCTTAGAATCGGCGAGGTGCAGATGAGCAAGGAATGGGTGATGAAGAAGGTCTGGTTTCACAACGAGGACTAACAGCTTTAGCTCAAGGATGCCTTGAGCTGACATATATAAGCCGTTTATGTATCTGATATCACGAATGCATCATTGGAATCCCTCGGGACATACTCCAAAATCTCTGTGATTTCGTCTCGTCTTACTTGACCGAGAAGAAGCGATAACGGACTTGCCTCTTGACAATGGAGTACGAGCACTATTGAGAGGCTGTGAAAAGCTTAGAAGATTCGCTTTGTATCTCCGAGCTGGTGGTTTGACCGATGTAGGCCTCAGTTATATCGGGAAATATGGCCCTAACGTTAGATGGATGCTTTTAGGATATGTCGGGGAGTCAGATGCCGGGCTTTTGGCATTCTCCGTGGATGTCCTAGCTTAGTGAAACTCGAAATGAGGGTTGCTGCTTTGGCGAGCAAGCAATAGCACAAGCCGTGATGCGGTTACCCTCTTTGAGGTACTTATGGGTGCAAGGATATCGAGCATCACCAGCCGGTCGCGATCTATTAGCCATGGCGTCCATTTGGAACATCGAACTGATTCCTGCCAAGACGAGTCATTATGGCTAATCAAGTCGGAGAACCAGTCGTGGTCGAACATCC
The DNA here is from genome assembly GCA_025698475.1 of Gossypium anomalum. Lineage (NCBI taxonomy): Eukaryota > Viridiplantae > Streptophyta > Magnoliopsida > Malvales > Malvaceae > Gossypium > Gossypium anomalum. Next base: position 80,448 of record JAOWAC010000030.1, read on the forward strand.
AAGCTCATATACTAGCCTATTACTCCCTAGCTGGACCAGAACAGATTTTCCAGATACTGTCATTCCTTTGGATCGGTGCTGTAAATACAAACCCTTTTTTCGCACGTCCCATTTTTCTGTTTATACAGATTATGTACCTTTACGGTTTTAGAGGGTTTCGGTTTGATATTTTCGGTTTTTTTTCGATTTCATTCCTCGACTTTGTCTTTGTAATAAGATTTGTGTTTCAGTAGCAAAAAAAAAAAAGCATTTGCAGTCTTGCTTAGTGGGCTACCATGGATAAGTAGCTTAGGTATTAAGCTTTTTACTGATATAATTTACTTTTGATTATGCATATTGAATCTTAATTGAATAACATTTTAATAGTGGCAGACATTGGAAATGTTCAATTAAAAAGTATATTCTTGCTAAGGTTTTTGATTGCTTGGAATGTTTCATTTAAAATAGTCCATGGAATAATTCAAATAAGTTTTCTAAATAAAGTTTTGTTGTTGTTTGGTATTACAACTTTGATATTTCCGTAATTATATTGGATCTTAATTAAATTTGAAGTTAAGTTGAGGTTGGAATAAAGTTTTCCACTTTATTTTATTAATTCACAAGATTCAGAATAGAAGTTTTTGTTTTTGGGATATCAAACTCTTTACCATTAGTAAAAATACCATGGAGATAATTGTATTAGGAAGTCGCATTGTATTTTATCATTTTATTAAAAAATGGATAAATTGGATTCATATATGTTAGATCAAAGAGTAAATTGATCATTCTATTAAAAATTCTATCCATTTCTACTATTAAAAACTAGTTCACGCATGTCGAGTATAACGTCACGTGTAGCTATTTAGTTATTTTGTCAATCACACTAATTTTTAACAGAGCGAATTAATTTGCTCTTTGATCTAATATATCGAACTATTTTCCCATTTTTTGAGTAAATGGGAAAGAATGCAACAGACTCTTAATGCAAGGGCCTCTATAATACTTTTACTCTTTCTATTCCATCGAACAAGCATTGAGTGATTAGGGATGACTGTCGTAACCATTTTTTGAAACAGGAATCATTGGATTTACAAATCTTAAAATTAAAAAGCGGGAGTCGCCACCGATCTTTATTAGGTGTGATCGGACCACCTTAAATTGATTATTTTAATAAAATTTAAAGTTTACTAAAAGGAAAAAATTTGGTCATGATAATCGAAAACGCAGTTAGGGAGTCGGTTACATACGAGGAAGGGTTAGCACCCTCGTACGCCCAAAAAATTGGTACCTAGTTGATTAATTAGTGTCTTAGTGTGAAAATTTAAAAAAACTTGAAAGAATTTAAAAATACGATCCTTCTTTATAAAAATAATGATTTAAAATGATCGAATAAATTAAAGCGGAGGCTAAAGATCCTCTCATCTACGAGAAGTAAATAAATGTCACCTTTCGAGTAAAGTTAGGACCACGGCATATCGACTTTAGTGAGCTTACCTTTTATGTAGAAATTTGCGATATTTTAACTTATTAAAGGGTATTCGGTCATTTAGAGCAAAGCGAGGAAAATCGAAACCCGTAAGTTAAGTGCGTTTCTCGAATCTCGAACACGAATATTGCCTTTATTTACAAAAAGGATCTTATTTCGAGTAACAAAATGTCATACCCGGTAAGTTAGGGCTGGCGCTTTATTTCTTCGAGAATAAGCATTTTCCAAACTCATATGGATTTACAAAAAAATATTCCGTTATTTAGGTAAAAATGAGAAAAAATCGTAAACCCATGTAAGTTGGAGACACGATTATCTCAAATTACCTAGTTACTCTCATAAAAGAATCGTTTTGAGTATATATACGATAAAAACACGATTTGTAATAGAGCCAATGATGGAATGGTTAGTAATATGTAAACATGAACGGATGTATAAAAAAATAAGATGATCGGATTCATGAGTTAAATAAGAAAATGAATAAAATATGGCAAGCATAGCGGCGATAACGAAGACAATAATAATAGTAATGACATAAACAATAATAGCATAAGCGATACATGCAAATATGCATAAATGCAACAAAAAATATATATGTAACAATAGAGACAAAGTATATACGTAGTATTAAAAGAATATGCGTAATATATACATACTAGAAATAATGATATTGAGAAACAAATATTGCATAAATGTGCACATATATATATTGAAAAATTATATAATGATGTTAAAAGTATGTACAAGTATAATATAAAGTGGAAAATAATGATAGTAATATATGAATAAAGAAAAATTTGTATATACATACCTACATATACTAAGAACATATTCGTAATAATGGTATTGAGTATTAAAAATATATATAATATAGACAAAAATATATGCATAATGTAATATTGAAAGTATTTATGTGGAATAATATAAAATTATCACGAATAATGTGATATTTAAAAATATATACATAAAAATGTAATAAAGTACATATATAATATACATATGTATATATAATATACATAATATAGTATATATAATACATACACATTAGAAATAATCACAATATTAAAAAACAACTATTAATAACTACATAACTAGGTATATAGTAATAGTATACACTTGCCATAGTTTAGAAAAACATAAACATGAGATAATATGAAATAAAAGTACATAAATGATATAGTATTAAGGTATATCATTATAACAATAAAATACAATACTAAAAGATACACATATATATAATGTATACATGGTATAATGTTAAAATATTTACGTGGTAGATGCATAATAATAATAATAATAACAATAATAATAATAATAATAATAATAATATTGAGATTAAAATAAAATGATGAGAAAAAGTGAAGAAGGGCGAAAATTAAAAAGTGAGGAAATGAATTTTGGGAAATGAAATTTGAAACAAATAAGGAAAAGAGAAATTGATTTAAACATCGCTTAGCAACGAGAGTCCCTAGCAGAGTAAATAACCCGCCCTTCCTAAGCGGCACCGTTTAAATATTCCCCCTTCAATAGTCATAGTACCAAATCGAAGCAATATCAAAGCTACAAAGCTAAATTTAGAACATGAAATGACTTGATTTGAAAAGCGCCAAAGTGCGGAGGGACCATGTGCGCAATTGTCCCCAAATAACAAAAACACGCGGATCCCGAGGGTAAGGCGGGCGGGTCCTCGGGTCGCTATGCGGCACGCCGTTTACGGTTATTAAAGGGCGGACAAAGCAGTGCGTTTTCTTAAGGCCTATATAAACTAAATTTTTTTAATTCATTTCCTTTCTTCCTTTTTTTTAAAAAACTTTCTAACTCTTTCTTTTCTCTCTGCGGTGTCACGGATCCGACGGCATCCACTCATTTGTCCCGTCGCGCCTTATCTCCACCGGATGCGTCGCGCACCACTGCTTTCAAAAATTGTGTTTTTTTATTTTTTCTATTTAAATGATATATATATCTACACAACCATGTAACGAGAGAAAATAAAGTAAAAGAAATAAAAAGCTGATTAAAACTTATAAAGTTTAAACACCTTTCGACCTCTCGATCTCGATTTCTTCCTTGAGCTTTTGTTTTATGCCTTGCGATCCATTGATGTTTTCTATTTTACATTTTTGGTATCGATTTTTTGGTGTTATTTTCTCTTTATTTAAAGAAAAAGAAAAATGAATGTTAAGCAAAAGAAGAGAGAAAAAAAAGTCCCCTTCTTTACATTCGATGGCTATATATAGCCAAATATACATCATCTGTTCTTGCTTCATCTTGTCTTGTACATTTTAATGCTCGAGCGGTGCGGCGTGAGGCGGCAGACGGTGGTAGTGGGCGGGCTATGGCGTGGTAATTTGGGGTGGTGGTGTTGGATGGGACAAGAGGCGAGGAGAGTCGAGAGAGTTAGGGCGTGGCTGAGGTAGATTAGTTTAGGGTTTCTCTTTTTTCTTTTTGATTTTGTTTTGAAATTTTAAGATTTATTGGGCTTGGGGTTTGAGGTTTAATTTTTGGTTTGGGTTTAGGCTTGAGTAGGTTAAGTGGAGCTTATGTTTATATTGAGCTTTGGGTCTCTTTTAATTTGGGGTGGCATTCATTGCCACTCTCTGCTTGTTATCGCGGTATGTGAGAGCAGGCAAAAACTTTTAAACAGACCAAATTTGCCCAGTCTTTCGAGTCTTGACTTCTTGATTCTCTTCTTCTTCCAAGTAACCTCACTCTAGTCCACTGCGTCTTTTGCTTGATCTTATTCCACACTTAACTTTATAGAGATAAGATCTACTTTGATCCAGCAACTTATTGCGTAGGGATTTAAGGCCCATTGCTTCGATCTATTCATGCATCTTGAGAGAGATAAGACTTGCTATCTTTAGTGCTGCTCATTGCAAGTGTGGGACGAGGGCTTGTGACTTCAATTTACTCATTGAAACTTGAGGAGATCTGCTGTAACTTAAATTGCTCAATGTCATTTGAGAAGATAGAATCAGTAATTTTAAAATATTACCTCTTTGCAGGGGTAGGGACCCTCATCTTTGATCATTTTCCCTCTTTGCTGTGGGGTTAAGATGCATAAATTCAACCCGATACCCTACCTTAGGGGTTTGGGTTCTTAAATCTTTGACTCATTCGTCTTTGATCTTGCTCCCACCGGGGAAAGGCGAGATGTGATCTTCAACCTATTACCCTCTTTGCTAGCAGGGGTTTAAAGTCAGCAAATTCGGACTTTTTACCCCTACTTAGCAGGGGTTAAGCCCATCACTTTGATCTGTTTCCCTGCTTGCTTGAGGGGTTAAGATCATGCAATCTGGTCTATTACCTCTACTTGAGGATTTAAGACCCTTAGATCTTTGATACTGCTCCTTAACGAACTTGGAAGGCAAGATTTATGGTTTTCAACCTATTACCTACGCTTGGGGGTTTAAGGCTTGTAAATTCGACTTGTTACCCTCTTGCTTAGGAGTTAAGGCTTGGTGAATTGACATTTACCCTATTGGCTTGAGGGTTAAAGCTTGGTAATTCGCGATTACAGGGACATGACACAGTAGAATCGATTCCATTTATCTCATGCTTGTGCCAAAGAATTAGGATGTTATGATCCGAAATGAATCGAGATGTTCCTAATTGGATGCACTATGAATGATCACATGAATGTGGAGTGCGGCATGTTGTGAGCATGAATCGCTTTTTAATGTTTAGAGGCATTATCATTGCTCATTGTTTATCAATGTTCTTTCAGAGACGAGTCTGCTGTACTTCTCTATTATTCGACTCTGGATCTTTGAACAAGAAATCAGAAGAGATAGTCCCCCTTTAAACACATTCTTCTCATATGCTTCCAATCTTTGAGTTTGGTTAGTTAAATAATAGTCACTGTTTTAGGTTCTATACTATTTAGAAACTTTCAGAATAACATCTGAAAACTCTTTTTTGCTAAAAATGGCTTTTAGTCCATTAATCATCATTTCAATGCAAAATGCTTGAAAGAAGACTATAATAATGATGGGATTTGAAATTTATGAAACTACAATTTGAGAGGATAACTTATTTCTGACCAACAAACATTTGGAATACAAAATGAATAAAAGGAAAATAGGTGCCTCAGGATATGTGGCGTGAGCCTCTTTGCATGAACTTCTTGAAGACTCCACTTTTAACTTAACATGTGTTTAGAGGATCTAGAGTACTCTAGTAGATGCCTTTAAGTAACATCTCTCTTTTGTTAATTTAGGTGTTAAATAAGACCATTACGTCATGCCCCACCTTAGCACATGATCAAAATTTGAATCAGCCCTTTACGGGTTTTCAATTCAAAATCCCTTTGGTCTCAAGAGTGCTCTTTCTGATTTTCACACAGCTTTCTTCCTTTTTTTTTTTTTTTTTAGAAGTATTTCTTAGCCGAATCAAGATTCAACTGGATTAGGTAAAGTCTTGCCATCCATTTAGCGACCAATATCAGTGCTCCTCTAGAAAAGGCCTTCTTTACCACATAAGGTCCTTCCCAGGTCGGCATCCACTTTCCCACTGAAGTCCTTTTGTGTATGGCGGGGATCTTTTTCAATACTAGAGTCTCCATAAGCATGAATTCCACTGGGGGCGAACCTTTTTGTTATGGCTACATCATTCGTTTACGGTACATCGACCATGACGGATGGCCTTTAACCTCTTTTCTTCAATCAAATTTGGTCGATCATATCGGGCCTCGATCGATTCAGCTTGCGTCCGATTTTACCTCCGACAAAACTACGAGGAAGGAATTTACGACCCAGATAGGTAAGCGCCTCCATTCCATAGACTAATAGAACCAATGGCGTTGCCCCGGTGGAAGTCGACATGAGCGTCCCGATAAGCATAGAAAGTGAATGGTAGCTTTTCATGCCGCCTCTTTGTGTAAATCGCTGTCATTTCCCCACAATCTTCTTAATGTTTTTATTAGTCGCCTCCTCAGCGCACCGTTCATCTTGCCTGGACGGTATGGTGATAGTTGTGAAGTGTCGATCTTGGGTGGCTGAGCGTGCGCTATCGTCTTGTTGTTCAAATTCAATGCGTTGCCGGATATGATCGCTACGGCATTCCCATATCAGACCAAATGATCTCCTTCTTTAGAATTTGCTAACGGTGATTTAGTAACGATATGGCATACGATGGTGCGCTCTCCACCTTGCGGTGAAATAGTCGATGACCACAAAGATGAATCGATGCCCATTTGAAGCTTTGGCGAAATTGGCCCAACCTGCGTCCATGCTCATTGAGAAAGGCCATGGTGTAAGTCACTAGACATGCGGAGGTGAAGGAGGCACGTTAATCACATCTCCGTAGATTTTGTTATTTATGACATCTTTGCGCGTGAGTTAATCTGATGCCTCTTCCCATGGTGGACCAACAATAGCCAGAGTCTCATAATTTGCCTGCCATTGTAAAGCCATTAGCGTGTGTCCCATGTGACGCCTCGCGTGAACTTCTTCCAAGATTTTCTTGGCTTTCAATAAGCGAATCCACGCATATCAATTGCGAGACTTGATCCTTCCTTCTTTTATGTAGGATCTCACCATCAAGAGCATAGTCATTGGCCAATCTTCTCAGCGTTTTCTTGTCGTTTCCCGATGATTTTGGTGGGATACTCACGATTCTTCACATACGCGAGGATAA
>JAOWAC010000022.1:0-65955 GCA_025698475.1 Gossypium anomalum
TTTATTAATTTACATGTGTATCAACTGAATTAGTTTTGTTCACCATTAAAATTAAATATCCAGGATACTTAAATACCTGGGTTCTGTATAGTTAAATTGCCATTCTTCAAGTCAACTAAAACTAAAAAAGTACAAAGAGTTAAAATCCATCATATGTTTAATTACAATAAAAGGTAGAAATTTTATAGACGAAAACCTATTTAGAATATAGATGTTTAAAATAATAAATAATAAATAATGAAACATGTGGTTTGAAATTGATTTATAATAACACATAAAATATATACGGTTTTGAATTTAAATAAAAAAGATAAAATTATGAGTAAAACAAATTTTAACACGCAAATACATGATATTAGGAATATTAAATACACTACAATTGTTTATGATAGCGTTGTCATCAATCTTGAGCTTGTGTCAGTTAACTTTGACATCAACTCAATTAACAATATTATCAGACTATAAATTTATCACACATGTATACTTGTGGAAATTATTTATCTGAATACGTGTGTGTTTAAAAATAACAATAAATAATAAAATATATTATTTGAAATAATTAATAATAATACATGAAATATGTATGATATTGAAATGAAAAAATAAATTAAATATTGAGTAAAACAAGTTAAACACGTAAATACACCATATTAAGAATATTAAACGCACTTCAATTGTTTAAGATAGTATTGTCATCAATCTTGAGTTAGTGTCGAGTTAACTTATGACGCCAACTCTATCAACAACATTATCAATTTATACAATCAATGGAGGAACAAAAATGAATACTAAAATTAAAATGTATAAAACATATTAGAATAAAGTTTGATTGAGTGGAAATAAAAAAAAAATTTATCACAAGAAACGGCATGAGTTCAATTTTTTTAAATAAAAAGACTAAAGTACCGTTAAATAGTATATTTTATTTTAAACATGGATAGATATTTTTATAATTTTTCTAACCGAATTGATATTCAGCTTAACTCGCAACTAACTAATTAGGAGTTTAAATAACAAGTATATACAGTTGATGGAGGAAAAGAAAGAATGCATGATAAAATTAAAATGTATTAAATACATTAAAATAAAAATAAGTTGAGTGGTAAATTTAAGATTTTATCAATGTAAATGGTAGGATTCAAATATCAATATGCAAAATTCTATTATTTTTAAATAAAAAGTCAAAGTACTATTGAATAATATAATTTATTTTAAACATGGAAGGACATTTTCATAATTTTTGTAATTGAATGGATACCCGATTGACTTATGATACCAGTTTAATCAAGAGTTTAAACAATAGCATAAATTATATCCAAATATTACTATGGGAATAACCAAACAAATTTAAAGTCTCAAAGCTTATTTAAATAAAGGGATAAATCTTAAAGTTATATATGAACTTTAGTCTAATGTGTAATTTTATACATAAATTTTGATTTTGTACAATTTTACACGAAATTTTGATTTGATCCATTCTCACAAATTATTAGCATAACCGGCGTATCTAGGGATGGCAGCAACTGCCCTCAAAATAGAAAATTATTCATTTAGGCCATTTAATTTTAAAATTATTAAATAGTAAAGGTAAAATTACACCTTTGCTCCTCTAAAAATAATAAAATTTTGATTTAATCTTTTAAAATTATAAATATATAAGCTATTAAAACTAAGATTTAATTTGGCCTCTAAAAATATTTTTCGCTTCTAGACATAACATTATTTTATGTTTATATATATTACATAAAAATTATTATATTTATCAAATATAAAAATAAATTAATGTATTTATTTTTTAAATATGTATGGTTGAATCAAGATTAAAATTTTATATGCATAATTACACCAAATTAAAATTTTTATATTAATTTAATGTGTAATTTTGAGATTTTTCATAAATAAAAAGTAATGGTTGATAAAGGTATGCCAAAAGTTGTTACAATAGAAACATGGATTAAATTTATGAATAATTTATTACTTTATATGTGACCTATAGTTTGGTATTTGATTTAATTACACACATGGGGTTAATAAAATGGCCAACTGTACAATAAATTAAATTATAATAAATAGTGGCTTGAATGCCTAGTTATTATCAAGTATCTAAACAATGCCCCACCACTAAAAGCTCTCCTTCACCTACTTTGTGTCTGCTAAAAGAAACTTCAATTTCCATTTCCATTTTCTTAATCAATCTTCTTTGCAAACAATTAAGCAATCAAGGTTTATGTTGTTTAAAATTTTCTTTCTTTTTGGTAGAAATATTTTTAAAGGTTTATCATTTTTCATTCTTTAGAAATGATAGAATTAAAGTCTAAATATTATTCGTGTCTCGAGTTCAAGTTTTACTGTGTATGCATTTTTATTAATTTTATATAAAAATAAAAAATTAGAAATTTATAACAATATAATCTATTTTGTAAAAAAATATTTTCTAGACAATTTATCAATTGAGTTGTTGTTTAATTAATTCGTGACCTTAATTCGATCAATTTCTTTTAATCTGTAGAATAAATATTGAAATTTTTATTACTTAAATTCATTTGTGTAAGTATAAATGTAAGTATCATATGTATACATAGAATAGAATTATAGATAGGTTGTAGTCAAATGTACCTCGACTTCAAATGAAAAATTTTCTATTTAGGCTTTTAAAATTTTAAAATTTTAAATTAATAAAAATAAAATTATACTTTGACTCCTTAAAATGATAAAATTTTATTTAATCATTTAAAAATTATAATGACATAAGCTATTCAAATGATAAAATTACATTTTTATTATTATAAAATTAAAATTTAAAATTTAATTTTGATACCTAAAAGATTCAGCAGCTTTTAATTTGGATTATTATTACAAATACATGATGACATTGAAATCATTTAACTTCACATATGAAATAAAAATAAACAGTAGTTTCCTCATCATTGGTTTGATTTTAGGGTTTGGAAAGGTTGAGAGGAAGCAGAGGCAGAGAGCAAATAGAAAAGTAGCGTAGCGAAGGTTGTACTTTTTACATGGCTTTGTCTTTAAGCCCACATGCTATGCTATGTTTTGCCGACAAACCCAACCACCTCATCTAATCACCTGTCTTCCTTCTTATATGAATTTTTAAGACATGGGATTGGATTATAATTTTTTAAAGTTATAATGTTAATGTTTACATGTCTCATCTATTTTTAGTGTTTATGCTTCTTTTTTAGGTTAAATTTAACTTTTAGTTTTTTAAACTTGGTAAAATTTGACCATCAATCTACTAAAAATGATTGAATTATTATTTTGTAATGGATAAACTAATCAAAATGTTAAAATTTTAAATATAGCAGTCACGGAAATTGTTGTGTATTATTGATTTTTTCGGATTTGTTTTAAAATTTTAAATAATTTGTTGATATATCATATAAGACAAATAATATCATGTTAGTATGAAGTATACGCATTTCCATTAAAATATTATTCAATTTTTTTGAAATGTTCGTGACCAAATTTAACTAAAAATTAAATAAAAATGTAAATAGTAAAGACTAAATTTATCATTATACTTTTCATTATTAGACCATTTTATAATATTTGAAAAGATGATAAATGATTGTATGAAACTATGATTTCACCATCTATATTCCTTTTCAATTGAAAATAATAAATCAAATTTTTTTCTTCTAATCTTCATTCTTTTTTTCAGGAAAAATTTAAATCAAATTAAAAATGTTAAAAAATAGGAGGAAAATCTAATTTATCATTTTCCTATTAAATTTTTTTCGAAATCGAAGTGGATGACTACCTTTTGACTGCCATTGGGGTTGGTTTAGGTTACATGTTTGAATAATGATAATATAGTTTTGGCATCACAAAAGAATACAAAGATCTGAAAAGAAGAAATATGGAAATGTAGTTTAGAGGGTCAAATTCAAAACCCATGAAAAGCAAACATAGTATGGCTCTTAGTTTCAAACTGTTGACCAAAAGCAAGTCCAGAGACTAGAGAGGTAAAATGTACACCACCTTACCTCTTATCTCAACACCTATCCTGGTTATTATTGCTATTTCTAGGAAGGAGAGAAGTCACAGAAACCAAATCTCTCTTTGGCTGGGGCCAAAGTTTCGCATCAGAGATTGCTGTTGTTGACCAGAGCATGTGGCTGTTTCTATTCTAATTTTAATTTATTCTGTTTAAAAAAATTATCTTATTGTCATTTAAGAGATTTATAAATGATTTGCTATTGGAATCAGTTCTTGTTAATTGGAATGGTCCATTTTATTTAATCACTTATTTTATATAGTACTAAATATAAATATATAATAGTATTATATAATATAATACCATATACAAATCTAAAATAAGTAATATTTTCATTTACTTCTAATTTTATTTTCTAAATAAAATAATTATATCTAATTAATATATAATATTTATTAGAAATTTTTAGAAATAAAAAAACTTTGACTAGGAACTTATTTATTCTAGCAAAATATAAAATCTCCAAAATTATAGGATGTTAGAATAAATAATTTTTTTATTTTATATTCATATTTATATAGGAACTCAATCTAAAAACAATCTTAGCCATTAAGAAAATAGGATTTGCTTATCATATTCTTATCTAAGGAAAAAGAAGAAAGCAGATTCATGATTTTTAAAAAAATTCATGACATTATCTCTTTACTCCAACAAGAGAATGAGAGGCACACCATATCTAAAACCCCTTTAAAAGTCTTTTCTACAACCAAATGTGGGATTACCCACTTAAACATTATTAATATATGCATCTAATGCATTTTTGAAAATCATTGACATTCCTCTCCACTCCATCAAGAGATTATTGCATGACTTCATAGTTAACGCCTCGTTAGGCCATGGTAAAGACTTTGATGTGGGAGCTCCAAAGTATTTGAATAGAAAAATAAGGATAGAAGAGTTTTATCTTCATTTCATGGATTCAACTGATCTAATTCCTAAATTTAATTACTTCAAATAGAGAAAGTATATTTAATACCACATTTAAAACTAGTTGAATCTGTGTTTCACGGCTTCACAATCTTGTCCACAAAAATCCTTATATGTATTTGGGATACAGAACTTACTGGAGTATCATGGTAACATCTTACTCGTGTAATACCTAAACTAACATTGATTTGGTAGTAGAAAAGTGGGGTCGTAAATTGAAACCGAGTAAACATTGAGATGAAGAAATTGATAAAGTGTTAAAGCCAATGGCAAGGCAGATGAGGAATGGATGGGAGGGTGGATGAAAAGTACTTAGCACATCACTATATCAAACCCATAATTACACACTCTCATTAGGTTGTAAATTATCTGGTCCTATCAAAGTGTCTTTGGGAGAGACCAATTCACACGTGACTCAGCCTATAGAGTCCTGCAATTTACTGATTTCTTTCTTTTAATTCACATTTTGTGCATTCATACATACATGCATGGATGTGAATATATATATAACTTTCAGAGTTAACACAATGCCTAAACCCACTAGTCCTCTTCATTTTGCACCGTTGCATTAATGCACTCTATATTTCTATTTCTCAACCCAATCAATCTCAAGTGTATATATTAGTGTGCAATTGATCTGCTTTTGGCAGTTTTCTTTTCTCTTCTCTATATAATGAAAAAGGCTTATCACACAAACAAAATTTAAAGATTTCTTTATGACATGATTTTTTGAAAAATAAGTCCTAACAAAGTTGAAAAATCTGGTTTTAACTCTCCATTTTTCCGCCTTTCATAGCTTCCTAGGGAAGGTATCCTGTCTCTATCTGCCTGTTATTGATTGAAGTTTATTAGATACTGCATTAAACTAGCAGGCCTTAGGTGATTGTTACGCTATGAATAGTCATAAAATGCAAGAACATTAAGATTAAAATATTTGAAATCTGTTTCAGTCTTTTGGGGCTTGCTTTGCACTATATAGTTAAACATATTTAAAATGGTTAAATAATCCATCAATATTTTTTAAATGGTGAAATGCCAAGACTCTTGTAATTCCCACCTTCCAATTTACTTAAAGGTAACAGTTTTTCTAGCACCACACCTTAGCTTTGCAGTATAAAATTGGTATAATGTTCATCTTAACCCTTAACATTTATATCTTTGGTTAATCTCAAGTTTTATTTTCTTTTTAATAAATTTACTTTCAAATTTAAATAAAATAAATCTAATTTATCATCAATCTTTCTGGCAAGGAGTCAAATATTTTTTAATGAAATCAACTAATTAAAATATTAAAATTTTAAATATATGAATCACTTGCATTTTATATGTAATTCATGCTTTCTTCTTCTTTTTAATTATCATGAACTTTTATAATATATGTTTTTTTGATTTTTTTATATATTTTATATTATTTCCAGTCAACATGACATGTAAGGCAAATATTTACCATGTCAACATAATAGTGCACATGTAGGACTACCATTATGGATGTCACATAATATCGTTAAAAAATTAATCTTGAATCAAAGATTTTGACTCTTTTGAAAGATTTAAATAAATTTAACTAAAAAGAGAATAAATCTACAAATCTATGTAATAAGGTGTAAAGACATGCTTAATACAAATTTAAGCAATATACTTACAAAATTAGGTGATATTTAATGAGTTTAGAATAGGAAATACATGATAGTTGAAGCTTGGATATTAATTGAAAATAAAAGAATAATAAAACATCATTTAAAAACTTGATATCGATAATTAGTAAAAATTATTTAAATATTTTCAAATTTGTTTAACTTTTATTGATAATTTCAAAAGATTTAAGATTCATAAAAATTTAACCTCAATTTCAACATTTATTCTTAATCCAGAAGAAGCTGTGTAGCATAGAGTATGTCAAAGTTTGATGATAGGTTCCAATTACTTACCTTTTTAGCCATGGGAATATGGGTGTTAGGTAGGGATCAAATCTATGAGCATTCTACAAAGTAGAGTTAAAAACTTTGGAGGTTTGTTACATAATAAATTTTTGGTGGTTAATCTCTCTATTCTACTTTAATTTTTACTTTTAATAATGTATATTTTGTTATGATATTAATTAATCATATAATTTGATATAATTTATTTTAAAATATATGGGATGATGTGGTATATATATCATTACATTTTCTATACAATTGGACATGAATGTACCAAAAAAAAAAAAAAATGTTCAACCAAAATAAAAAAACAAACTACGATCATCTATATATTTTAAAAACAAATCATATCAAATTATTTAATGAAATTGTTTTGAAAAGTGTAAAGTTATTCAATACCCAAAAATTAAAACATTAGTTTTTCAACTTAAATAAAATATATTTTATTATAAATAATAGGGTATTGTTTACCATAATTTTTTGTCTGCTTTTATGCTTATACATGTAAAAGAAATGTGACTTTTGGGTTAGAAATACACCACTGAATCAAGCTTTACATTTAAAAATAATTTTTTAAAAGAGGAAAGACAGTACATGGTAGTTGGTTAGGCGGCACTCAGTTTTTTTTTATAGAGATTGTCTCAATTAGTTAGTATTAGTACCCTTATCTTATTTTGGTATTTATTTATATATTTTATATTATTGAAAGTAAAAAGCAAAAAGTAAAAGTATTAGAAAGGATGAAAGGATTAAATCCATGACACTACTATTCTACAATAGCTTATAGAAATTGAGTATGTAAATTGAAGAAAGATAGTTGGGGAGTACAGTCATGCGTAGATTGATACATCCATCACTAGAGATATATATCTTTTGGTTTTCAAGTATGGAATTAAGGGCTCAAACCTAAGTATATATGTGGTGATGTTTATGGTTTTCAACATTAAAGTGGAGTCATGCCGTAAGATACACAAAAGTTTCAATCTTGGCGAGTGATTTACAAACACATGTCCTCGTGTGTTTGGAATTCAACAAAGTTGAACTTTGACCTCAGCTATGGCGAGGGTGGGGAAACCCTACAGTTTTGTGCTTATGCAGCAGGTAGAAAGATGGATGAATGTGGAAGCAACTTAGCTGTCTGCCCATGGCGGCCTATACTAATTGGCCCTCCAAAGCGTGCATCCTATACCTGATATAACACAGGCTCTAATCTTAGTTGTCAGATGTCAAATAGGTAGCCTACATTATGAATATTTCATGTTTTTATGAGGATCTTCCTTCAACTAAAGGTTTTCCTTGAACATGAAACTTGACAACATACAACTAATGGATACTAGGATCAATGTTTAGTCAAAAACCTGATTTTTGCAATTTGACTCTGAATTATTATTACTTAATTATAATTTGCTTGTGAATGGTGAAGCAATTTACCTGATGATGAGGCTTTAGCATTGTTACGTTTGCATTTAATTTGGTCCACTTTTCCAGTCCCTACACTCTTGCCTTTCTTCAACTGCTGCCCCATCTGTGATCCCCATCCATCTTCTCTGTTCATACACTACTAGTATTATCCCCATCAAATACTAGGTTCTTACGAAAGCAGGATTTCATCTTTTCAAACTATTAAAGATGGAATCTGACTCTTTAAAACTTTTGGTGCAACAAATGCGATGGCTTCTTCTGTTTGACTTCTTCCATACCTATACTCTGTAGCCATTCATTCCCTTCCCACAGTAGCCTTTTTCAAAGATTGAAAATTTAGGCATACTTTTCTTACTTCCAACTTTGCTGATGACATCAATTCATGCAAACTATATCTCATTCCAATGTCTGTTTTTTTAATGGTAAAGTAAACTATTATTTTATTTTCATTTTATTTGCAAAATATGCATGTTTAGGTAAAAACATACCATATCTCATACTCTGAAACAAACCTATAGTTTTCAGCACCAGTGTACACCAGAGAAAAACCTTATTAGCATAATTTAAGCCTTTGGTAATATGGAAACTATTTAACATATAAAGAGCTGGCCTGTCAAAATAATTATTCCCAGCAATGTATAATAGTATTTAAACAGTAATCAGATTTTATTATTATATATAAATTTTCAAGTCACTGCTAGTTTTACTCACAAAACTCAAAACCCATCTCTTGTTCTTGTATGGTCTCCAGCCATGTACATGGGGTAAAGTGGTTAGAGACACAGAGCAAAAAAATAATGAGTTATGGAACCTTTGAGAGGAAATGTGTACGTACTATCGCTATCATAAAAACATGCACCAGAATGGTGAGGCTAAGGCTAAACATACAGCATCAAGTTAGTGACAACCTATATTAGGCTGTCAAATTATTATACATTTCTTTCAGCTTAATATAAATAGTAAATTCACCACTGTCACAGTAGTGTCCATACTGCCAGAAAGCTGTAGCCTTTTGATTTATTTGAATATATATATATATATATATATATATTTACTTTATACAGTTTCTTCATATAAATATTATTACCCAAATAGTGAGTAAGAAACAAGATTGCATCTATTTGATGCATGAGGAAGACAACCTTGGCCTGATAATAAAAATTGAAACGAAAAGAAAAATATACATTATAAAGAACATGTCTGTCTCAATGGGATGAAGTTAGCTTCCGCAAAGGTTTTGTTGCTACCAGGATTTTTCTCTCCCATGTGATTCAGGTTCTTGTCATTTATGGTAGCCTTCCACCTTACTTGTGAGCTATGCGTGAAACTTTGTCGATTATCTTCAGGTAAATCTCAACCACAACTGTTGTTCCTTCAGGGCGCAACACGTTGATCCATCTCCACCATTGGGTCTACAAGGTTACACCTGCAGGAACATTAGAGTTGATGATGAAAAGGTACTTTTGGTTGAAAGATGACGACAAACTGTACTAGAATTAACTACAGAGTGATCCATGCAGTAACATTGCATGAGCCCATTGATTCAATAGGGCGACACAACAAGAAAATGACTATCATAGGGATACAAAGGTGCAAAGATTGTTTTCTATGCTTTTCTTGCATTGCCTTTAGAAGTTGAAGCTTTAAAAGGAGGAAAAGAAAAAGAAAATAAGGTTTGTTAAGTCACAATAAAGTATATAATATAAACAGGTATGCAATTTCTCGCATATGCAAAGTGATAAAAGAGTAGAAACTCCAGTTGCTCATACAAATGCAAAAGAGAATTGAAGGATGACGTCAAAGTTATACTTCAACCTGCTCTTGCTTGAACCAGGAAGCTTTATTGGTGATTCAATGCCAGCTACATGAATAAAGCCGTGGGTACGTGGGTATGTTGAGAAAGGTTACACACCTGCAAACAGCAATTGAGCTCATCAGGTAATCACAAGTGTTTTCCTATAAGACTAAGCACATCACATAATCCCACAAATAAAGAAGAATCAAGTAAGGCAAGCAACCACAACAATCATTTAGAGGAGAAGGTTAAGGGATTACACAAGTGCATCTAGTTTGAAAGTTAAACACTGCACAGTACAAAACCATTGCTACAATTGAATAATTGCACATCCAACTAAATTACCTAAATCTAAGCAAGTACAGTTTTCAAAGCAGGTTGATCAAACTGGGAATAAACAGTAGAAGTTTGCTTTGGGCAGAAAGGAATCAACATGGTATTTCCATGGGAAGATTGTCACAGATAGTAGATGACAAGGCACTATAGTGTACTCTTGTTACCGAACAAGGAACAAACTGTGAGCATTTTCAGTAAACAAAGGATAAAATCTTCAGTAACTCTACCAATCATGGTATACTCCAACAAGGCCTCTGTCTGTATATTACACCAGAGTTAATGGCTTCGAGAGCAGGAACAAAACATTCATCACCCATACTGGATCTGATACAAGTGCTGCTGCAAAAGCCTCCAAAAATGAATTCATGTCCATGATATTATGTGCACTGCTGGACTCCCAGCTTCCAGATTGAGAGTATTCTTATAATAAACAACTCTCCTTGTCCACCTCTTGTGTCTGCCTGAAACAAATCAATCCCGCTTTTCATGACCAAGGCCCTTGAAGGAGCTCTTGTTAGCCTGTCTGGCCACCGGAATAATCCCAACAGGATATTCTCCATTCATAGAAGACGTTGGCGTCACGCATCTTCTTAACTCTAAAGTGCCTACCCAATAAAGAGAGAATAAAACTTGCAGAAGAACACAACATTCTCAGTTCTAGAAACAATATAGTATAAGTGGGAACCAGAAAAAACCGATCATACAGCTAAATTAGGTGGAAAATCATATTTGAATTCTGTTTGGAATTTCTTCATGACAATAAAGGTAGATGCTATCCAGAATTATAAATTCTTCTAAAAAGGCTTCTCATGACAATTACCATGCATTACTGGGGTCATTTGATTCATCACAAGATTCAAGCCCAAATTCATTTTGGTTTGGCAGACATGAATCTTCATCAGGCTTTTTCCAAATGACTGTGTTCCCGTCCACAGCAATCAACTCATAGCACAATGCTCTTGCCACAGCCTGGAGATCTGCCCCTCTTTATCTTGCTTAGGCCACTGTACAGGGGGCCAGAGATGACCAAATATCCACCTGGGCGTAGTAACCGATCCACTTCAATGAAATAAGTTGCATCTGCAAAGCCATATATCTTCACGTTAATGCCAAAGAAAAGAGAAATGAAAAAGAGAATATATCAAACATACTCCAGATAGAGAAACCCACTATAAGCTGTGAAAGGGATCAGGCATCGAGAGCAGTGAATGAAATCAAATGCAAATGCAGGAAACAGGAGTCTCACGAGTGCAAGCTTGCATTAGAACAAGGCCGGTATTCCTCTTTCCAATGCAAATTGTATTTGTGCTTTGTGGGAATCTCTAGGGAGCAAATGAGACTGCCAAAATGCCTTCTGATAACAATGAACCCCCAAAATTTTGCAACCTGCAAAAAGATTAATAAGGTTGATATTCAAACAGTACAAAACTGGAGTATAAGTATAATAAGATAACATGCCACATATGATATTAATTTACCCTGCAACCCATATCAAGGGCAGTCCTAAGAGTTCCACCAGTCAAGGAATATACTGCCCAAGTTTCTCGATATATGGAGCAGCTCCATCAGGAAACATTGTTCCACCACCAGGGAAAATAAAGTGAGGACCTTGCTCTTTCATCCATCCTTGGTGACCTTTCCTATCAGCAATTTTGTTGTGTGGCATATTGGAGTGCCATATCTGACCATTAAACAATTAAAACTGTTTTAAGTAACATTTAATAATTTAATTCCATTCCTAAAAAGGATCGATTTTGTGGCAACGAGGAACAATCTTACATAAAGTTTGTGTTTAACAAATGAAAAACTTGCAAGAAAACCATAAAAGGAGAAAAAAAGAGAGAGAGAAAAATTGTACCTTGTGCAAGCTTTCAGGCCACTGAACAGGAATCTTATAACCAGGAGGAGGAGGGATCAAGCAAAGAGGCATTTCATCAGGCAAAGGACAATGCCTTTCTCTATATAGATTCATCTCCCTGCTAAGCTGGCTGTTACGCCTGGGGTCCTCACAGGGCATATGATCAACGGAATTGGCAGGGCAGGCTTCGATGGGCTTGTGGTGGTGGCCAAGTTCAACCAGGACACCAAGCGATGCCGTTGCCTCGGATCAGAGGTGGAAAGCAACAGGGCTTGCCTACCAGAGGCAGCCATGGAATCCCCAAGAGGGTGAAGACTAAGAGGAAGAACAAGAGTACGAGGCCGAAGAATATGGCGGTTATGATGTCCAAAAGCTTCCATTGGCGGGGATTGCGTTTGGATGCAGGTAGATTTAAGTGACCCATGCTTTTGGATCTTCGGTATGAGTAGTTAGTTTAATGGTTGGTTTATCACGGGATTTGGTTGCGGATCCAGATTGGATAAAGGGTTTGGTTGAAATTGTATGAATGAAATTTGAGAAGTGGAGTAGGTTTAACTTTGTTGCAGAAGCAAAGGAGGAGGAGTGGGAGGTTTGCAACTTACCAGAGTGAAAGTGTCGGGAATGGGATTAGAGAATTTGTGAGATTAACATAGCTTTGGGTGAAAGCATGGCATTGGGGAGGGTGAGAGCAGAGCATGGGCGTGGCGTACGCGGTCGAATGCGGAGCTGTCCACTAGTCGCACCGCAATATTGGCCTTTATGAATTCTATTTTACTTATTAGTTCCGTGGAACTTTGTCGCCTAGGATTTGTATAAAATAATAGGAGCATTTCAAACCTATAGATTTCGTTTTCTGGCAATAATTAATTAAACTTACTTCTTACATACATCCTGAGGGTTTGAATTTGTGAAATTAATGCACTTGTTTTGGTGTGGGTTTGTTTTTATACTATATGCTAAACTATGAATTTTTGAGAGTTACTAACAATATTGTTTGTATTTTACATGAGACAGCAATAAATATTATTTTCATTTGATAATTTTAATCACTCACATGACTTATTTTAAGAAAAAAATTCGTTAATTTTAAAGATATACTATTCCTTATAAAAAATTTTAAATTTATCCGTCAAACTATTATAATATATATACAATAAATAATAACCTTTTTAATGATACATGAGTAAACCAATAATAATACAAACATATTAAGTAAATAGTTTCCTTCATAATCAACCAAGGTCGGACGCCAGTAGATACAATAAGATTCGGAGGTTACTTCATTACCAGCAGCCTTTTCTTTTTATTTGATATGAAATGTACGCTTTTCAGCAGCAAACACGTGAAACGATTGTCCTCTAATCTATAAAGCTTAATAGGCATATGTAATTCGAAAGGCCTAATGTTAATTAATACTCATCAGATTAGTGGGGTAACACAATGAAAAGGGCCTAATAACAACAAACAGGCACCATGTCCTTGGCCAACATTGGCATCAATCTTAGATCATGCAGAAAATTAGCCAAAAATAAACAGCAGGGAATTTATCAACAGCTAATGCAACATAAACAAGTAGTAACTAACAAATAACTCTTCAGATAACCTAGAGCCTTGCTTTATCAAATTGCACATGAGCAGAAAATATTAGAACAATGTAAAGAAAAACAAATAATGTAACACTTATGAGATAAACTTTTAGTATATACAAGAAGTGTGTATCCCAAAACCCTCAAAATGCAAATCCATCATCATGGATAGCCAATCTCCTTTTTAGGTCTTACAATAGTGCCTCAGCACATCAGAACCTAGGCCCAGCCATAGAAGAAACCCGTTCAAGAATATCTTGATAATGCTTCTGATCCAGAATTCAGATTTTCCTGGAAGCCCTAAGATTGTACTCATGCTTGAGAAGATTTGCTCTCAGCAGCATTGCCCTCACATCCCAATCAAATTCATTGCCAGTCTGCAAAACCCGCTGGAAAGTTGCATTTCTCTGATCAGCATGTCGTGCATAAAGGAATTTTGTGTGTGAATCAATCGAGCCTGCAGATACATTATAATCCTCATCGTAAAAGATACATTACAAAAAAAAGGAGGAAAAGAAAGAAAAACCCTTATCACTTAATTTGCAAAAGTCCATTTCCATTTGAACTGGCTTCCTTCACTCCAGGGAACTAATGTATAAACAAGGATTGACTCTACTTCCCCCGTCTAACTGTTTTCAATGTTTGGGAAGGTTCTGGTTTAGAAATTAGGAAATTCACTTAATTGGTTTCTGCTCCTCACTATAAAAACAAGGTCAATGCAAGTTCCAAACGAAAAGAGTAAAATTCTTTTCATTTATCACTGAAGAGATACAGATTAATTGACAAATAAAGTTCGAACTAATATTTGAAAAATCATGTACAAAACCATGTTCACATGCACCAACAAAGCTTAAGAAAAGCAAGACAATGGTGAAAAACAATACCTGTATCTGGTTTGTCAGTAATTAGGGATTCAAGTTCTTTCTCAAGTCCTGCAACACTTGTTTTAAAGGCATCAGCCATCATTCGCATATCAACAGACACAAATGGGTGGGTGTACTGGATAAGGGCTTTGCTCGGATTTGATCATACAGGGGTCTCAACATGGTCATGTATATGGATATCAAGCATCAGATTCGATTTGAGGTTTCCAAGATATTCCAAGCAGGAAGCATAATGGCTGCAATAAGAAAGAAGCCACAAGTTAAAAAGTCAGCCGTCTCATCAATCAAGCACTCAGAAGGACTTGCTGAAACCCAGAGTCACAAGATAAAAGATTGTATATCATAATCTTAACCACAGAAAATTCACTACAAATTAGTTAAAGATGGATAATACCTCAGTAAAAATCATTAATAAGCTCCCTTACTTCAGGTACCAACTCTAAGAAATTCGGAAGTTGATATTGTCTATAACTTTGTTCTGCAAAGTAAAAGCATTGATGAATAAGAAATCTATAAGACAACAGTAAGACAAGGCCAGAAAACAAATGACAGGAGGGCAGAACTAAAGAGATTCCATGCCTTCCAGTTCAGTTCGATCAAAGCACCAAGTGCACAAAGCCCACCATAAGTAGCAACATCTTGAGGGCAAATCACTTCACTGTAGGAATTCCCAAGTTCAGGACCCACTTCCAAAAACTGCATCCATAGAAAAAGACAATCAATCCAGCAATAAAATAGTAATTGCTTGGAATAAAACTAATTATAAAATCTCCTTGTTACAATTCATAAAAGTACAGCAATAATCAATGCAAGATAACCAACAAAAGGAACACTCAACCTCAAAAACCAAAGCAAGCAAACTTTAAATTAATCAGGCCCAACCAACTATAGGGGCTGCTCCAGATAAAGGCCGCAGGACTAAACCTTCAACTGCATACAACAATTAGACTGTATTAATACCATGGAAAGAACACTATAATACTAATTTTCTATCAGTACATCAAGCTCTCTTAAGTTTTCTACCATAATGTACTCCATCAAACCCAACACCATAAGAAGATTTCAGGTTTAATTTTAGGAGTGCAATGTTCCAAGAATGCCTAAAATGTAGCTTGTTACACTTGCTTCCATCAGACTTATTGGGCTCAAGATCAAGTCCCGTTTATTTTGAGTTTATAGGCCAAGATTTGAAACCAGATCGCGTGGCTTGAATTGAATGGCTTCTAAATTTAAGTTCTAGAAAATACCAATATGTAAATAACCAACCCTTTCCCGATAATCACAAGGAAGTACCATTATCTTCTATGCATTTCAGCCATATCAAATTCAACACATCTTGCCAGTAAAAGAGAGCATGATACAATCATAAAACAAGCAAAAATGGCAACATTCGAATTATCCAAGGTAACAATTTATAAGCTGACAAACCTTACGAGCAGCAGGCTTGTACTTCTTAGCCTCCAGATGAGCCAATCCAGCAGCACAACGTAGCTTAGCAATAGTTGGAGGGTCAAGTGCCTCAGGTGTTTGCTCCAGCCTTACTAACGTAGCTTGTCACATGAGCAAATTGACCCATCTCAATGCTCACAAGAATTGCACTCAAACACATCTGAATAATATGCTTTGACGTTGTACAATAATCGCGAGTTCGAACATAGCTTTTAAAAGCATCTCCCAGATGCCATGAGCATAGTAAAAATCTCCAAAATCATTGTATCCCATTCTTATACTTTCTTTGATTAAATTCGTCTGAAAATAAGAAATCAAACAAACAAAAGAAGTAAGCCCTAACTAGTTTCTAGAAAATAATTTGAAGTAAGAAAAACTGAATTACCCTGTAGGCATTGAGTTCGCTCTCGAGTTTATCTTTCCTTTGGTCGGCTTTTCGATCAACCATAGCGCACCACGTGCCATCCATCGAATAGTTGGGACCCAATCGACCGTCGATCTTCTGGACCACTTCACGGAATAGCTGAGTGTTCTCCCCTTCTTGAGCTCATCGTAAGCCATCCTTAGGGCCTCAATTGCATCCCGGAATTGTCGCGGTGGTCGGCTAAGAATATGAGCCGCATGATCTTTGGTACGGCCCGAGTAAAGCGCAGCGTGAGCCTCGATGTCTAGCTGCTCGCCACTAATGATGGGCCGGTTCTTCCGGATCGTTGTCGAAGTTGACGATGACGGCGCATCGTCAACGCCCTCGATGCCGTTCGCGTACATCTCCTCCATCAATGATTTTCGGGGCGTCGTCTTCGCCATCCATTGCGAAAAAGAACTAGAAACGAAACGATGTGGCAATTTTAGGGATTTTAAGGCTAGGGTTTATCTGTTTATGAACTTGTTTAGAATATAACAGCAGTAGTGACGGAAGATGCTGGGGGGAAGGAATGAGCTGGCAAGTGACTTCTTATAGACGTTTGCTTGGCGACGTAACGATGCCGTTTTTATCTGCAAACACTATTCTTCTCATTTCATGATACAAGTGAATTCACAAATACATTTACTAACTATTAATTTTTTTCGACTTAGTACTTTATATCAATTTGATCTTAAATATAAAAATTTAATAAATTTAACATTTAATGTTTATAAAATTTTTTATTTTAGTCTTAATTCTAAAATTTTTATAAATTTAACTCTCAACTTTTATAAAATCATCAATTTAGTCCTAACTCTAAAAGTTTTTAAAAATATTTAAAAAAAAATTATTTACTATCATTCAACCCATCAATTAACCCATGTTAGATACAAAAATAAGAAAAATAATACTCTCTTTATATCCACTCAACAATTTTTTTACTATCATTTAGGAACTGTGCTTGGACAAACCAATTTATTTGGAACTTATCTAGAATAGTTGGTTGTATTACTACTCGAACAAATAATGTTTATAATGTGCTTATTTTCTTTTGGATCTTAATTTTTTGTCGTTTTATCCCAAAATTTTAGAGTTATTTTGCAAGTGGCTTGAAAAGAAGGTACACTTTTTTTATTTTAATATCTTACATAGGATTAGCCAATTGGTTTTAAAGGGCTAATATATATTTTTAATTTTTAGAGTCAAGACTAGATTGATAGATTTTGTAAATATTGAGGTTAAATTTATTTATTTATTTAGAATTAAAACTAAATTGACAAATTTTGTAAACATTGATGGCTAAATTTGTTGAATATTTAAAGATAAAATTTATAAAATGTGTAAATATTAGAGAGCTAATTTTATTACTAGACCAATAAAAAACTCACCTCAATTGAACGATTAAAATACTTAATTTTAAAAAATTTATTAACTAAATAAAAATGATAATTAAACTAATCAAAATAGAAGCGAAAAGCATAGTTGGATATTTTATAACTTACCCATAAAATTATTTAATAAATATAATTTAATTGAGGGCATTGACAGAAAAAAACTAATGGAGGTTAATTTAGACATCAAAATATATAAAGTTAGTTTTCTAATTGAAAAACCAGAATATATTTCACCCTAAGTACAAGGGCTAGTACTTTTACCCAGAAAGATGATGCAAGTACAATTAGTTTTAATTCCAAATAATGCCACGTATATATTTATTTTAATATCTCTTTTTAAAAATGTTTTATTATTATTTTATTACACTCTGAAAAGGTATTCAAGAAAATGAATTGTTGAGAGAAATATAAAAAAAAAAAAATTAAATCTTTATAATGTAAAAAAGCTTTCTTGTGAGAAAGGTCAGTAGTTTATAAATATTAATTATAAAATTTGGGAATCGAGAATTTTAAATTATTTTCAAAAAAATATTAATGCATCAATAGTATCTTCTTCTTTCTTTCAGTAATAAAAAGAAAAAGCAAAAAGAAACAAGAAAACAGAGCAAACATTATTAATCCTTATTGATTTTGTGATAACGGTGAAACAACCCAATACTGCTTAACAGCAAAGAGAATCTTGGTTCTTTCATGGGGTCCATCTTCATGGTCTACAATTCTTCCATCCCATTGCATTCCATCCATCATGTTCTTCAACTTCATCAACACATCTACATCGTCTCTGATTATTACACTGCTCTCTGGTCGTAAAATCCTATCCATTTCCAAAACTATATCCTCCATTTCACATCTGCATTACAAACCATTTAGATCCATCAATGATCGAACAAAAAAAAAAAGTCTTACATTTGGGTTTTGTTCTTACCTGTCTTTTGTAGAGGCTGAAAATGGCATCACCATGAATGAAATCATAAGTCCTAGGATAAGTAGACATTGCTTCACACCTATGAAGAAACAAACAAACACATGATAAATGGAACAAAAGGAAGAACAAAAAAAGAGCAAAAAGTAGGATACCAATTTTGATATGTTCCGATTAATCACGTTCATATACGACACCAAGGGTGTTGATTTGATCAGCTTCGACAGGGACAATGTTCATCACCCAGACAGGGTCATCAACAAGAGCTGCTGCAAAGCCTCCCAAATAAGCATTCATGTCCAACAAGTTCCGGTACCGACCGGTCTCAGCCAATTGATGATCTACTGTCTTGTAATATTCTACTCTCTTCTTCCATAGCTCTGAATTTTCCACAAATACCGTCTCTGTAATTCCTGGTAAACTCCCACTACTGATCCTTGGAGGGATTGCATTCAACCTCTCAGGCCATTTCGCTAATTGCCCACCAGCAATTTCCTTTATATTCGATACGTGAGGCAATGGGGTTAAACAAGTCTCCAATTTCGTGTACCTGCTCCAATCATAATGCACATATTTAAATATTTGTCTTGGAGAAAAAAATGGATTGAAAAAAGATCTCACCATGCCATGTCAGGATTTTGAGTGTGGCAAATAGGCGGCGGCTTGAAAACCTTCCTGTTAGCTTTGCAATGGACATGATTAGTTGGTTTTTGCCAAATTGCAAGATCGTCTTTTTGTGCTAGTTTTTTCCAGCATAGACTTTTAGCCGCAGTTTCGATGCGGGATTGCTCTGATTTCAGATCATCAGTCGTCCTATTCAACCTTTCCAATGCTTTTGCCAGTTTATTGGTAGCTGACAGTATCCAATAACCCCAGGACGAAGAACTCTATCAACTTCAATCAAGTAAAGCCCATCTGAACAACCAACATGAACCAATACTATTAGGCTTTTCTTCGAAAACGAAAGACAAAGGGGGTTTATTACCGTACAGGCCCCAAGGGATTAGGCAACGAGAGCAATGAGCCATGTCGAAAGCTCTTGAAGGGTGAAGCCTAATAGAGGCCATGACTCGATCATGGCCGGCACCCCACGTTCAAGTGCAAACTGAACCTGAGCTTCGTGGGTGTCTCTTGGTGCAAACGACATCGCTAGGATGTTCCTTGATAGAAGGTAAGCTCCCCAACTCGCAACCTGTTTGTCAATAATTGGTTCAAACAAAACCATAAATAATTATTTGAGTCGCCGCTTTTTCTTGAGGTGGTTTCAGAGTCAACCCAATTTATTCTACTTACAAAAATGCTCCTATTCAATAGTATCACTTGATATTTAATACAAATTCAAAGCACTAACTGTTTAATACTAATTAATTTTAGGTTTTGGCCTAGTTGGGCGATAAGATATTGTTGAACAAGTTTTTTTCCCTTTCTACACTGAAATCTTACCAGAAAATATTCTAAAGATAAAACATATATGTACATACAGATAAAAGAAATTTTGACAATGAAGGAACACTCATCAACCTACTTTTAAACATATTCTTACCTAAATTGGCTAAAAACAGCATGGAATCTCTCCTTAAGACAAGTTTTTATTTGTATATTCCATTAAAACCCATTGCCCTATAAAAAGTGCATGCCTGGTTTAGTTAGTTTCTTGCTGGCAGTATCAAAACCCAGATTTCTCTCCCAGTGAAATCATCCCACTAAGGAAACTTCAATCTGAATAATTATGTTTTTTTATTTCTGTTTTTTTTTAACTTTTCTTAGTTCACACGGTAAAACTGGAAAAAAAAAAACTATCCATATTAGCCAGTACAAGAATTTCTTATGTAAACTTGGCAAAAACTAATTAATTTTCATACTCTTTTTCTTATGTTTTGCAGTAAAAAAAGAATCAAATGAAAAATTTTAACGATAGAAGCCCTCCAACCAATCACTTTTCTTTTTCAACAATTTCTAACCAACTTTCCATCTTCCTAAACTAGCAATAGCATCATTAGCCGGTTCAAAACTGAACCAGCTGTTCCGGTTTGATTGAAAACGTTAAACATGAACGTAAAAACTAGTATTAAAAAGGAT
This sequence comes from Gossypium anomalum, assembly GCA_025698475.1. Lineage (NCBI taxonomy): Eukaryota > Viridiplantae > Streptophyta > Magnoliopsida > Malvales > Malvaceae > Gossypium > Gossypium anomalum. The sequence goes on from JAOWAC010000022.1 coordinate 20,996, forward strand.
ATAAATATAAAATAAAGAACGTACCCACGCAACCGGTATCAATGGCAGTCCTTATTGAACCATCTCTTAGATTGATTAACTTGTCAATATCGTCGATAAGCATCAGCACCATGCGGGAACATGGTGCCACCTCCGGGAATCTGAACCGGTCTCCTTCAACCTTAATCCAATTTTGATTCTTTTTCTCAACGGTCAATTCTTTGTGCGGCACGTTAGCGAACCATGCAAATTCTCTACCTTGGGGCCACCTGAAAGGGACCTTATAACCGTACAGAGCCGGGATCCTACACTTCAACAACTCGTCCTTTTCTGGGCAATGCCTCTCTCTGTATATAAGCATGTCCCTGTCAAACTTCAACGATCTCCGAACGTCCTCACATGGGGTGTATTCGGAGAAGGAAGGGTCACAGGGAGGGAATTGAGCGGCACGCGCCATCTCGGATGGTGGGTCAGGAGGGAGGTGGTGAGGCAAGAAGTCGAGTTGGGTGGTCTTAAGGGAAGAGCAAGGGACTGAGGATAGGAAGGCCGCGGCGGAGGAGGAGGAGGAGAAGGTGGTGCCGACGGAGTGTTGCCAAATTCCGATAAGGTAAAAAGTAGTGCATAGAATAACTACGAGAGTGATGTGGTAGAAGGTGAGAGTTTTGGTATTGAATAATGTGATTTGAGAGAGTCTTCTTGGAATACAAGCCATTGCGGCCATTGACAAACTCAAACAAATCAAGCTACCAAAAAAAAAAAAAAAAGCAGTCAACAAAGGACAGAGTGAAACATAAAAATACAGAGAAACAAAGACACACACTTGTAATATATATAGATATATAGATAGGGAAACACGCTTGCTGTTGAAAGGGTTAAGAAAGAGGAGACATAAGCTTTAAACATATAAGGAGAAAAAGAGGAAGAATTAATTAAAACAATTAATATTGAAGTTTCCATTGTTTGTTTTTTTAATTGATACCTAAAATATTTTCATTTTTCTTATTTTTTAAATTTGAATAAAATAAAAGTATTTTTTAATTATGTGATATTATTTTATTTATTATTTTTAATAATAATAAATTCATATATTATAAATGTATCAAGTAAAAATCTTATAATTAATAATATGATTCTTTCAGTATAGTGTGTGTTTTATGATAAGATTATGAGATTTTTTTTTTTTTGTCTAAAATTGTCTTTCCATTGTTATCCTTTATTTAATGTATTTCCTTTCATTGATTTGGTTGTCTTTTATTTGTTTTCCTTTAATTATTTTATATATATATATTCATTATTTTAAAAAGCAGAAGACATAATAAACTTTTCTTTCAAATGAATAAAGTTACAAATTATAATATTAAACGATAAAAGTTGGTTTGTATTATATATATTTGTTTACGGAGTAAAAATATTTATACATGTAGTCTTGTTTTTGAAGCAAATTATTTTAAAGCTAGTTTTGTCATTGTTATCTCTAGTTTAGTGGATGTTTAGTTTTTTTATCGATTTATGTATGTCTCTTTGGATGACCAAATCTGATTTCCTTATTTGATTGAGTCAAGTCGAATCGAGTAAAAAGATTTTGAGTTAGTCGAGTTGGCGAATCATATTTTAGCAAACGAATTCAATTTGAATTTTTGAATTGAGTTAAAAATTTTCAAGTCAAGTTGAGTCGAATTAAAGAATCTCATTATTTATACTCAATGTTGTGTTATATGAACCAATTATTTAACTAATAGAGGAATTATAATATTATTAAACTACATAAACAATATAATGATTTTGCTTGTTAACTTAACGAGTAAATATTTATCAAAAGCGAAGTAGTTTTGCATTTTCTTATTCGGATTTTTGATAACTTGAATTGTGTAATTCATATTTGAGTTAAACCGAAAATTTTAGTTTTTATTCGAGTTGATCCGAATAACTTGATTAACTCAAATAACTTTCGAATCTATTTAATTCAAAATTTGAAATTATTATCGAGTTTTTGAATCGAATCGATTTTTGTTCCTCCTACTATTAAGTGCTGTAATCACTTGGATATGTTATGCTTGAGTTGTTACTAGATCAATTGTCAGCGTGTCATAATGTTATATTGATATTAAGGCTAAAGCCTTTATTGTATTGATGAAACTTGTCCTTCATTGTCTACAATGAATATTTATTTTTCCTTCGAATTATATAATTTTTACGTTTATTTAATGAATTAATGCATTAAAAAAATTATCACCTTATGAAGTAGACTTTTGGGGATTCGACTGACACATTAAATACACTATTTATAACCAAAAAAAGAGGCTTTTATATCCAAATATAATTAATGTTTTAACTTGAAAAAGAACAAAATTAAAATTATTTTTAAAGCTACAAAAGGAATGAAAAAGCGCGTGAGTAAATGAGGAAGAGGCATTGACATTGGACAGTCGACTCGACGGAAGGCATAGCAACAGCATAAATGTTGTCACAATCCAAAAAGTTCATCCAAAGTTCTGAATATTCGACATGCTTTGCTTCCCTACTCTTCTGCTGATCATTAACTAATTTTTACCCCAAAAAATAAATGATTAACTAATCTTCAATGCTATTAGAACTGCCAAATGGTGAACCTGGTAATCATCAATTCTATTAGTTTGATCGGATGAATTAATGGATTAAAAATTATTAAAATTTTATAAAAATTATAAAAATAGTCCAATCGTCAATTCAACTGATTTTTACTTAATTCAACTAATCTGTATCGATTCATTATTTAATCGATCAATATTTTCTGAATTGATACCTTAATTAATTTTTTGTCCAGTTCGATCAAACATTAGTATTAATATTTGCTTCCTTTTAGTGGGAAGCTTCATTCAAGCAATCGTTGTTTTTCTTGGTCAAAATATGTTGTTAGTTTTGTACTTTAATAAAATTTGAGACTTAATCGCTATACTTAAAATGTTAACAATTAAGTTCTCTTACTTTTTATTTAATATTCTTAGTACAATCACTAAAATTTTAATATTTTTTGTCAAAACTTATTAGCTTGGAATTTTAATTTGACTATTCTCGTATGATGTGGCATATGATTAACACAAAAAAATATTAAATTGATAAATTTTGACAAAAAATAACATAATGATGATAATTATTGGATTAGAATTTTTAAATCGAAAAAGTAAAAAGATTAAAATTTTGAACTTTTGTTGATTGAGTTAGTGGCAACATTGATCTCTATGGCAAAGTCAGAACAACAAACACGACTCGAACCCAAGTTACAATTAGAGCAAAGAACACATTTGACCATCAAGCCATCATATGGGGTTCTTGTAATCTTCTTTTATAATATGAAATTATGATATTGAAAAATATATTAAAAGTGTGTTTGGAAAAACACGGTGTAATTAGATGAAAGTGTAATTACAAGGAGAGTAAATACATGATAGTAATTACATTGTAATTACATATGCCATGTTTGGTAGTTTAAAACTATAATTACACAATTACATAATTTAAATTAAAAATATTAATTACTATAAAAATATTAATTTTCTGATTTAAAAATATTAATTGTTATAAAAGATTATCAGAAAAAATAAATTTTTTTTTAAACAAGTAACAAATATTAAAATCAACTCATCATATGCAATATTTTAATCTAATAAAATAATCGATAATAATAAAAATAATTAAAAAATAAAATTTAGAGTTTTTACAATGATATATTATTTCATAAAAATAAAAAAATAGTATATAGGGGTTTTATAAAGTTATAATAAATTTTATAAGACTACTTTTTATAAAGATTTATAATATAATCATAACTTATTTATTTTTAGGCCATATATTTATGAGTCTTGATACTCATTAATAGAGTCGGCCAAGCATATATTTTTTGGGGTTAGAATCAGCCAAAATTATTAAGGCACTAAAATTTCTTGTAACATTAAGTTGGATAGCTAGCATGTCTCTGCTACTATGCTTTTTATGATTTTTTAACTAAGGGAATATATTAAAATAAAGTATGATCTAACTTCGATAATTTTTAGTATTATTTATTTATTTATTTATAATATAAAATTTTATTATAATTTTATAAAATACATGTAATTATAGTTATAATCTAATTTTTATAATTTATATAATATAACTTCTAACAAATAATATCTTAATTTTTATAACTTGTTCATGTATATTTGTCCATATTCAAATGTGTTTACGCTTCAAATATAAATTTTATAACACCTGTATAAAAATAATTGGATTTGTAGGTAATTACTCAAATTTTCAACCTTCAAAAATTGGAAAGTGTAATTGGTTGCTTGATTATACCCAATTTAGTGGGAACACACCAATCACGATGGTTATCCAAACACGCCATATGTAACGCCCCCTTACCCGAGACTGTCGCCGGAGTCGAGCACGAGGCATTATTAAACTTATTTGAGCACATAAACAAATTCGGAGCAATTTATTTTACCTTTTTCCAGATAAGCTGTCCAACTGCATCACAGTCACTAAAAATCATATCTCGAGTTACGAAACTTCAGGGAAATCCAAATCCGTAAATTTTCCCTGAATCTAGACTCATATATATACTTACTAATTTTTTTCTAGAATTTTTGGTTGGGCCAATTAGTACAGTTTATTAGTTAAAGTCTCCCCTGTTTCAGGGTTGGCTACTCTGACCCCTGTGCACTACAAACCAAATTTCTCCCTGTATAAAATTCAGATAACCATTCCGTTTGTTTCTCTTAAAAATAGACTCAATAAGGAAGCCATACATATAAAGTATGACTCCTAATTATTTTTTTCAATTTTTAATGATTTTTAAAAATCAGAACAGGGAGCTCGAAGTCATTCAGACTCTGTCTCACCACAATTTAAATATCTCATAATATAAAATCCAATTGCATGCATCGTTTCCTCTATATGAAACTAGACTCATTAGGCTTTAATCTCATTTTTTTTCAGCCCTTAACTCAATTTCCACAATTTATGGTAAATTTTCAAAGTCAAACTATTGCTACTAACCAAAAACTGTTTTAGTACAAACATTGTTAACTAGTTTATATCATCTTTACTTCAATTCATTCAAACTCTATACATGCCATATAAATCTTTAAACATAAAACAAAAACTACGGAATTGATCTGAATAGTGTGCCTGTTGTGTTGATCCGATCTACCCACTTTCTTTCAAGTCAATCTACATAGAAATATTAAACACACACAAGTAAGCTTATTTGAAGCTTAGTAAGCTCATAGACATATAAACACAAATCATATCAAATATTGTACTCAATCATATATCTATTAGTTTAACTACTTCATCCTCCAAATCACAACTTCATTAATAACTCATTGGAATAATTTCCATATGGCTGTTCACAATTTAACTCCCTTGAGCCTATTTCTCATTTACTTCATTGTCAAATTAGGGAACAATAAGGGAATTGAGTGCTTCATTATCACATTGCCATAGTAAACTATGGACTTTCACATTATTACGCGCATCACACGAAGCCATAGCCTTGCCATGGTCTTCTGCGGTTCACATATCATGCGAAGCCATATCCGGACATGGTCTTATACGGAATCACATTATCACATCTCACCTGATGCCATAGCCCGACTATGGTCTTATCTGAGAACACATATCACATTGCACCGATGCCATAGCCCGACTATGGTCTTATCTGAGGAACACATATCACATTGCACCGATGCCATAGCCCAGCTATGGTCTTAAGCAGCGCACTTATCATATCCTTTCCGTCAATTCATCATGGTCACAAAATGAAAGCACTCAAGTCCATTGTTCCAACTAATGTGTGCTTTTATTTAACTATTATTTCATACTTATTACAAATTGATGGTATTCATCTACAATAATATACTTAAAAATCATAATATCTTCATACTAAAACATTGAATTTGCCATATGAACTTACTGGACTAATTTGCAAAAGTCGTAGAAATTCGGGGACTATTCTTGAATTTTCTCCTTTTCACGATTCGATTCGTTTTCTTGATCTATAATTATAAAATCATTCCTTCATTAGCATCCATTTCAATTCTATTTCACTTCACAATTTATGCTGTTCAAATTTCGAAATTGCACTTTTACCCCAAAATTTATAGTTTTACAATTTAGTCCCTGATCAATTCACCCATCAATTGAATTAATTCTTCTCAAATAACACTTTATTTAAACATTATAAACTATTTCACAGCCTTTGACACTCAAAGTTTCATCACAAAACCCTAATCTCACAACTTTCACAATTAGGTCCTAAATAATGATTTCTATAAAAAAATCTCTTCACAAAATCATCATATAATAAAATTAAAACCTCAATTCCATAATAAATCATCATATAATTTCAGCACTTATTCATGGCAACTTTCAAAATTATCAAAAACTAATGAATTAAACATATGGACCTAGTTGTAAAAGTCTCAAAAATACAAAAATTGCAAGAAATAATCAAGAGTTGAACTTACATGCTGTAGGATATAAAACCAGCTTCTTAAAAACTCTCTAATGGTATTTTTATCTGATGAAGATGAAGAAAAATGAGAGAAAACTCTAGATTTTACCTAATATATCATATTTTACAATTAAATTATTACCTTATTTCCAATTTTGCCCCTTGTTCACATTTGATTTTTAATTTTCCTGCACACACATGCCGTCCAGCCCAATAATAGGTGTCTAATTGCCTATTTAGTCCTCTTTTAATTATTACTAGAGCTATTTAATCACATCTCACAATTTTACACTTAGTTCAATTTAGTCCTTTTCACCTAATTAACTACGAAACCTTAAAATTTCTTATGAAACTTTAATACTAACTTATTTACACTCCATAAATATTTTTAAAAATATTTATGGCTCAGTTTTATGAATTCGAGGTCTCGATACCTCGTTTTTTATTCCGTTTATCTACAACTCACATACACTACATAATTTCACTAATTCAAAAATTATTTCTAAAACCACACTTAACATTTACTTACTAATATCTAAGCTCACATGTCAGATTTAGTGATTTCAAATCCTTTGTTCTGATATCCATGAAATTTGGGCAGTTATAACTCTCCTCTTCTTAGGAAATTTCGTCATCCTCAAATTTTACGTACTGAAAACAAATCACGAGATCTGTGATCTCATAGATTCTTCCGTTTCCCAAGTTGCCTCCTCCAATCCATGTCGATGCCATAACACTTTTACTAATGGTACTCGTTTATTAAAGTAGTTCTTTAACTTCCCAGAGCTAATATTTTCACGGGTTCCTCAGAATAAGTCATATCGATTGTAGCTCTATCTCGTGTATGAGGAATCACATGTGAAGGTGCGATCTATATCGTCTCAACATAGATACATGAAATACATTATGGATTTTCTCAAGTTCACGGAGGCAAGGCCAATCTATAAAGCTCACTGGGATCGATCCTCTCAATGATTTAGTGATGGTCCAGATAAATCGTGGACTAAGCTTTCCTTTTCTACCAAGCAGTAAAACTTTCTTCCCACGGAGAAACTTTCAAGAACACATGATCACCCACATTGAACTCTATATCCCTTCTTTTCAAATCTGCATACGACTTTTGCGATCTAAGCGACTTTCAAACTTTCTCGAATAATCCGAACTTTCTCTTTGATTTCCGAATTAAATCCCTCCGACTAATTTGATTCACTTAATTCACCAATACAACGGGTTCTGCACTTCCCCGTCTGCAGCTTCAAACGGTGCCATTTTGATACTAGCTTGATAACTATTATTATAAGCAAATTCAATTTAAAGGTAAGTACCTTTCCCGGTGCCATCTGAACTCGAGTATACAAGACCTTAACATATCTTCCAAAATCTGAATCACTCGCTTCTGATTTGCGTCGTCCCGAGGTGAAAAAGTGTACTAAATTTTAACTTAGTTCCTAAAGCTTCAAGTTTATTCCAAAATCTCAAGTAAACCCTGGGATCTCGATCGAAATAATTGATGTCGGCACCCCATGTAATCTCACAATTTCAGACACATATAATCACGCTAACTTATCAAAGCGAAAAATACATTACATGACGAGAATAAAAAATCGATTTAGTTAGTTGTCATCATCTACTATCACCCAAATCGAATCTTTCTTCTTGAGTCTTTGCAACCCAGATACAAAATCCATCGTCACATGTTCCCACTTCCATTCTGGAATCATTACGAGTTGTAACAAAACCGTAGGGCACTTGATGTTCGACTTTTACACATTGTGATTAAACATTTGGCCACAAATTCACAAATTTCCGTTTCATACCGGGCCACCAATACATTTTCTTCAAATCACAATACATCTTCGTACTACCGGATGAATCAGTACATACATACTATGAGCCTCGATAAAATATCCTTCTTCAATTCTAAATTATTTCGGAACACAAATTCTATTACGATGGTATAACATACCACTTTTATCAATAGAGTAATCTAAGTTCAAATTATCCAGAACCATTTGTCGTTTCAACACCAACTTCGGATCTTCATCTTGCAATTCGAATTCATTGAAAGAATACACCGGTTTTGTCTTTAATTTAACTAACACGGAACCATCTTCATTAATAGACAAGTGAGCATTTAACGCCCAGAAGAGCAAATATGCACGATTTCCGACTAAGTGCATACCGCCTTTACATTTGCCTTACCGGATGATAATCAATGACAAGATCGTAATCTTTCAACAGCTCTAACCATCGCCTCTGTCTCAAGTTCAGACTCTTTCTGCGACATTAAATATTTCAAACTTTTATGATCTCGTATACACATAACATTTCTCTCCATATAGGTAGTGTCTCCAAATTTTTAAAGCAAATACTATGGCAAAGCTAATTCAAGATCATGTGTAGAGGTAGTTCCTCTCATGTGGTTTCAATCAGAGAAGCATATGCTACAACTTTTCACATTTGACATCGAGTACACAACCTAAACCATTCTAAAGATGCATCACTATACACTACATATGGCATACGATTCAGTGAGTTAACACTGGAGCCTCTGTCAACATTTTCTTTAATTGATCAAAACCGTTGGTAATCATCGGACCATACAAATTCAACATTTTTCGTAATAATCGGGTTATCGGTGAAGCAATCGGTGAAAAGTCTTTCACAAATCGGCGATAGTACCCGACTAATCCAAGAAAACGTGATACTTAAGTAACATTCTTTGGAATTTTCCAATTAATCACCGCCGACACCTTATACTGGATCTACCGTATACCATCAAGCGACACAATGTGACCCAAGAATCCTACTTCATGAAGCCAAAATTCACATTTACTAAATTTTGCATATAACTGCTATTTTTCCTCAAAATCAGAGCACAATTCTCAAGTCTTTGAGCATGCTTTCGGATTCTCGTCTTTGAATAGATCGAGATATCGTCAATAAACACAACCACAAATCTATCGGGTAAGACTGAAAAATTCGATTCATTAAATCCATAAAAGCGGAGGAGCATTTGTCAAACCGAATGGCATAACTAAGAACTCATAATGACCATCACAGAGTTCTAAAAACATTTTGGCACATCACATTCCTTTACCTTAAGCGATAATACCGGATCGAGATCTATTTTTTGAAAACAACTGCAGCTACCTTAAGTTGATCAAATAAATCATCAATACGAGGCAAAGGATATTTATTTTTAACCGATTACCTTATTTAGTTGCTCGTAATCTATGCATGACCTCAATGAACCATCCTTCTTTTTCACAAATAAGGCAGGTGCACCTATGGCGACATACTCGGTCTAATAAACCCTTTGTCTAATGACTCTTGCAATTGTGTTTTTAACTCTCTTAATTCTGCTGGAGCCATTCTATACGGTCAGTTACGATATAGGATTTGTTCCGGAAGCACATCTATCACGAACTCAACTTCTCTGTCCGGGTGGTAAACACGGTAATTCTTGGGAAATACATCCATGAATTCATTCACAACAGATAGTCGCTCTAACTTTGATTCGTAACTTGAGTATCAAGAATATAGGCTAAATATGCCTCATTTCCTTTACATAACAATTACGATGCAGACATAGAGGAAATCATTCTAACCGTATCATCCAAATTTCCAGACTCAACCAAAATAATATCTCTGTTTGACATTTCAAACTAATTCGTTTTCTCGACAATTCACTACCCACGTCATGTTTCATTAACCAATCCATGCCCAAAATAATATCAAATTCCAGAAAGGGTATGCGACATCAAATCGTGGGAAATCACGACGACTTCTTAACTTTCAAAGATGACAGCTATGACATATTAAATTAACTACCACACTTTGACCTAACTGATTTGTAACATGTACATCATAATCAGTGAGGCTCAACAAATAAATTCTTTTCGGATGCTAGCACAAGTACAAATATATGAATGAGTAGACCGAGGGTCTATTAAAGCATACACAGGAACATCATAAAGATAGAAAGTACAAAGCAATTACATGCAGGCTGTTGCTTCTTCTCTTGCTCGAATGGCATAAGCACAGTGGGGCCTTAACTACGATCGACTAGCGCGGTATCTTTCATACCCGAACGAGTAGCCCTGTGTGCTTTGCTCGACTGCGGAGCGTCTTCCTTTTGAGGAGGAGTTTTCTGTTTCTCATTCATTTCCACTTCTTCTACTTGTAATTGGGGACAATCACGAATAAAATGATCGGTGGCCCTACATTTATAATAAGCCCCTAACTTACTTCTACATTCACTGGGTGACTTCTTCCACAATGTTGACATTTAGGCCTTTGGGTATTTTGTACACTACCCATACTAACAGTGAGGTGCAGCCGGATGCTTTGTGTCAGTTGTCTTGGCCTACTTTTTCCTGATCTTCCAGTGCAGCGGCTCGATTGAATTCCTCTTTAGATTTCTTCACTTTGTAAAGCTGAAAATGACTTAGATGCACTTCTTTTGAAAGATTCTTTACTTCTTCTATCTCGTTGCATCTTTTATTATATACTTCTTCCACTTCGAAGCACGATCGATAGAACAACAAATTCTCGTATCTCAATGCCCCCTATCATCATTTTAATCTCATCATTAAGCCCTTCTTCAAATCGATACACATTTCTTCTTTGATTGGGTACTATATCCGAGCATATTTGCTCGGATAAACAAATTCTCGTTCATATTCAAATAACGACTTGTTTCCTGCCATAAGTCGAGAAATTCTCTTTTCTTCTTATCCGGATATCTTCTACGACATATTTCTTCTTAAATTCATTTTGAAAAATTCCCAAGTGATCTTCTCAAATGCATATTTTCATGGCTTCTATTGTTTCCACGATTATAAGCTTCTTCTTTCAATAACGACACGGCACATATTAAGTAATCATTTGGTGGGCACGCCATTTGCTTAAAAACCCTCATTATACTTTGTAACCAATATTCAACTTTTTCAGGATCATCATCATTTCTTCCCAAATTCTTCACCCATGTTTTCTAAGCTTTTCAAATGGAGAACGTTTACAGTTCAGATTATCAGAAGGAGGTGGAGGAGCAACCGGGGGTACTACCGATGTTGAAATAGGGGGAGGAGGTTGCAGAGTCTGATTTCTTTCTCGTACATTCTCATTATACCACTGATTCATGAAGCCATAAATCATATTTTTGAGTTCTTGTTCTCGCATCAATGAAATTGGAACTTCACTACTTGTTCCTTGTTCAGAGGTTTGTACTCTCTGTGTTAACTTCTTCTTGCTCAGTTTGTTCGGTCTATTTGACATCTTTTCAAATCGAAGATAATCTATAATAAAAGCAAGATTAGATCGGATCATACACATCACACTATCACTGATTTATATGGCATGTAATTCTAGACACTTTTCACATTATACATATTCGAGAATCAAATCGCTAAACCGAAGCTCGATACCAATAAATGTAACGCCCCTTACCCGAGACTGTCGCTGCGGAGTCGAGCACGAGGCATTACTAAACTTATTTGAGCACATAAACAAATTCGTGCAATTTATTTTACCTTTTTCCAGATAAGCTGTCCAATTGCATCACAGTCACTAAAAATCATATCTCGAGTTACGAAACTCTGAAATCCAAATCCGTAAATTTTCCCTGAATCTAGACTCATATATATACTTACTAATTTTTTTCTAGAATTTTTGGTTGGGCCAATTAGTACAGTTTATTAGTTAAAGTCTCCCTGTTTCAGGGTTCGGCTACTCTGACCCTGTGCACTACAAACCAAATTTCTCCTGTATAGAATTCAGATAACCATTCCGTTTGTTTCTCTTAAAAATAGACTCAATAAGGAATCCATACATATAAAGTATGACTCCTAATTATTTTTTCAATTTTTAATGATTTTTAAAAATCAGAACAGGGGAGCTCAAGAAGTCATTCAGACTCTGTCTCACCACAATTTAAATATCTCATAATATAAAATCCAATTGCATGCATCGTTTCCTCTATATGAAACTAGACTCATTAGGCTTTAATCTCATTTTTTTTCAGCCCTTAACTCAATTTCCACAATTTATGGTAAATTTTCAAAGTCAAACTATTGCTACTAACCAAAAACTGTTTTAGTACAAACATTGTTAACTAGTTTATATCATCTTACTTCAATTCATTCAAACTCTATACATGCCATATAAATCTTTAAACATAAAACAAAAACTACCGGAATTGATCTGAATAGTGTGCCTGTTGTGTTGATCCGATCTACCCACTTTCTTTCAAGTCAATCTACATAGAAATATTAAACACACACAAGTAAGCTTGTTGAAGCTTAGTAAGCTCATAGACATATAAACACAAATCATATCAAATATTGTACTCAATCATATATCTATTAGTTTAACTACTTCATCCTCCAAATCACAACTTCATTAATAACTCATTGGAATAATTTCCATATGGCTGTTCACAATTTAACTCCTTAGGCCTATTTCTCATTTACTTCATTGTCAAATTAGGAACAATAAGGGAATTGAGTGCTTCATTATCACATTGCCATAGTAAACTATGGACTTTCACATTGTTACGCATCACACACGAAGCCATAGCCTTGCCATGGTCTTACGCGTTCACATATCATACCGAAGCCATATCCGCACATGGTCTTATACGGAATCACATTATCACATCTCACCGATGCCATAGCCCTGACTATGGTCTTATCACGGAACACATATCACATTGCACCGATGCCATAGCCCACACTATGGTCTTATCTGGGAACACATATCACATTGCACCGATGCCATAGCCCAGCTATGGTCTTAAACGGGCGCACTTATCATATCCTTTCCGTCAATTCATCATGGTCACAAAATGAAAGCACTCAAGTCCATTGTTCCAACTAATGTGTGCTTTTATTTAACTATTATTTCATACTTATTACAAATTGATGGTATTCATCTACAATAATATACTTAAAAATCATAATATCTTCATACTAAAACATTGAATTTGCCATATGAACTTACTGGACTAATTTTGCAAAAGTCGTAGAAATTCGTGGACTATTCTTGAATTTTCTCCTTTCCACGATTCATTCGTTTTCTTGATCTATAATTATAAAATCATTCCTTCATTAGCATCCATTTCAATTCTATTTCACTTCACAATTTATGCTGTTCAAATTTTGAAATTGTACTTTACCCCAAAATTTATAGTTTTACAATTTAGTCCCTGATCAATTCACCCATCAATTGAATTAATTCTTCTCAAATAACACTTTATTTAAACATTATAAACTATTTCACAGCCTTTGACACTCAAAGTTTCATCACAAAACCCTAATCTCACAACTTTCACAATTAGGTCCTAAATAATGATTTCTATAAAAAAAATCTCTTCACAAAATCATCATATAATAAAATTAAAACCTCAATTCCATAATAAATCATCATATAATTTCAGCACTTATTCATGGCAACTTTCAAAATTATCAAAAACTAATGAATTAAACATATGGACCTAGTTGTAAAAGTCTCAAAAATACAAAAATTGCAAGAAATAATCAAGAGTTGAACTTACATGCTGTAGGATATAAAAACCAGCTTCTTAAAAACTCTCTAATGGTATTTTTATCTGATGAAGATGAAGAAAAATGAAGAAAACTCTAGATTTTACCTAATATATCATATTTTACAATTAAATTATTACCTTATTTCCAATTTTGCCCCTTGTTCACATTTGATTTTTAATTTTCCTGCACACACATGCCGTCCAGCCCAATAATAGGTGTCTAATTGCCTATTTAGTCCTCTTTTAATTATTACTAGAGCTATTTAATCACATCTCACAATTTTACACTTAGTTCAATTTAGTCCTTTTCACCTAATTAACTACCGAAACCTTAAAATTTCTTAACGAAACTTTAATACTAACTTATTTACACTCCATAAATATTTTTAAAAATATTTATGGCTCAGTTTATGAATTCGAGGTCTCGATACCTCGTTTTTATTCCGTTTTATCTACAACTTCATACACTACATAATTTCACTAATTCAAAATTATTTTCTAAACCACACTTAACATTTACTTACTAATATCTAAGCTCACATGTCGGATTTAGTGATTTCAAATCACTGTTTCAGTATCACTGAAATTTGGGCCGTTACACCATACCCGTGTAATCACAAGCAATTACATCCATATCTAATATTACTAGGTGACTTTCCAAATACATTCTAACTAATTTTTGCTTCTATTGTTGATATGTTAAAGTAGTCTTTAGACATTAAGAAAAAAGATTGTGAAACCGAAAATCACTATTGTTTGAATGGTTTTATGTAAAAATTAAAAACTCTAAATTGAACTTTATTTTTACAATGTAGAATTATTTTATATTTAAAATAATATTAATAACTTAAAAGCAGTATATAAAAAAACAATTTCAAAAATACTATATAAAATTTATTTATTATTTTTATTTGTTTATTTATGTAACGTCCCCACGCCTGAGACCGATTTGAATCGAGCTTGAGGTGTTACAGAACATAATTTATCAATTTAAGTACTTGAATCATTTGTTTCTACATTCACAGCTTTCTAGCTATCTGCGTCATAGTTACAAGAAAAATCATATCTCGAGTTACAAAACTCGGAAATCAAGATCCGTAAATTTTCCCTAAATCTAGACTCATATATCTATTTACTAATTTTTTTCTAGAATTTTTGGTTGGGCCAATTAGTACAGTTTATTAGTTAAAGTCTCCCCTGTTTCAGAGTTAAACTGCTCTGACCTCTGTGTATTACGAATCAGATATCTCTCTATAAAAAATTTCAATGACTATGAAATTTGTTTCTCTTAAAACTAGACTCAATAAGGAATCTGTACATGTAAAGAAAAACTTCTAATTATTTTTTTAAAATTTATTATTAAATTTTTAAAGTCAGAACAGGGGATCCAAAATCATTCTGGCCCTGTTTCACAAAAGTTTAAATATCTCATAAAATATAATTTATATGCCTGTTTTGTTCAATCCACATGAAAATAGACTCATTAAGATTCAATTTCATAACTTATTCATCATTTAGTTCCACTTATACTATTTTTAGTGATTTTTCAAATTCATGTCATTGCTGCAGCAATATTCTGTTTTAAGACAAGTTTCATCTTTCTATGAATTTTTTTATGAACTAGATAACCTATTAAACTTCCATGATATCAAACATGATCTAATTAGCCATCACCATGACTTATCAATATCAAACATTTTCTCAACCAAACATGGCCATATCATAAAATTATTTACACAAAATAGGTATATTGCTATACATGCCATACTTAAGTTTTACAAGCCATTTACCAATAGAAATCCTTCGGATAGTGTGATCGAAACTTCGACCTGTCCCGATTCCCGAGCTGACTTGTTCAAAACTACAATGAGTGAAAAGGAGGGAGTAAGAATAAATGCTTAGTAAGTTCATATGCAAATAACAAGTAACATAACAATACAATTATACCAAACAACCTTAGCATGGCATCACCAAAACATATATCACATTTCTAAACATCATTCATCATTTTACCACTTTATCGTTGTTGTATCTATTTTCAAGCCGAGGGTTAAGTACATACCTGTCCAAAGTGCCCATTTCACAACATTTACCAAAACGTCACTTGCATCTTAAGTGTTCTTCCATCTCATAGAAATTTTCACCCATTGAACACATCGGAATATAACTCGGATACACGGATAATTTGCACATAAGTGCCACATATGTAATCAAGCAATCATGTAACCCGCCCATAAGTGAACTGGACTCAACTCAACGAAGTTCAAACATTCGCATCCATAAGTGAACTTCCGGACTCAACTCAACGAGTTCGGATGCTCAACCATCCTAGTGACATGTCACTTGTATCCTAATCTATTCCTAAGGTTCAAACGGGCTTTTTCCCTCGATCTGACATTTGCCGTCTTTCACGGAATATCGGAACCGATACTCGGTAGCAATTCATATTTATCAAGTAGTAAACATAATTTGCATATTACTCAACATTAACCACAAAGCATAATATTTCACGATAAAAAAATCAGCATATCATATAATTAACATCAATAACTTAAAAATAACAATTATGCTACATTATTACACATGAACTTACCTTGGTACCAAAAAATAAAGATTTTGCAATTTAGTCCACAATCTTTTCTTTTCCTCGATCGCGACTTGATTCCCATTTCTCTGATCTATAATACCAAATTAATCTTATTTAATACATACATTCATCAAAACAGCATTTAATACGAATTTTGGAAAATTACACTTTTGCCCCTAAACTTTTGCATAATTACACTTTGCCCCTAGGCTCTTGGAATTAAACTTTATCCCTTATTCTTATGTTTTATGACATGCTGATCATTTTTCCCTTCTATGACAATATCAAATTCACACTCTAATATGTACTTATGACAATTAGGTATTTTTACCGATTAAGCCCCTTTTACTCGTTTTCACTCAAAACCGGAAGTAGCACAAGTTGTCTAACATAATTTAAAACCTCATATTCTATCATAAAACATCAAAATACACAAATTTCACCCATGAGTATTTTTCCAAATATAAACCCTAGGTTGAATTATTGCTAGCATAAGTTTAATCGAGAGCTCAAGGATTCCAAAAACGTAAAGAACATTAAAACAGGCTTGGAATCACTTACTATGGAGCTTGGAAGCTTGAAACAAACCCTAGCTATGGAGAACCCTTGAAATTTCGTCCTAATGAAGAAGATGAACAAAAATTGGCTTTTAATTTTGTTTTTAATTCATTTTAATAACTAAATGACCAAAATGCCCTTACTACTAAACTTTCCAAAATTCCTTGCATGTCCTAATTTTGTCCATGAACTTAAAATTGGTCAAATTGCTATTTAAGACCTCCTAATTAATATTTCAATGCAATTTCATACTAAAAACTTCTAGAATGCAAATTTTGCAACTTATTCGATTTAGTCCCTACTTTCAATTTAAACACTTTAGGCATAGAATTTCATCACGATATTTTCACACAATCATGCAATCATATCATAATCATCAAAATAATTATAAAATAATTATTTCTATCTCGGATTTTGGTCACGAAACCACTATTTTGATTAAGCTCCTAATTCGGGATATTACAATTTATGACATGGTGAAAATTTCATGTAATAAATTTTAAAATATATAAAATAATTAAATATGGTTTTGGCTGAAATGATAAAGTTAAATTATTAAAAATTATAATATTTTGTGATCGAATACTGCTATGTGCAAAAATTCCTAAATTTTATATGAAAAGATAAAATTGTTCTCCAAATAATATATGTTACTTTGTAAAATAATAATTTTTTTGTTAATTTTACAAATTGAGTTGAGACTCGATTTTTGGGTGACACTTAATCAAAATCTTAAATATAAATAAATAAATAATTTATTTATTTAATCAAACTTGATACACGTTATATACATTCGGGAAACATGAAATATGTTGATTGGATTGATAAACTATCAATAATAAAAAAGTTTGTGAAAAGATGCAAAAGCTGTACTAGTGTCATACTAGATCAAAACCAAAAAGCTGAAACGATAGGATTATTTTAGGAACTAATAAATTGATGTATGGGTTTGGGCATAAATAAGTCATTGTGTGTATGATATCTTCCTAGGCCGAGGCGAGGTTCTAACAAAATTTTAGGTCTATTTAATAGGTTCGAGTTCGGTTGAAAAATAGACTTAATATTTTGTTGAAATTCGACTCAAATAAAAATGTTAAAACTAAGTCTAGCCCAAGATATGTTCATTATTAAATTTTTTTATATAAAAATTAAAAAATAATATATTAACAACAATAAAAATTAAAATAAATATTTTTCAACAAATTGAAAATAAATTTCAAAATAGTAGAAAAATCAACAATAAAACAAGAGTTATATAATATTCAAATAATAAAAACATAATAATAAAATGACAGTAAAATTGTAAGATAATAACAACAAAACAATAATTTTTTTTCAAATTCAAAGCCGGGCTAAAAACCTTTACTCAAACTCATTCTTAAACCTATATTTTTATCCAAATCTCACTTTGAGTGCACATGCCTGCACCTTCTAATTCAAAGGATATGCCATTATGATATGCCTTCTTATGGGTTGTTGCAGCTTGGTGAATTGCGACCTAAATTGTGTACACCCATACGAGACCATTGCTAGAGAGTGAGTACAGGCGTGCTACCGAACTTAGCTTACTAATTCGGGCATAAAATTTGCTTTTAAAAATAATTTATTTATATTAATTCAATATGTTCCTAAAAAAGGACCCTCAAGACCCTAAAACATGCAATTGAAACGGTTCGGGAATAAACAGAATCAATAAAAATTTTCCGATCACTTAAACAAATCGAAACAATTTATTTCATCTTTCACAAGTAAACTGTCCATCTGGGCGTCATAGTCACTAAATAAATCATAACTCGAGTTACGAAACTCAAAATTCAAATCCGTAAATTTTTCCTAAAACTAGACTCATATGTCTTCTTACTAAATTTTTTCCAGAATTTTTGGCCTAGCCAATTAGTACAGTTTATTAGTTAAATTTTCCCCTTCTGCACTGTTATACTACTCTGACCTCTCCTCACTACTGAATCAATTTTCTCCCTGTACAGAGTTCAAATAACCATGCCGTTTGTTTATCTTGAAAGTATATTCACTAAGGAATCTAGAAATATAAACTATAACTCCTAATTCGTTTTGTACAATTTTTAGTGAATTTATAAAGTCAGAATAGGGGATTTAGAAATTGCTCTGACCCTGTCTCACTAAAATTCAAATATTTCTTAATATACACTTCTTTTTGCTTACTCTTGTTTTTCTTTCATATGAAAATAGACTCAATAAAATTTAATTTAATATTTTATTCAACCTCTAAGTCGATTTTCACAATTTTTGATGATTTTTCAAATTTGAACTACTGCTGCTGTCCAAAACTATTTTAGTGAAAATGTTGATAACTAAGTTTATAACACATTCACATCCTTTCAATTAAACCCTATACATGCCATTATCAAACCTAAACTTACTTATTTCACCATTACATTCACAATCCAAATGACACACTTAAGACATCCTAGGCACATGCCATTACCAACTATTAACACGCTTTACCTCATTGAATTAGGGATCGGCTGGGATGCCGATTCAACGTTTCTAATCTTTGATTAACTCGCGCACGATGCGGAAACAAACCGTCGCTGAGTATGGTATACTCAAGTGGTATTTCTATAATCCGAACACTTAATAAAATATAACTAACACTTAAAATCATAAAACAATTACAATTAATCAATTATTTAATTCATAGATAAACTCATTATAACTCATTCCATTCTTTTCACTTACCAACTCAGATAGCTTTCACTATATAAATATGATTTATAGATCTCAGACCACATTTCAATTTATCAAATAGCATCATATATCATCAATTCAAATTTCAATCATTTCATGAACCTTTGTCTTCATGCTTTCAATGTCATATCTCACATTTCAATTCCTAATTCAATTTCTCATTTCATTCTAATAGCTCAATCAATCAAATTCATATGATTTATCTTTTCACTTATTTACCCCTATTAACAAGACTCTGGACCTTGGTGGATACACGGATCAACCAAACACACCAATATGGCACCCGCTGCCTCATCGGATAGTTTGAAGCAATATTTGACACCCAGTGTCTCATCGGCCTCAGCCGAAGTAAAGTTGGTACCATTGCCTCACCGAATCTATCCAAGAAATATAGTGACACCCGAGTGTCTCATCGACTCGAGGTCTAAGTATCCTGAACACTTCAATCCTATGGCATGCCAACTATATCCGACTCTACGGCCCCGATCATCATTAATAGGGTATTTAATTCACTTTCAATTTTTCCAATCAATACACATTTTAATTAATCACATAAATTCATAATTCAATACAATTCAATTCACTTTTCAATAACAAATATTCAAATATCACAAATCTCATATTTAAAATTTTCAAACAATTTATATTTCAATTCAAATAATCAAATATACTCATAATTCAATTCAATTCAAATAATCAATATATATTCAATATATATATACACACCAATTCAATCAATATAAATTCAATAAATTCATCACATACTATATCAATCCATTTCAATTGCAAAACACAATAATTCTTACTTAAAACACTTAATATACATATTAAGAAATAAATTCAACAATTAAGTATTAGGTTCGGATTATAGAAATACAAACTGTAATTCTCAAGCTAACCCTCGTTGACCTCGTCTTTTTTCCTTGTTCAGCTGAGATTTCCGAGACAACATTAGCTAGCGAGAATTAAAACAATTCATATTCATTAATTCACTACTAATTTATATCTAATTATTACGATTTCCATTCAATTTCTACTTTAATTTCAATTTAATCTTAACTAAATTCACTTACTTTTTCTATCTCAATTCATACTTCATTTCTATCCAAATTTTGTCCAAACTCTATTAAATTTCCAGCATATTTTCCTAATTTCAAAATTTCATCAATTTAGTCCCTACAACATAAAAACTTATGAATTACTTTACAATTCAACCTTATTTCATTTCTAACTTGAATTTCTATCAATTTAACCCCTAATTCATCTTTTTATTCAACATGAACAATATTTAGAAATCTAATAACTTTCAAAATATCAACTTAATTTCATCAAAACTTTGTTCTAAAGCTTTTAAAACATCAAAATTAAGTAAAAAGGGCTAAATTGACTTACATATTAAACTTCCAAGCTTTAAAATCCATATTTCCCCTTTTTCCTTTCTTTCCTTTCTTTTTCTCCTTCTTTCACCCCTGTTTCGTTTCTTCTCTGTTTCTTTATATTCTTTTTCTTTTTCTTTTTCCTTTGTTTATATATATATATATAATAACTTAATAAATATCTAATTAATATCAAATATTTATTTTACATTTGTATCCATTTATATCCACACACTTGTCATAATTTAATATATTTATTATATATAAAAATATTATAATATAATTATTTAATTAATAAATATCTTTTATAATCAAATACATGTATTACAAATGTATGTATTTTTATTTATACACTTGTACAATCATTTCCATACACTTGTCACATTTTAATTTATTCATTGTATAATATCAATTTAATACCAATCAATACATTAATATTTATTTAAATAATAAATAAATACACACATGTATTACAAATGTATTTACAATAATTATTACACATGTATTTTATTTTTGCCATACACTTGTCTTTCTTTTCTTTATTTCCTAATAAAATAATAAAATAATTTAATATCAATTAAATCATAATAATAAATTAATCTAATAAAATCCTAGATTCTTCCATCTTTTGCCGCCTAAATTCATACATTAGCATAATTACCTATTTGGTCCTTTTTATTTTCTTTTAATTTATAATTAAACTTTCACACTTCATTCAATTTGGTCTTTTTACTTAATTACTTTTAATTAAATTAAATTCACTTAATTAAACTCTAATTGACCACTCATTTTATTTTATAAATATTTACGAATCCATTTTTCAGAAACGGAGACCCGAAAATACACTTTTCTTGCATCGGTAAATTTCGGGTCATTACAAATGTTATTGGCAACCCTTAAAAATGTCTAGTTCTCCCCTTATTTTTGGCCAGGGTTCTTGAATAAAAGCTTGAATATCCTTTGTTAAGGTCTGCAAAAACTTGGAGAACAGGAGGATATCTATAGCTTTCAACAGGAGAAAAAGACAAAATCTCCCTTTCAGTTTGTCTGTCACTTTGTGCTGCAATATTAAACAAGGATTGTTGGTTATTTTAGCGCTCATTCTTAGGTCAGCGTTTTCAATTGCTAGCTTTATATACAAATTGGTTTTGTGCTGGGATTAATTACTTAGACTGCAAGGAAGGGGCTTCAAGACAAAAATGGTAGCTTCCAAGAAAAGCCAATTAGTTACTGCTATGATTTGCCATTCTATTTACATTGGACTTGAAATGAAGGTTTTGATGTTTCCGGCTTTCGGAAATTTAACAGCTAGCGAGAAGCTTCAGCAGACTGTAGAAATTATGAAAGAAATGAAGATGAAACATGAAAAGATGGATCATACTCCGGGTGTCTTATATCCTTTGCCACCGGAAAATGGAGTTTTGCAGGCAGAGAGAGTTGCCACTTGTCACCCTTTTTTTTTTTTCTCTCGAACAGAAAAGATGAAACATGATGGATTTATTAAATATTAAGTCGCACAGCAGACAAATTCAATTGATAATGTAATAAAATGATCTATGTCATCAGTTGAAACGTGGTGGAGGTAAAGGAAGCCGCGTGTCTCTGCTCCATACGTGTTTCTTCTGACTCAGTTCCACGCTGGAAGCGGGTGGACTGTTGCTAATAGTTAAGTCATCCAAAGTAGTTATTAACAAGGTAATACAACCGTAAAATAATATTTAATATAAAATTATTAAAAATAAAATTAAATGTGACAATATATTTAAATATATTAATTTTTTTAAAATTTAAAATTTATAATTTTAATCTTTCAAATTAACAAATAAACAATTTAAAGAAAGTGATTTTCTTTTCATTTTTTTAAATAAGATATTAAAAAGTTATGTTGTTGCATTGTTTGTTTAATTTAAAAGCAGTGGCATAGAGGAAAATGAGGGCGTGGAACAAAGAAAGCCCTTTAATAATGATGAAAGCTGATTGATGAATACAATTACTTACTTGTGAAGTCTACATTCAATTTTATAAAAGTTTGCTGAAATCAGTTGGGTAGAGAGAGTGGTAGGATATGTTATTTTGGTAGTCGTAGAACAATTTTAATGAAATACGTATGCAATCATTTAAAAAGCTTTGCTCATCACCATTATTAAATAAATTCTATTAAACAAATATAATCTAGGCTGGCCTGGCATAAAAATGGAATTATACCCACTTCACTGGTGAGACTTTAAACTCTCAAACCCCTCAAACATTTGCTTATCCCTGAAAACTATACTTGTTACTATATTTGTTATTATCAATCCGCTAATCGGTTATTCGATTAGATCTCAATTCATAATTTATATTACATATAAAATGTTTGTGTCCTTTTATTAACTCACATGATGTAGGTTCATATCACTATGCAAGCCAACACAAACAAAAACACTCACATAAACACATATTTATCCTAAAATTGATTACATATTGAACTTATCCAGGGCGTGACATCCAAAAACAGTAAACCTGTGTTTGCAAAAGGTAAAATGGTAAGAATAATTTCAGAACGGAATTCGTGACACACGCGGCAAACTATAGCGCGTTGGAACTGAGATCCTAAGAAATACCTAACCTAACCTAGGACTAGAACGGCGAGGAAAGCAACCCACCCCTACCCTTTTAAATAGTGAAGTGGATAAGATCTCTCTCAGCCAGCTCAGGCAAACTGAAGCTGATTCATGAAACCTCTTGTCTTAACTTCTCAACTCACCCCCAAAAAGAATTTATTTTCTCAACACATACTTTTCCCCGTTTCCTTTCTCTTACAAACTTTAATACTGATGTGTGTACACAGGTTTTTTACATCGTCACCTTTATTTGCTTACGACGCTTGTTTCTCCGTGTAAACTATACATTGTTCATAAAATTCTCTACGCATATTCAGATTTCAGGGGTTATTTTGCAGTTGTTTTTGTCAGATTTCAAATGACAAATTCTGTTCTATATCTCTCTGCGCATCTCTATTTTTTCCCACTGGTATTTGGTTTTACTTGACGTCAACTGCAGGTTCTATATATTCATTGTTTGATTAGACTCTGTTCAGATTTATTTTTATTATTATTTTGGAATCATTTCTGTGTCTTTGGGAAAGCCCAGATTCCGAATCAAAATCTGGGTTTTGGGGGTTAAAAGGTACATAATGGGTGCCAGCATATCTGGAGCTATGGTGGATAGAGATGAAGGCGGTTCGCCAATGAAGCCGAGACTTGGTGACATACCAGAGAGCTGCGCGGCCTTGGTTCTGGCCCTGTTAGACCCACCTGAGATTTGCAAATTGGCTCGAGGAACCGATCTTTTCATGGTGCTTCGTCGGCTGATTTTATATGGGAATCGAAACTGCCATCCAATTATATATTCATCGTGGAGAAAGTGCTAAGAGATACAACTTTATTAAACCTGCAGAAGAAACAACTTTACGCTGGGCTATGCAGGCCTAATCCCTTTGATGCTGGCAGAAAGGTAAATATTATTTCACACTTGTTCTTTTACTTTCCCTGCCTCTCTCTCTCTTTCCCTCCATTTTCTTTTTACATAATGTTGGGGTTTGACTAGTATTCTTTGGCAGGAGATATGGCTAGATAAGAATACAGGTGGGGTTTGTTTATCAATATCTTCCAAAGCCTTAACCATCACAGGGATCGATGACAGGAGATATTGGACTCACATTTCCACCGAGGAATCAAGGTGTATTTGTGTTTATCATTCGATCTTGGGGTCTTGGAAATCATTGAATTTGATTGATTTGGTATGCATTAATGCAGATATCCTACAGTAGCATACCTACAGCAAATTTGGTGGTTCCAAGTGGATGGAGAGGTCGAGTTTGGATTCCCAGTGGGGACATATAGCTTATTCTTCAGGCTCCAGCTGGGGAAATCTTCAAAGAGACTGGGTCGGCGTGTTTGTAACTCGAAGCACATCCATGGCTGGGAAATAAAGCCCGTACGATTCCAGCTAACGACTTCAGAGGGGCAAAGTGTCGAATCCCGGTGTTATTTAGACAATCCTGGAAACTGGGTCCTTTACAGAGTGGGAGATTTTGTCGTACAAAATCCTAATGCGTTCACAAATATCAAATTTTCATTGACCCAGATCGACTGTACTCACACCAAAGGAGGCCTTTGTGTGGATGCTGCTTTAATTTACCCCACTACTGTAGCTAAAGAGATTAGGTCATGTTCGTGAGATTTGACAACTTCAAAGCTGTAAATATCGAATTGTTGATGTAGTAATTTCATCTTTCTGTTCATAAAGTGTAAATATTGCTTTTTTTATTAGATGCTTTTTAAGTAAAAACAAAGGTTATTTATTAAAGTAAAAACACAAGCGAATTTATCCCTTTAATTTATTTATTCACAGTAAATCGATTTTATTTATCTTTCAAATAAAATCCAATAATTTTATGTTAATCATTTACTCTTAAATATCTGTGCATTTCATGAAATTACATTTAAATTTAGAAGTTAAAAGATTATACAGTTAAAAAAATATACATTTATTTAGAAAGTGGATAAAGCAATAAGTAATCTTTTAATTTGATAATTTTTCTTAATCCTCAAAATTTGTCCAATTTTAATAAAATTTTTAATTTGATGTGCCACCTTAAGATTGTACTACATCATCATCTAAAAATTTATAATTTTTATATAAAATCTAAAAACTACAAAAGAATATTATAAATTATAGTTTTTTAAAAACATTTTAAAATAACTTCAAGTGATGTCATAGTTCAATCTTAAGGTGCTATGTTATGTTACTTTAACAATATCTAAATTCAATGATTAAATTGAAATAAATTGTCAAATTTTAAAATTAATTTAAATAAAAAAATAGAATTAAAGTGAGAAGAATTTACAAATTCAAGTTAATTTATTCCTTTAGAAAAACATAGGACAGAAAATGATGTAATTTTTTAAATATTATTTAGAAATAAGAGATGAAAAATGACTAAAAATATTAGGGGAGAAGGCTTTGGGAATCTGCCGCTTGAACTGATGATAACGGGTCGGGTCCAAAATATTTTGTCGAAATTTCGGCCCGAATCGGCCATGTACCTTCCATTTATGCGCCATCGCTCTGTTCCAATTATCTCCAACAACGACAACACTTTCTCTGTCTCTCTTTCTCCTCACTTTC
Source organism: Gossypium anomalum (assembly GCA_025698475.1). NCBI lineage: Eukaryota > Viridiplantae > Streptophyta > Magnoliopsida > Malvales > Malvaceae > Gossypium > Gossypium anomalum. The sequence continues at coordinate 47,416 of JAOWAC010000022.1, forward strand.
TATCGCTAGGGTTTCCGCTGCTTGGGAGATTCTCGATTTAATGTTTTTCTTTCTCGACAAAAAGTGAGGATCTTTGCTTTGCTTTTCACATTTTTTCCTTTCAAAACTCTCCTCCCTCTCTTTTCCCCAAAATTTTTTGTTTTATTTCCTGAATCCATTGAATTTGGTTGGATTCTGGTGCATTCTTATTTAAAATCTTTAAAGTTGCCAATTTTCATGCGGTTTTTAAGTTTTATTTCTCGAGATGCGAATTAAACTCAATTGATTGGATTGTTGGTACTAATTATGATACTGATTAGAATTAGCTGTTACGACTAGGTTTTATTTATCAGTGAATTTTAAACCATTGATTGTACTTCTATGGTCTCGAAGGAAAATTTGATCGAACCCTTGCAAGATCTCGTTGGTTTTATGGGAATTATAGTACTCAATTGCATTGATGTGTGTCTGTATTTTTCAAATATTTGGTCTGATTTAATCACACCGTATTTACTATTTTCTTTTAACAACATAGTTTGATTAGATGAAAAGATAGTGGTGAAAACAGGGTATTAAGTGGATGAATAAAGCCTGAAGATTTTATTTTACTTAATATCTGAGCTAACATTTTGTTTATTGCTGTTGTAAAGCAGGGTTGAAGCTCAGTGATGCATAGCTGCTCGATACCTTTGTAGCAATTTAAAAGGAAAATGAAAATGGTCTCGATTTCTTGAATTTACTCAATTGTGATTTATCACTAAAGATTCTTAAGAATTTAGAGGATCCATCTGATCTTGTTCGTTTTAGTGCTGTCTCACGCTCCTGGCGACAATTTGGTGAGCTAGAATTCTCTCTCTATATGTAAATCTAGCTTATGAGATGAAGACTGTATTCATCTTACTTTATCAAGTTGGAAAAGTTCTAATGGAGCATAGCATCAATAAGTGGATAATATTCTCAATGCAATTTTGTTGTTGTGATTTCAGTTTAGTTTAGTTTAGTTATTTTTCATTTGGTCTTTTGTCTTCCGTGCCTTGTATGTTTATCTATTTAAGAAATTTGGATGTTTGAAGTAAAATAGTTTTCAATAAAAACAATAGGCTATAATCCTCTCAATTCAATGCAGATATTTGAAACGCTCAAATTCTTCTTTTCAGATGCTGCCTTTGATGCAAATTTTCCTTTCGTTCCTGAAAGTTTTGATTGATTAACTAGCTGATTGTTTTTTGCTAAGTCTTCCTCTTTCCTCATTTGTGCATTTTTATTTTCACCACTACTGATCTTAATAAGCTGCTTTATTCAATCTAGTCTTCAATTCTTCTGGTGTGGTTTGGTGTGCAATTCTCTTTACGTGAAAGTTTGATGAACTCCTAAGAACTTACTTCATAATCTGCTAACTTCACTAAATAAAAGAGAGTAATCTACCTAAGCGACTTTTAAAGTTGGAAATAAAGGAGACAATCATGCCATTTGTTCTTTATGGCAGTGTCACAATTTATGTGTTCATGATGATATCAATCTTGTCACCCTGGTCTTTGGCTGTTTTGCATGACCAGTTTACAGTCATTGCTGACTTTATGAGTTTTCAATGGTTTGTAGTGATTGAAAATGGTCTACTCAAGCATCTGTGCCGGAGAATGTTTCTCAATTATCTAGAGTTGATCATGTCAACGAGCTATGTGGCACTGCAAAAGGCATGCTGAAGCTGGATCTAGCAATTTTATGGAATGGGAAGCTTTGAAGAGGGAGCATAGAGTTTATGCCTTTTTTGCTCGAGGTTGTTTGTCGTTTGCTCTCAGGGAGTGCATCTATGAAGCAATCATCGCTTCTAGCACTGATAATGATCCAGAGGAAGGCATACATAATACTTTGGAACCAAGAGATAGGGTGGGACGGAGAGCTTCATACTGGTCGAGTAAAGGACAAAGTAACCCTGCAGTGCCTGAGACGTTGAAATATAGATTGTGTGCTGATTTATGTGTTATTACTGAAATCAATATAAGGCCTTTCCAAGGTAATAATTGTTTCAATTTTCTGCTAACTTGGTTCCATCTTTCGTCTATCTGGTTTTATATTAACTTGAAAATTTTCTGATAAGATGCATATTCTTTTAAATCCAGCTTACTTCAGATTGGTAAACCCATATACTCAGCTAACTTTGTGAGATTTCGTATGGGTCATGTCAAGTCCTGCATGGACAATATTGTGAAAGAATCATGCCAGGATTGTGGTAACTAAAAGTTTGCATGGACTTACACCTCACAAGAGTTTCCGATGGCTCAGGTAGGTTCAAGTAGCTGGGTTATATGGCTTATATCTTTTTTTGGCTTTCTGGTTGTTACTACAAGAAATATTAGATTTGGTTATTCTGCAAGCATCTATTGCCAATACCGAAGATGATTATAGTACTAATGCAATACTAAAGTATCTCTTAGTAGTATCATTTCTGCTTTCAGTTTCCATGTTCCAGATGCATGCTTGTGAAGTTAATACTATCTTATTCTTGTAGTTTTGTAATAATTCAAAAGGAGCACTGCTGACAGTGGATTTTTTACGTAAGCAGGAAAATTGTTTGCAGAATTTCAGGCTTCCGGAACCTGTTCTTTGTATTGGTGGAATATTACAGATTGAGCTGTTGGGTAGGGTCCAGAGACAGGAAATGGATAGCTTATACTATATATGGTACCGTCAAATGCACCCTCTGTTAACCTAGTTTGATACTAACATTGGTGCAACGGGGTACTGAGTAGAGATTTTTTTGATAAGATTTATCTAAGGGTCCCATAAATTTCAATTATATAATGTTCGTCTCTGGGTTTCTTTAGTATATTTTTGGCCATTTTGCTATGTCCTGGTTTTGATGCAATCTGTTGGTTGGCATCATTGCAGTGTGTCTCATGTTCAAGTTGTGGGGCGGCCATTATCTCCTGCATTTGGTATTCAGACATTTGAACACTCTGAAAAATTTGTGCTGGAGGCACTGAGTTATGAACAACCAACTTCACCTGCACAGTCCAGCTCTGCACCCACTTTGCAGATGCGTGAGAGACTTGGAGCAGATTTTGAATTTACTGCGGGGAAATGTTGTTGACGTAGTGGAATATGGATATGAATGGGAAATAGAGGATGAAGAATCAGATGAGGAGGATGAGGATGAGGAAGACCGAGAATAAAACTAGTGCTGTTTTTCTTTCCCTGTTGAACTTTAGTTACAGGTCACATGGAAGCTAAAATTTCCTGTAACACTAGGAGTATGCCCTTTGAGTGTTACCTGAACTTAGTTCAGGATTTAGTTAATTCTGATGTGATATGCTAGTGTTAATCAATATATAAAAGCTTTATCTAAGTGTTGTTACTGGCGAGGCTTCCACATCTGCCCACTGTATCCACATATAACCCTGATGACACATCAATACCATGCCATTTCTGGCCGGAAAACTAAAACAGTAAATAATGCAAAAAACAAGGCTATGCCAAGGAATGGGTGAGAAGACCTTGTATTTATATATACTACTGGTTGGTTCCTTTTATCATATTGGGATAATTTACCTAGATGGCCACATCACCAACTCGGCCGTAGGTAAAATGTACCTCACAATTTTTCTGTGGGTTTCCACTAAATTGGGCACTTGTTAACCCAAACTGATCAAAATGGTCATGCAAACATAGTAGACAACGTAATTAAAACAACCTAAAATCAAATATATATTAGTATTATTTGGTTGAAAGAGATGGTGCTACAGAGGAAGAGAATCGGGTCAGGTCGCCCTGGGTTTACAAATTCTTTCAAAGCTTAAACCAATATGAACTTAAAGCACAAGTTCAATAAAATTATTTAAACGGTAGAGATACTCTGAGCTTCTTGGGCAAAACAGGCTTCCAACTTCAAGGTGTCTTAGACTTGGGCGGTGACGGAAGTAACTGCAACACACAGAATATCGTTAGCCTCCCAAACCAATGAATCGAACCAAAATTTTCATGTGTCCTTTCTTGTTACACAAACAATAGATGTAATACCAATTTCTTATATCTCAGCGCCGTTCATTAACACCGATTAAAGTTGCCAATAATTTATCATCACTTAAATGTAGAGTCGGTTTGATGATTTGAGTTTTGATATAAAATGTCCTACCTCATAACTTGAGCTATTTCCCAAAGGTATTCACTTCTAACATCCAACCGACCAGAGAAAATGTCCACTATAAAACTAAAAAGATGGAACCGAATACCTGATAACAGGAGATGAGAGATGAAACAAATCCAAAGGCTCCCGTTACTCGAGGGGTGACTTTCTTCGGTGCCAATTGAAGAAGCCCAACTGCTACTACTATATCCATTCCTGCTTTAACAAGGGCCAAAGTCCTCTCATTTGATTTTTTGGAGCTTGGCACGATACTCCTCATTCTGTGTTTATATAAAGCACAATAAAGTTGGAAACTACAGAAGAAGACTGATTTATAAGGACACTTTGGAAGAAACACATATCAAACATACCTTGTAATTTATCACTATCCTTAAATCTCTTTTCCAACTTTTTCATTGATGCAGATAGCCTTCCAAGCTCCCCAAGCTGACAGAAAGATGGTAATGTGTTTTGAAAAAGGGGATAGAGCTAACGAACATCTTAAATATTAATAATAACAAAACCAAGCAGAGACTCTCAAATTAGTGAAGAGCAACAAACCTCAACCAATGTGGTACATATTGATGATCCCATCCAACAGAAAAGGGATATTCGTCCTATCAACTCAGCACGCTCTTTGTTCTGTAAATGCCTTTCTTCCAGTTAAAATTTGTAAATCAAGACAAGCAAAATTCAATATAATACCAAAATGAAGTGTATTATATACCTTATAGATGCCTGTTCTGCTAAGCCACACAATTTGATCGAGAAATAAGAAAGTTGACAACAGTGCATTCTTTGACTGAAACAAGCATTAAATTAACCTAAGAAGGGATCATTAAGTTAACTAAGTCAAAAGGGTAGAGAAATTTTACAGGAAATTGTAAGTTTATCACACCTTTCCTAGCAGAACAAGTGGAAGGGGAGTTCCTTGAGGAACTGGGCTAATAAGACCATGCAAATCGTTCACAAACTGCAAATTCACGGTGTACCAAGAATCAGATGCCTTTGTAGTACCAAGAATCAAAGTTTAGTTCAATTAACTCATTACTTTCTAGAAACCAAAAGGAAAATATACATCTTTATTCCAAGTATTAAATACTAACTCAGAGTGCTGTACATTCAATGGTAGAATAAAAAGAATTATCTATTAAGTAAAGAAAGTTCATCCTTTTCAAATAAACCAACTAGTTACTTTTGGTATTTGACATTGTGAGATACCTTAAAAAGACGGAAAACTTTCCGTGCCAAGCTGGTTGATTTGTCAACATTTTGTGCTGTGCCAGGTAGCCCATCACTTAGGAATTTCGAGCCATATTGTATAGCCCTGCATATCTTATCCCTTGCTTCAGCCTTATTCAAATACAAAACTACAAGAGCAAGTTCTGCTCTAGTTGCATCCAGTGTACTCATCCTTTATCTGCACGACACCTGAAAAGCTGTGATAATTACACTCTCATACAAACTTAAAGGTCAAATGTGAAAGCACGAATATGATCATAAGATACAAGCAGAGAGTATGTTGTCTCTTAAACAACCAAGCTCTACCTAATGGCATGAACATGCTATAAGAAATTGGCAATCCCTAGATAGTATGAAAGTTCTAATTAACAGCTTTAACCGAATAACCATAATCCCGCATTCAAATTTAGTTGGACTCAACCACTTAATTCTCGAAGATATGCAGTACTAAGCATCAAACTCTTTTCACACGGTTACTATTGTCTCAAATCTATTTGGCTTCTGAAAGTACACAGATGGAAGCTTTTAGCTTGAGCAAAAAACATGCAAAATCAGAATTAGCTGAGCCTAGTACCTAATAATTTAGCTTAGTTTTAGGATTATATCCATATAATAGACAAGATACTCAGAATTAAATCTTCAATTCCACAATTTCCTGTCGACCAAGAAGACCCTATCACCATGACAAAAAAGGGGTATAAATTCAAAAATTAATCAAATCGTCAAAACCCAAATCACCCAAATTGTAAAACACAAAACAATCATATGGAAGAACATAAACTAAACTTTAAAGCAAGAAGTACCTAGGGAAAAAAACATTTAAAACAAGTATAACCACAGCCATAACAACAACATCAACGTACAGTCAAGAGATTTTTCTTCGTACAGCTAAAAACCAATACGAATCAATTTAAAAGCACTAGGATTTGGTAAATTGAATAAGAACTACATACAAGGAGGAGAAAAGAGAGATAGAGAATGGGAATAGTATCAAAGAAAGTGCCTGATGATCTTACCTGAAATCCACAAACTTTTCTCTTTTTTAATTAAATAATCGTTTTTTTTTTAAGGCAAGCAAGCAGATTAGGTCTCTGGGTGTCACGCCTCTCCAGCGTCAGCTCAACGTGTCGTTTTTCGACTCTCTAATCTTCTGATAAAGGCTTGTTTGGTCCAATCTTTCGAAAGAGGAAAAAATAAGCCTTAAAACGACAGGAACTTCTGCCTTCCAACAATGAGTTTTGAACCGTTGGATTATGACGTTTGGGCGGACCCACTAGCATAATCGGTGATGGTGTGAACAGAGAGTAACAAATTGTATATAATAGATAGATGAACGAGGTTTTCGTAAAGCGGTTGGCATTACTTACTTACACGCATTCCAATTGTTCTTTTTACATTGGCAGCAGCTACAGCTGCTACTGTTCCATATCAAATTTGCCTATGTTTATGGCTTTCTTATCCAAGTTCTGGATCATTGAAGTTGTTGACTTTGTTCAAAGAGTCCAAAGGTTTGTTTGGAGCAATACATATAAATTTGTTTGTTTATTTTTACTTTCTTGGTTTAGTTAAGGGTGATTTGTGGAAAATTTTGGAGATGGGTTTTTGCATTTGTTTGGGAAAGAAGTAAAAAAGGGAAATTTATAATTTCAGTCCTAATTTATAAGGGGACAAGAGGCGAGTATGTCTTTTTGGTGTTTTTTTAAAGTGTCACGTGTCCCGTTTAAGTGAAGAAGAATATATTAAGTAATTTTTTATTCATCATTGGATAAAATTAAAAAAATAAGAGGAAAATAAATGAACATTTTAAAAATATATAAATTAGAAGTAATAAACATTCTTTTTTTGTATTTTTCTTCTCAAATTATTTATTTTTATGTATTAAGATAAAAATGATTCTTATTCAATTTTTTTTAATACCAAGTTCCATTTTTACTCAAGGAAGCATAGGTTGGAAATATAGTGTTGAGAGAACTTATGAGTGGTGACGATAGAAGAACTAGTACAAAAGAAAAATATACATGATAAAAAGAATGAATAAATGAGGTGGTTGTCATCTGCCACTAGTTGAAGATGGGTTTTGCATTTGCCGGCATAGCATGTTAAAAGAGTTTCATTTGAGGGCTTTGATCGATTCTGACAGATACAAACACCCAAAGTGGTGGGGTTTACAACTTTTTGGTGCTTTAACTGCTCTTATTACCATGGGTTTACCAACTTTTTGGCTCCAACTTGTCATGTTATTCTTCCCATCTTCAATGTCTCAGCATCTAGATTTGGTTTTTTAGCCGTAAATGTTCGGTACAGAGTCATAGGAACACTGATTTCCTGGTGAATTCCCCATAGCCTCAACCATGTTTCTTTCAGCTTCAATCCCTGTACTAACCAAGGATGGAAACTTTATTTTGCTCATGAAAAAGTGAAAAGTAAAGACCTGTCTCAAAAATAAATGAAGAAACTTAGATGGAATCAAATCCAAAAGCTTTACCTTGAGTTAGAAGCAAGAGTAGGGCAGTCTTGTCTGAAAGCAACATATGCGAGCATGTCTGACTGAAACCATTCCATCAAAGGTCCTTCCTAATCATAAGCTCTCCATAACAATAAAGCAAGCAGAATCTAAAACTATCAGACAACATCAAGAAGTTTATGATCTATGTCTGGAAAGATCCAAGACACGAGGGAAATCTTACAGTTATGATAAATATAAAAACATAGATACCACATAACTAGTTTGTTTTCATACAGACAATGAAACATAATACAAGGAGGTAGGAAAGAAGATGAAACAAGAAAATGGGAAATTTTCATTATACAACACGAGAGTGTTTCTTCCTATTTCTTCCCCTACTTCCTGGCTAAACAAACATCTAAGTTTTCCCTTCCAACCTCTCAAGTAGCTTCTTGGCACCAGGGTTTTTCATCTCTGAAAAGCTTCTTGAGATACCCAATAGCTCCATATGAGATCATAAGCTTTTGCATTTCTTACTTGATGAGAGAGATGCCAGGCAAGACACTGCATACTTTTTGCGGGGTGTTTTGGGACTTGGATCAAGCAACTGGACCAGATTTGGCACACTTTTATCGTCCTTTTTCACTTCCCTGCAATTCTGGGACACAGTTACCAAGCTTGAAAGGGCTTGAGCAGCTACCTCTCTAGCATTGTTTGATTTAGCCTCAAGCATCCGAATAAGAAGAGGAATGCAGCCAGCTTCGCCCACCAGCTTTTTGTTTCATTTGTTCTGCAAACTTGACAGATGGTTGATGCAGCAGCTTGTTGTGCACCCAATGATCCAGATTTGAGCACATGAACTAATCGAGGGAGGAAGCCAAGTGATACAAGAACTTCCATCGATACCGAGCCAAACCAAGTTCCTCAAAGCTCGAACTGCTGATTCTTGGGGTAAAAAAGGACCATCAAGGTATACCAATAGGCTTCGAATTCCACCTTCTGAAACACAACAGACCTTCTCAGATTCTCATTGCTGGCAGTGAGATTCTGCAAGCATTCTGCAGCATACTCTTTGAACCCAACAAAATTCCACAATCAAGGAGATTGATCATCACTTTTATGATTCCTTCCTCTGCTAGCACTTGTCGAACCTCGGGAACAGCTGATATGTTTTTAATGTACTAGCAGCTGCAGCCTGTGAAACCGAGCCTCCAGTCCGGCAGATTTCACCAGTGGTCGAACCCCGCCGTGTCTCCTACAATTGCTCTGGCTGTTTTCTGTTGTCATCGATAACCTTTGCAGTGAAATTATTGCCTTCTCTTTACCAACTGTGCTGCCAGATTCAACAAGCCTTATGAGAGAGGCAAAACACCTTCCGAAACAAGCCAGCTCTCACAACTCCCAGATTCTGCAAGTGAGCAGATTACAGTCACAGTCTTTCCCGGATACGATGAGAAGTTGCTGTTAACAACTCGACTAAAGCAGCGATGTTACTCCGTCCCATAACAGACAACACACCCTTTTCATCCTCCTTCATAATCTCAACAAGGCTGTCAAGAGCTTTGTGCTTTGCTTCCAAGTGCCCAATCTGAAGACGTGCAAGCAATTCCTTTAGATGGCCGTGAGTTGCAGTCTCCGATTCCAATGACGAACCAACTAAAGATATAGGCAAAGTAGCTTCACCAAGCACACCAGTCTTGATCAAAAGTCCACAATCCCTTAAATTCAGATCCAGTTTCCCAGACAACGCATCGAGATCACTCTGCATCTTAAGCTTCCTCATACTTCTCCTTCAGACATAAATCTGCCAATTCAATGGCTTCCTTCAATGTCTTTGACACAGCCTGCAGTTGCTCCTTACAAAGAGCATTTTTCGAAAAGAAAGGATGGCTCGACAAGTCCGATAACCGTGACGGGACCTGCTCCAACTTGAAATTATAATCTTCCACCTACCAGGGAATCCCTTTACCTTCCCTTGCCTTATCAGTGCCATGGGAACAAGTTCTTGAGCATGCTATAACCACTCCTCAGCCGACTTACCATCAGCCAAAACCCCATTTCCAGTACCTTCTACCATGATTCAGATATGGATTTTGATCCAAATGATCATTAGAGCTGTATCAAATGAAGTTGAGAGAACCCAAAGCGTTAGCAATGAGCTAGATAAGGAAAAGGGATAATTTAATACGAAAGCAATGATATTTTTGATAGAAAACAGAAAGGCAGTGGAGCAGTTGCAATCATCAAACATTTAAATCATAAATTAACCAAATACAAATAAACAAAAACAAAAGGTCCAGCACCAAAGAGTTTCGGGAATCTTGTGTAACTACACACAAAGCTAGTTTACTGGGAAAAAAAACCCAAGACCCAACAAGCAAAATTGAAGTACCTAAAGATGCCTACACGAGTCCTTTGCTTTATCAAGTGATCATTAAATGCCAACTAAAAATTTTATGATCTTTAAAATAACATGTAATCATATGGAAATGAAATAAGTTACCTTTTAACTACTAAATATCTGCAAACTAATCTAAAGCTGTCAATGAATAATTCTAGAAAGTACCCAGAATACCCTTTTGCCATAGCCATGAAGGACTGTAATTTGAGGGTAGATTTGTAAGTGGGTGAAGAAATAATTGAAAAAGAAGATAAAAATTAGCTTTTAACCAAGAAATCCTTTGTTCCAGGTATTGGTAGAGAAATTTGATGTCTTGACTTGTGATCTAAAAGACAAAGGTCATGAATTTTCCAAGCAATGAAAGCCAAAAATTTGGATCCTAAGCTGCATTACTAATTATAAACCCATAAATAGTGTTAGCTGGAGAAGAGACTTCTCTGAAGAGAAAGATAGGTCATAACCATAGGAGTCACTATCCAAAGCTGGGTATTTAAATTCTCCAAGGTGGAGCAACCCCAACAACAATATAATTTATTCTAAGAAAATTCAAAGCAATAAATTCTAAAAGAAATATTTAAAATTGCTTTGACTTTCCTTGTAATTCACAGCACACTCTAGTCTCCACCATTTACAGCCACCAATTAGTCTCCAATGGTCAATACCTCTGTCTGAGGCTAAGAGCCAGAAGAAAAGAACAGTAAACATACATTCAAGTCTCAATCAAAACGATCCATTTCAGAGATATGAGAACTAGGATGAAACGAAGCAAATATATATATATATGAGAGAGAGAGAGAGAGAGAGAAAGAGAAAGAACAAAAGTAAAAACCATTTTTTTCCCTTTTATGAGGAAGGGATCAAAGAGAGTAAGCTAAAACAACTTCAATGACCATTATTGGACCAACCTTTATGACTCAGGGACTCCAAAAGCTTGTTCCTTTTTCCACCACTATAACCCAACTGTAGCTTAAGCTTCAAACTTTTCTTTCACTTTCTCTCTCAATTCCCTGACCCAGAAAAAAATATGCTTCTAAGAATCAGCAACACACCATGGCTTCAAAACAAGGAAATAAGAAAACTCTTTCCTTTACTCCAAATTTGAAACCTGCAATGCACAATCAGATTTCTTTAAAAGAAAAAAAACCCAGAACCCATTTTTTGTTCCCTGATGGAAGATCTTAAACTTTGAAGACAAACCAAATTCAAAACCTATTTAAGCATTCTGAGGTTTAGGAAACGATCACAATCAAATTCAAAAATCAAACCACCTTCCACTCTCTCTCTCTTTCTGCCTGTCTGCCTCTCTTTATAAAATAATATATAATAGAAGGCACTGTGTCAGGAGTGTTTCAGACTCTGGTTCTTTCTCTGTAGAAAAAAAGCAAGTGTTTCTTTTTTTTTAACTATTGCCTGTAGCAACTGGGGCATCGATTTTCCAAAGACTACTAAAGAACGAATATATAGTCTCTATTCATTTCAGACAGGAGCTTTTAAATGTCGAGCAAGTTTGAAGATCGTACGGTTATGATTCCTGTTTAGACAGAATCTACCGTTGGTATTGTTTACAATCTTTACAAATTGTTTTCCATTTACATTTGAGTATTCGTTGTTCCACGTGTGCTGTTGGCATTGGTTTTGGATTTGTGGAGATAGGACTGAAGATGTCCAAATCTTCAACCATAAAATACACCCAAAACACAACAAAGGTCAAACTCAAAAATCTATCTGTATGGCATATTCAACATAATAAAACAAATAATTTATGCATGCAGATTGGAGAGGTAGGATGCTTAAAACCTAAAAAAGTTTCAGTGGTGATGGTAAGACCAAAAAAGAAAAGATAACTTACATTATACACATGCAGCCTTTTCGAGCTGAGACGTGACAAGTAAAAAGCAAGGTTATAGCTAGATAGAGGATGGCGTCGGCGTCGCCATGATGGGACGCTGTCGTTTGTCGGTTATATCTCAACTATTTTGCCTTTTGGCATTTTGTACACACAACCTCCACAAACACCAAACAAAAAGATACACTGTATACTTCCCTTCCTATTCAGATTTGCTGAATGTACAGGTAAAAGGACTGTTTGAAGGTAAGTATATTAAGCTTTGCTGACAAGTAATTTTTCTAATGACTAAAAAATTATATCAAAAAAATCTTGGATTAAACTGCACAGATCCTGAACAAAATTACAGTCTTTTTTATTATAACACTCATCAGTTCAGCTCTTTATTAACGGTAATCTTGAACGTTAAAATGTTGTAGCATGTTTGTAGAGAAACAGATTAGCTTATGGCTTACATTGAATAGAGACCATAATTACGTATGGTTTTGAATTGAAACTGAAAGCATACCAACCATATATATAGAGATGGTGAACCGACCAGATCTCATGAACCAGTTGTAGAAAGCGATGCTCTTCCTTCTATATAACCAGGCCTGAATATCTTACAAATTGGACCCCCATGATTTTTATTTTTTCACGAGCAAATTAGTCCTAAATTTCCAACATTGGAAATGAATATGCTAGTTGAATTTGCATATAAATCTTGATATTTGTTTGACTAATCCATTGCTTAGTATTGAGTTAACTTTCTCCCTTGTGGTCAATGTTAAAACAAAACCAACTTTGATGCCTGCTAGTGTGAGATCTGAGTGGACCTCTTTAGCTCCCCAAGAGGAGTAACATGTTGGAGTTCGATGTACATTTGATGTGCTAACAACCATCAGATCCTTGGGCTCTCTTAGACATCAGCTTTAACTTGTTTATGTTGTTTTGTTCTATGTCCACTGTCAGCTTCAAATCGTTCCTTCTTTGCTAGCATACTGTAACCCAGAGACTGATAATAGAAGGCGTGCAGTTTATTAATATGTAGTTTTGCATTCATGCCAAGTTTTTGTATCATGCAAGTTGCTAGTGATGATTCATTGTACATCATGAATTTAATAGAACCTGCACTTAAAATAGGGACCAACTCATCTCCACTTCCACTCTTAGATACCTACACCAAGTAATCAAAAACCAGATTATTTGAAGTCCTCAAAGCCCCAACTTCAAATTTGCTGGATAACTTCCAACAATAAGTTAAAGATCATCCTTAAGAACATTATGACACCATTTGATTAGGTTTTGCCTTTTGATGGATGTAATGTGCCATTTCTACCAGGCTTCTCTTAGCTTACAGCCTGTTTGGGTCTAATTATGCCAAACTGAAACCGGTCTCTTTGACCAAATCTAGATTTCCACCATGTTAAATGCAAAGGGTTCAAAGAACTATATCATTTCTGTATTAGCTTTTAATGTTTCTTTTTCTTTTTTAAAGAAGATTAGTTTATATATTCTTACTATAAAGTAAATCACAATGCTTTATATAATGTAATAAAGATAAACCAAGTACATCTTCATGCATATGCCCCTAATTGATTGGAGTGGACCGACTAAACGTTGGAGGAACTACCATAGAAGAAGAAACCTTGAACCATGATATTGATCCCATCAAAAATCATTTGATCTCTGAAATAATTGAGTCATTAAAACTCATTCCCATATCTAACTCAGCTGAGTGAAGACCCTGATCCATTCATTGCTACCAATCTAAAACGCTGGAGCTTTTCCCAATTTGAGGACCAGGATCGGCTCATCCACAACATGAGACAAATGATGCTAGGGTACACCACTTTTCAATATTCATCTCAACTGGGTTCTGGAGATTGTTAGTTTCTAAATGGAAGTACTGGCAACAGTGAAGTAAGCTGTCATAACCATGATACTTTGTGGGTTCTTGCTCCATTTTGCCTTCAATGAAGTGATAACCAACTCACAGTATCTCCCTCCAGATTATGTCCATTAAGCCCCTACAGTGTGAGATTCTTAGTGTACTTCTTTGGCTCCACAAGAGGGATGGCAGGCCATGCATCTCGTTGCTAAGCCAGGTCCTTACCTCTGATCAAACCGCTAACTTTCTTTTCTTGTTTATCATTCTGATGTAGCAAGCGTCTGACTTGTAGGTTTGTAATGCTCAAACCCACCTGCTTCATTAAATGATACTTGGATTCATTCATAACAGCGTGCATCATCATGACATACTGCAGAGAGAAATCAGCACCATTCAGATAGTAAGTTGATATTATAGAGACGGTAAAACAAATAAATGAATAATAATGATCTTTCTCACACAAAAGTTTACTACATACAGATTTGTACAAGCACTTTTCGGTCGCGATGTGTCTATGCATTCAGCATTCTAAGATAGCCATCTATAATTGAAATAGCAGATGAGCGAGTAACTAGAACCGAATAGATTGTAGTGATTTAGGTAATGGTACAACAGATAAAGATCTCACCCTCTTTTCAAAGCCTGGCCGTTTAGGCATCACCTGGTAAATGAGCAGCATGAGAAAGGCAAATATGAAGCTTGGAGAAGGTATGGATTAGAGCCTTTACAACCCTCTTAATGCTCATTTCTGGTTAGTTAACTCCAACACAATCAAGATTTTACAAAGGATGGGTGCAATCCTTAAGGGTCTAATCTTCTTCAGTTTTCATTTGGCTGCAATGGCATTGAACTGAAACATGCACTTAGTACAGGTTTCTCAGCGGGTAGGTAGCGGTTATAAAACCTTTCAATTTTTTCAAAATCAAGTGCTAGATAACCGAAGAGGTTAACGTCATCCAATGCAAATAACAATTACAGGAATTTGATCATTGTTTAGATCTATTTAAACAGCAATGCTTTAAACAAAATGAAAACTTATGCAGCTTTTGAAAATAATAATACCTCATAGTAAGGAAGTGTAGAAAGACCCTCCAAAGTTAGTGCAGATCAAGACATTCCAAATTCAGTTTGTTTGTGTCCATCTGTAAGAACAAGATTATTCAAATTATTTCATTGATAACTGAAATCCACATGCATTCATACCGCCACTGATATAATAGATAACTCCACGGTAGCTAGCCCTCCATGATATCTTCTAGATTCAAGCATAATGTCATCCAAAAGAATATTGATTCCATAACAGCTCTAGGCTGGCAGAAAGCATAATTACATCGATTCAAGTCTGAATTGATGGACAAAGGAAAAATGAATCTACCAATGTTAGATGAGGTTATCAACACAAATTATAACTTATGAAAATAAGCAGGATCATGTACAACATTTCGCCATTCTTGTCAGAAGTGATATTCAACAATCCATAAGTCTCCATGTAACAAGCAAGGGTCTACCATGAATAATGTCTTCGTAGAAGCGCCATACACTTCTATCAGCCTTCGTCCTGTAAAGCAGATTTCCATTTTTATTTGAAATAGTGTATGACACTTTGCTTCAACAAGCTATCTTAAAAGTCAATAGATTCATCTCATTCGATTTAGAATTCCAAAAGTTGATATTTTGGGTATGTGCAAAATGGAAAAAATATACACTCATATGTTCTTGAATCATCTTGATAAACTGATATCTTAAGTTTATCAAAGGGAACGTGCAACTATAAAAGATACACAGACAACTTATGAATTAAAGATACTCTTGCACAACGCATGCAAGTAGTCTAAGAGAAATAAACGTTAAGATGCATGTAAGCAACACGTAATTAATAAATGTAATATAGGTATAAATATTAGAGAAATTATTTTTTCCAATGTAGATAACTCATAATATTCAAACAGAGTATACACTTGGCAAGTCATGATGTATAATAGAAAGCACATAACAGAAAGTAGATGAGTGAATTTAATGGGGAAAGAATAACCTCTTTGGTAAATAATGAATCACCATATTTATCCTGTGCTAACCAGAGCTTAAAATCTAATCTATGCTCTCCATGAAAACTGAATCCAACTAGAGCACTAAAAGATTATCTATAGAGTAGTACAAGGCAGCAGATATTCACTCGTTAAAAAAACAAAATCTTAAGGAGTGAGACCATCTTGAATTCCTCAACACCTCAACGCTAAAATGGGTAAAACAGAAAATTTGTTGTAAGACAATAG
Organism: Gossypium anomalum; assembly: GCA_025698475.1. NCBI lineage: Eukaryota > Viridiplantae > Streptophyta > Magnoliopsida > Malvales > Malvaceae > Gossypium > Gossypium anomalum. The sequence continues at coordinate 63,596 of JAOWAC010000022.1, forward strand.
AAGAATGACCAATATGATTGTAAATAATAATGTGCTCTAGAAATTGAACCAGTTGGCAGTGGCTATTAACAGGAAAACCAAAGCCTTTTATCTGATTTCAACTATGCATTCAAGCTAGCTTCCTTCCTCAGCACAGACTAACAGATAATAGACAGTTAGGGAGGTAAGAGGACATCACTGTATTGATTGCAGTAATTAAAGGGAAGGGAAGGGAGGTATAGGCTTGAGCCCATTTACTTGGATTGTGAGGAGAGACCAGATTCAATGAATATTCCAAAATGATTGTAAGATCCACCAATTTCCGTGGGGTCCAACCTGCAATGCGTAACAAAGCAGATAATTTTCCATGTAAGAGAATACTATAAGAGAACTTTAAGAAACCAAAATTTCAAGATCTGAAGTAAACTTAGACTCTTACACATGCAGGCTTAGTAACACAGACTGTCTGAGTTTCGCCATGCATCAACTATAGCTTGCTCTTTAACATTGATGGATCATACTCTGACTCATTTTTGTAATAACATGCAAGCGTTTATCTATTTGACAAAACAAATGATTCATTAAACAAAGAAATCACCTATTAAATCAAAAGTTTGAACTTGGTAATACCACACCCATTTGTTTTAACAATGCAGGAACCAACATCAGTGTCAGAAGCGATTTGCATGATTGATGCGACCACCACCTACAGGACAGAACACCTGTAATCTGGTTGGCTTTTCGCCGTAGAGAATCCATTCTTGAACAGGATCATCATCTCAATGCCACTTGCTGTAGAGTAATATAATATATTAAGCATTCTAATCCATTGTTAATTAAAGTCCTTTCAAAGAAAAATTCATTGCACATAAGCAAACCTAAAAAGTGGAGAGTCCATAGCTCCCATAATTAATTTTCCAATTTTTTTCTTCAGGCTCCAAGGTTGTTCTCCACAAAAGTCCAAAACTGCCAACGCGATAGACAAATTTTTCACTTTCACTCATGAAAAGTTATAAGATTGATATATTTTGGTCTGTTTAGAACCTTAAAGCAGCTTCTAGAAGTATCATATACCAGAAAATCTTTCAAAGAATGATCAAATCGATAATGTGCGATAGTTGGAATTGATTAGTTCTAAATGAAGCAAATAATGCATTCAATCAATACAGAGATGACTCAAACTTCAACAATGCTTTATCCTGAAAGATCTCAATTCAACCGTAAACATAAATGTGTCTGTAAAAAGAAAAGGCAAATGATAATGTTGCTTACTCAGAGCTGGTCTGCGTCAGGTTAGTAGCTGATCTGAGAAGATGATGGCATAGTCGGTAAGAAGCGCTGGGAGATATAAGTTCCGGTATTGCCACCATTATCTGGACGCCTGAACATCATAATCTCTCACACAGACAGCTGACTCGCAAGCGGGTCCTGATAGTAATGAGCTCGCACTGGAGTCTCTCTGTTTAAAAGCATTGAGATCTATTTAAGCTGAGGTTAACCTTTATCTGTCTTGAAATTTAGAAAACCAAGTTGCTTAAGACAGCCATTCAAGTTTCTCCCTTACCCAACATGTTATAGGAACGTCAAGATTTTTTCCCCTTTTCAATCATTCTGTAATTTAATATACTAGATTATACTATCAGACGAAAAAATTATTTGTATAAAAGTATTGTCTGAAAATTTATTTAATATGAAGTAGATAAAAATTATATATAAATTTTATTAAATAAATATTTTGACTCAAAATTATATAAAAAGCTACAAAAAAGATAAAGATTGTACTACAAACATATTTAATATTTAAAAAAGGTAATATTAGTTTTTTCTAAATTGGAGTTAATGCTTAATAACTCGTGAGACTTCACTTATTTAGATATTTTAGTAATAAACGGGATTTACAACACATTTACAATAGTAAGTGATAACAATATTATGTGTAAACAAGAACTTAAAAAGTGGTAAAAACATTAACATATACATATAACTTACTTTATATATGTTGATATTCACGTAACTCCCAAATTAATTTTGGTATTTGGTTGAAACATAATGACATGTAGCAGTGACTTAACATAAACTGCAAATCTGATACTTACGTGGAAACAACATGTTTAATATATATATATATGTTCAAAAAGTAGTATATAATAAACAACAAAATTTTAAAAGTTTAAAATTAATATTGATAGTACATATAAAAGAGAGTAAGGTACAAAATTAAAACAAAAAATAGTTTAAATTGGAGGAAAAGATTATGATCGAAATAAATCATTTGAGAATAATAAATGCACTTTAATCACTTGTTATAGGTATTATCGGTTTCTACCGTGCATCAAAAGTTAATCAGTGGGTAAAGATAAAAAGAAAATTCAATATTAAAA
>JAOWAC010000021.1:0-101787 GCA_025698475.1 Gossypium anomalum
TAAACTTAAGCATTAACGCCACATAACAGGAAGGAACTGAGTAGAGAATTTGTTGGGCATTCACCCTTATGAGCCGTGAAGTGTTCAATAATTGAATTGTGGAGGAGATTCCTTTAGTCTTTAGAACTAATTCGAGTAATGCCTAAAACACACCTATTACTCTAGGCTTAGGAGTAATAAGTGTCCTTTGTGAAATAGGCTTGTGTTCAAAAATCGTTATTTCAATGAAATGCATCTTTTGTCTTATCGTGCAAATATTCTTTATTCTTTCATTCATAATTATACTACACATCATTATTCTTAGATTCTTTTGTTCTTTTTATTTTTCTTCATACCTACAACAGTCTCCAGATATCAACAATATGGGCGATGTTGCTACTAACTCGCACTCTCCTTTTGCGAGATATGTGTCTAGGGGATCTCAAGACTTTGAAGATGACAGAGATCAGAACTTATCCCCGATTTGTTAAGAATGGTAGAACAAGATGAGAAGGCATCCTATCTTACAAAGAGTCAAGAGAAGTCCTTTAACTTGGGAGATGAACTAGAAAAGAAGTAAAGATCTGAGCTTGCATAACACTAGGAGACAAAGCACGACCTCATTGGAGTTTACTCCAAGAGTTCATGATGTCTTTGCATGGTCATATAAAGATATGCCCTTGCCATAATCGACATTGCAGGCTGTCGCACTTCATTAAAGAAGAATACAAGCCGGGCCAATGGGGGTAAGTCTTCCACAGATGAGGCCGATGTTTTAGTTGAAAATAAAGAGGAGGGTAAGAAGTACCCGATGATGGTTTCATAAGTAGTTGAGTATCGTAATGGTAGCCAACATCATCCCTATCCCTAAAAAAAGATGGAAAAAGTATGGATGTATGTCGATTTCACAAAGACTTAAACAAAGCCAAATTAAGGATACTTCTCCTGCCTCATATTGACAATTTGCTGGACAAACACGGCACGCTACTCACTCTCTTCTCCTTCATGGATGGCTTCTCGTGGTACAATCGCATCAAGGTGCATCCCCAAGACATAAATAAAACCACATTTGTGACCATGTGGGGAACCTTTTGCTATAAGGCAACGCCGCCGGGATTGAAAAAAAAGGTGGGAGCAACATATCGTGAGAGCCATAGTAACGTCGCTCCAAGGTAATGAAGCTGCATGAAGAAATTGAAGTCTGCGTCGCATGACATGATTAAGCAAATCTCTATTGCAAGAAGAACATATGCAACGTCTTAATGAAATTATTTTTGAGGTTGAGAAATCTCCAAATGAAACTCAATCTAATAAAATGTACCTTCTGGGCCGTGTCGTGAAAGTCATTAGGATTCATAGTCGTTGGAAAGGGATTGAGATTGACCCGCATAAAAGTCAAAGCCATACAAGCATGCTACCTCCACCACGCATTAAAAGGAAGTTCGGTATTCTTAGAAGATTGGGACTACATCGCCGCGCTCATCTCACAACTAACCGAGAAATGTGATCCCACATGTCATCTCCCCAAGAAACACAACCTCGTGTCTGGGACGAGGAGTGCCGTAAGACTCTTCACAAGATTAAGTAATATTTGTCTAATGCCCTGCTGTTGACACCTCCCAGTCCTCGTGAGAAGCCACCCCATATCAGTATTTGGATGCATTTTTCAAAATTCTATGATGTGTACTTGGCCAACACAATGAGTCGTGAAGGAAAGAAAGAGCAGATATATTACCTTAGTAAGAGGTTCTACTATGTGATGTGATGAGATACTCAATCTTATTGGAAAAGTTAAATCAGGCTCAACTGGACAACCTAAAAGATCCCGATAATGCATGCTGTACCACACAACTTGGCCGATTTATAAACTAGATCCTTTGAAGTACTTCTGATGGAGTCCAATGTTTTAAATGGAAGAATGACCCGATTGCAAATTTTACCACTCTGAATTTGATATCGTCTATGTGGAACCAAAAGCTATAAATGGAGTGCAATAGTAGATTTTCTAGGCCAAAGAGAGCTTCAGAAGACTACTTAGCCTTTGAACTTCGGGCATTTCCCAAAATGAAGATCTCGATGTATGTGGGCAACGCACCTAAGAAGCATCCTCAAGAAAGTCATCCTTGAAGTTAAACTTCATGGAGCATCAAATGTCATGGGTAAATGAATTAGTATACTCTTGGTATCCCCAAACAGAGATCATTATCCCTCTCACTAGTAAATTAGGATTTTAACTGCATTTAACAATATGGCAGAGCACGAGGCATGCATCATGGGTATTCAGTGGCAAAATTTACAGAGAACATAAAATCGTGGTGTTAGAGGTATAATGGAGATCACTCATTTCAGTTGATTTATCAACTCAAAGGTGAATGAGAGACGGTAGATCCCAAATTGATCAATTACAATCGGGTCCTCGAATTAATTAGAAGAATTTGATGATATCGCTTTCCGCTACCTCTCGAGAAAGGAAATCAGATGGTCGACGCCTCTAGCAACTTTAGGGCTTCCATGATCAAGGTGAACAAACAAGAGGATGTGAAACCGATCCAAATGAGTATTTATGGAGGTTCTGTTCATTGATGTAACCTTGAAGAAGAAATGGAAAAATGATGATCATCCTTGGTACCAACGTATATCCTCGCGTATGTGAAAATCGTGGAGTACCCCGATCAAGCTACCAAAATGACAAGGAGAGAACATTGAGAAGGTCACGCCTGACTATGTCTTGGATGGGGAGATCTTATACAAAGAAGAAAGGACCAAGTAACCGCTAAGATGTGTAGAGATTTATTGAGTATACCGCTAAGATGTGTAGACGCTTATTGAGGCTAAGAAAATCTTTGAAGAAGTTCATGAGGGCTGCTCGCGGACACACGCTTAATGGCTTTACAAATGGCTGCAAATTATGTAGGTTCAAGTATTATTGGTCCACCATGGAATAGAGATCTGTACAATCTATGCCAAAAGATGTCATAAGTGTCAAATCTATGGAGACAAGATTAATGTGCCTCCTTCACCTTTGCATGTCTTTGACTTGACTATGGCTTTTCTCGATGTGGGGCATGGATGTGATTGGGCCAATTTCGCCAAAGGCTTCAAATGGGCATCGATTCATTCTTGTGGTCATTGGGACTATTTCCACCAAATGGGTGGAAGCCGCTCATATGCCAAATGAACTAACTCCGCAGCTAGCAAGTTCCTAAAAAGGAAATCATTTGTCGATATGGAATGCCGTATGATCATATTCCGCAATCGCGTTGAATTTGAACAATAGCACGATAGCGAGCGATGTCCGCAGCTCGCCAAGATCGTGCGCACCACAACTCGTCACCGTATCGCCTAAAAATGAACTGCAGCAAATTGAGGCACTTCAATAAAAACATCAAGAAGATTGTGGGAAAATGACCGAGATTTATAAAGATCGGCATGAAAAGCTATCATTCGCCTCTATGCTTATTGAACATCTCATAAAGGACTTCTATCAGGCAACGCCTTTCTCATTGGTCTATGGAATGGAGTGCGCTTTACCTATCGAGGTCAAGATTCCTTCCTTTAGAGTTTTGTCGTAAGTAAAGTTGGACGAAGTAGAATGGATCCAATCTCGATACGATGGAATACTTGAATTTGATTGAAGAAAAGAGGCTAAGGGCTATTCGCCGAGCGTCAAATGTACCAAAAGCGTAATGATGCGTAGTTTCATAACAAAAGGTTCATCCTGGAGAATTCCACTAGAGACTTGTATTGAAAAAGATCTCACGCCATACAAAAAGATTTCAGGGGAATGATGGATAATTGGGAAGGACTCATGTGGTAAAAAGCCTTTTTTCGGGAGGAGCATTGATATTCGCCGTAAATGGATGGCAAAACTTTTACCTAATCCCCGTGGAATTCATACTGCTAAGAAATATTTCGCCTAAAAAAAAAAAGAAAAAAAAAGAAAAAGAAAATGGAGAGCTAGGTGAAAACTGCAAAGAGTATCTTGAAACCAAAGGGGATTTTAATTGAAAACCCATAAAGGCTTATTCAAATATTGATCAAAGGTAGGGCATATGATACCTAAATTAACAAGGAGGAGAGATGTTGCACCTAGGGGCATCTACAAGGGTACTCTAGATCCCCTAAACACACATTTGGCAAAAAGTGAGTCTTCTGCTAGTTCAGACAGTGAAATCATCACTGATATCCAAGCACTCTATTTTCTTTTTTATTTATTTTATTCTTGCAACAAGTTAGTTGCCTCCTCGGGATTAATTTATTCCTTCAAATTTTATTTTTGCAAATTTCACTTGGCTCATTATTGTTGATATTTTTCAAGCATTTTGCATCTAAATGATGATTAATGGATTAATGACACTTTCACAAAAGAAGTTCTCATATATACTCCTCAAAGTTTCTAAATGGTACAGAACCTGAAATTGTATTATTATTTAGAACTAACCAAATCCTTAAACATTTGAGAAGAAAGAGTTTAAGTTGGGACTACCTCTTCGAGTTTCCTATCTCAAAGATCTAAGCCGAACAAGAAGACAGTGGTAATTGCTTTTAATGATTGAACCTTTTATGAACAAAGAGCAATGGCAACCCAAACATTAAAAAGGATCATTCTCATAACATGTTGCATTCCCGCATTCATGACATACCTAGTTAGGAGCATTCTCATTCATTTCAATCATAGCATAAGCATAGATACATGAAACCGATTATACAGTATCATATCCTGTAGAGGATGGTGTAAAGAACATCTGGGTGAATTTGCAAATCTTATCACCCTAAGCAAAAGAGGGGGAATAGATTGAAGACAATAAGCCTTAACTCCCTAAGGCAGGGGTACAAAGCTAAAAATTTCAGATCTTACCTCCTACAATAACAGGAGTAGATCAAATACGACAAGCCTTAACCCCTTAAGAAGTAGGGTAAATGGCCTGGAAATTATAAATATCTTTCCCGAATGGTGTTGGAGCGGTTAAAAGCCACAAATGCATCTCCTTGAAGTTTTAGCGATCTCTTTTCCTCGAATGGCATTGGAGCGCTAGAAGCCACAAATGCATCTCCCAAAGTTTTAGCATCTCTTTCCCCGAATGGCGTTAGAGCGGCTAGAAGCCACAACAGATCTCCCTTGAAGTTTCCAACGGATCTTTTTCCTCGAATGGCGCTTGGAGCCAGCTAGAAGCCACAATGCATCTCTTTGAAGTTTCAAAGGATCTCTTTCCTCGAAATGGTGTTGAGCGCTAAAAGCCATAACAGATCTCCTTGAAGTTTCAAATGATCTCTTCTCCGAAATGGCGTTGAAGCTGGCTAGGAAGCCACAACAGATCTCCATGAAGTTTCAAAACAATTTTTTTTCCCGAAATGGCGCGGTTGAGTAGCTCAAGCCACAGCAGATCTCCTTGAAGTTTTAGCTTAAGTAGATTAAAGTCACAAGTCTTAACTCCCTAAAGTTGCGTGGAGTGATGACTAAAGATAGCAAATCTTATCTCCTTGAAGTTGCAAAGTGAATGTATTGAAGCTTATAAATCACAGATCTCATCTCCCCGGGGTTGCAAGAGAACGTATCAAAACAAGTCCATCTCCTGGGTTGCAAGTGAGAGACAAAAGATAGCAAATCTTATTTCCTCAGGTTGCAAAGTGGAAATGCATTGAAGCTATAAATCATGCATCTCATCTCTCTCAAGTTGCAGTAGAGAGCAGATCAAACAAGTCTTATCTCCCCGAAATTACAAAGGAGCAGACAAAGATAGCAAATCTTATTTCTTAAGTTACAATAGAACATTGAAGCTTATAAATCATAGATCTCATCTCAAGTCGAGTAGAGTAGATCAAGCAAACAGAGTAGATCGAAGCAAACCCTATCTCCTTGAAGTTGCAGTTGAAGTGATAAAGCAGAGCAAAGCAATAAGACGCGTGGACCTGAATGAAGCTACTTGAAGAAGAGGAGCACCAAAAAAAGTCAAAACTCGTGAGACCTGGCAAAATTGGTCTTTCTAAAAGTCTTTACTGCTCATCGCATGACAACGAGCAAAGAGGGGCATTGCATAATCCCGACTCCCGCTGGGCCCGAAAAAGCCCAATACACCCAATTTGCCCAAATTTCAAAACCTAATTTTACAATCCTTAAACCCAACACCCAAAACTGTAGACTAAATTAAAATAAGCCAACTACCCAGCATTACAGTCCAAAAAAATAAAATAAACCCTAGCCCATTCCCAATATTTTCAAAAACACAAAAACCCCTAACCCCTATTTCCTTTCGAGCCGAACCCAGCCCCGAAACTCCTCACACCGCCATCATGTTATCCACTCCGCTTCCACTGCTCCCGCAAAGAAAAGACAAGGAGTAAATGCGAAAAAGTGAAGAAAACAGTGGAATGTTGTAAAATCAACTATATAAAAGCCTAAGAGACCGAGAGCAAGGGGGTTTTTTTTTTTTCTTTTTGGCAACACAAAAAAAAAAAAAGGTTGTATTACATGCATATTGAAATACAAAATAGTAATTAAAAATCAAATTGAAAGAAAAAGGTGATTTTCCTTCACTTTTATTCGATTTTTTCTAAACCGTAAAACAAAAAAAGAGATCTCGAATATATTAATAAAGAATAATAGAAAGGGAAGGGGTACATTCACAGAAGCGCTTGCCTTCCTTCCTCCGTCGATCTTCCTCTCCGTCGTCAAGGCCTGTAACCTCTTGGGGTCCGGATTCGGGTTCGACGGCATGACAGCTTTTTGAGAAACCCCATTTTCCCTTTCTCCTCACTCTCCTCGTGAAGGCCGTAGATTTCATATCTAAGAGGGCTCGAAAATGGGCTGCGAAGATCACCATGATGGTTACGCCGGCCATTGGTGTACGATGACAAGCCCAAAGAAGCCCCTATGGCCGCATTTTGAGGGCAAAAGAGAATGGGAAGGCAATGAGAGCATTTAGGGTTTTATTTTTATTTTTTATCTTTCTATTTTCTTTCTTAGGAATGGTTAGATGTTTAGGGCTTTAGGATTTTTCTCTTTATACGTTATAAAACGACGCTGCTTAGAGCCTTTTTGCAATCGCTTCAAAACGGCGTCGTATGGGGCTACCCGATTCGACCCAACCCGATTACCCCCGATCCGCGTGCTTCGCTGAGAGGGGATAATTGCATGCTAAACCCTCCTTTTCGCGCAACATTCAATCGTGCCTTTTTCACGCTTTTTTATATTTTTTAAAATTTGGTTCTGTAGTTCGCGATGTTTGCAAATGGGTCCGCGCCTTAACGCAACGCTTTGGGACCCGAAAATTTCCGCATTTGATCCCCTATGAATTCACACACGCCACACACATTGGTCCCTATTATCTCCCCAATAATTTATTTTATTTACAGATTATCCCTTTTATTTTAAATTTATTTTAATTAAGTCTATAATTTACATAATGCATATTTTTAAAAGAATTCGCTAAGCCTTTTATGTTTCGAGATTATTTTATTTAATTTATGTTGTAAAAATATGTATTGTTTTAATATTTTTACGTTATAAGATTATTTTATTTAATTTATGTTGTAAAATATGTATTGTTTTAATATTTTTACGTTATATTATTCAAACATTTTGCATAATATTTTATTTAAATATTTTATACATTTATACATATACATTATTTTAATAGAACTTTTCATTTAAAATATTCATTATTTTAAAGTTCATGATATTATATAAGTGTTGAGATACTTTAATAATTCCACTTTTTATGAAATCACCATTTTAAATTTCTTTTATATCATATTATTTTGACGCTTTATATAGCATTTCATTTATATATTTTTATACATTTGTGTACATATATTAATTTAGTTGAGCTTTCTACTTGTAAATACTTGTATTTTAAAAATAATCTAGGTATATTAGTTAATGCATTTTAATTATTTCGCTTTATTTTCATGTGTATAATTATTTTAAAGTTTGTTCTATTAAGTTATTTTAATATTTTTGTATAATGTCTCATCTAAATATTTTTGTGTATATCTCAGACATATATTATTTTAATGGCTAAATCGTTGTTTTAAAATTCGTTTTCATGCTTTTAAAATTATTTTCTAAATTCTTCATATTGTATTATTTTAATATATTACATAGTATCTCATTCAAACACTTTTGTATATATATCTATACGTATATGACTTAAATTAATTTAGTTATGTATGCACTTCCTTTTATTTTATTTTATATATATATATATATATATATATATATATATATATATATGATTTGTAAATCTAATATGTTCTTTCAAAATATATTTCATTAATATATTTTTACCATCTTTGTATATTTTATACATAAATTAAATTCTCCTTTATTGAATACAAATTGTCAATCTTGAAACTAATACTCTTTAACACTTTATATATTACCCAACTTAAAAATATTCATTCCATAACATATGTTTTAATGATTACATGTATATTATCCCGTGTTTTTATCTCCTTTCCTACCTACAAATATCGCTTTGTAACTTTTAACTCTTTTAAAACTAATTATTCCATTTTATTTCAAATCAAATTAGTGTATTACAAGTCGCTTTTATAATTATTTGTTGAAAATTCCTTAAAACGTAAGGCGATGTTCAATGTTTAGCAATTCGAGAATCGCGCCTCATCAGATCGGGTTGCAATTTCTCGCTTGCTCAAAATAATCGAATGTCTCTTTAGAATTTCATTCATGCTTTCTAAAAACTTTTTAAAACAAAGGAAATGTTCGATGTTTAGCAATTGGGAATGGTGCCCTCTCGGCCGGGTTACAATTGCCCATTTGTTTAAAATAATCGAGTATCCCTTTGGAATTTCACTCGTGTTTTCTAAGACGCAGGCAATGTTCAATGTTTGGAAGTTCGAGAATCGTGGCTCCATCGTGGCCGGGTTTCAATTTCTTCGTTGGACTAAATAGTTGAGCATCCTTTTGTAATTTCCAAATTATAAATTTTTGGAAGTCGAAATCTATCGTGTTTTTAGAGTATAAAGGATCGTGGTCCTACCGTGCTGGATGTGATGCTATATTCCTCTCAAAACAAGAAGATTTTGACGACCAATTCGAAAGTTATTCAAATGTAATCAAAAGGAACCTCATTTCAAAACATTTTAAATCTTAGACACAAGGACAGTTATTTAATCGATTAGGTACCAATTTTGGGCGTAATGAGGGTGCTAATCCTTCTTCACGTGAATCGACTCCTAATCTATTTTCTCAAAATTTCAGAGACCAAATTCATTGTTTTAGTAAACCAAAATGTTTTATTAAAACAACCAAATTTCTAGGTGATCCGATCACACCTAAACAAAAAAATTGGTGGCAACTCCATTTTCGCTTCAAAAGTCGATCCACCATTTTTAAATCGAAATAGAAAATGGTTTCGACATCAAGACTCTTGAATTGGGCTTTAGCGCCAATATCAATAATGACATCAATTATTTCTGTATTTAATTATTTGATTTTCAATGAAAAATTACTATAAACAAATAAGAAATCAAATTCATAATTAATTGACTAATAATTATAATACGGCACCACTTATATCATAGTTTATATTGTGCTTAAATCCTTAAAATCTAGATATTAACATCGTAGGACACAACAAAACATATCCAAACAAACAATAGACCAAAATGTCATGCCTAAGAAAATGAGAGGAAGATAGAGTTAAGAAAAAGAGAGGGCTGAAGATTCCTTGTAGCTATCCTATTCATCCTTGGACAAGTATATCCTTTTCGCCTCATAAAAGGTATCGAATACAAACAAGTCTATGCATTAAGAAAACTCTTTTATCAAACAACAGTCATGATAATTTTGTCACTCCCATGATTTATTTTATCAAATAATAATCAATCATGAATAATCAGCTGTCATCTTTTATCTAAAGGATGATCTTCTATAATATTTCGCTTTTCTAATTAAAATCAATAGATCATAAGTAATTATAAATTTATTTAATTGATTTGAAATAACATTATTCTAACAAACTTATTATATATACATCAAATTGAAGGAGTTTACCATACAATAAAGTAAAGTTTTTTAGAAATTTGACACTATAAGTTTAAAAATTATGAAAATGACCAAACTTCAAGATTAATTATGGAAATGACCTAATTTCTACAAAGAGAGTTGGGTGTCATCATTTTCTCAATCAGCACCACCCTAAAAATATAAAAATAAAAATAAAATTTTGTGCCGCCTAACAAATTGGCGGCACTGCATGTATGTGCAAGGGCAAAATGTTCAAGGACCTGATGAAGTAATTAACCTTTTAGATTGGCTAAAAAAAGAGTGTTGCATGATAGTATCGCCGCATCTAATTAAACTTTTGGTCTATTTGCATGTTTGGTATGTTCCTTCTACGATTAAATTTAAATAGTCCTTAAAAGATATAAAATAACAAAATAAACTCTTCTTTTTTTCTTTTCTTTTTTAAAAATTCCTCAAATTTATTTAAATTCAAATATAGCAAGAAATGAATGAAAAATATGCTTTATGTATAATCCAAATTCCATTTCAATCTTGCTTTTGTAATACAAAAAATTACCTGAAAAATATGGTTGCTTTCCCAACCTGAAATCTATAATTTGTGATCCTTTACAATAATTCACAGTTAATAAAATTAAAAGTAATACGATATACTAAATTGAAGAAAGGAGAAAATTGTCTGAAAAAAATTAAAGGAAATAAAATTATAAGTTCTTCATGTAGAAATTTTTTCTAACTCAAAAAAGAAAATCTAAAAACTAAACTGAATCGAATTAAAAATTTTATTCGGTTCATTCAATTTTATTCATTAAGTCGGTCTGGTTTTAATTTTTTTATATAAAAATTGAACCAACCAAATGTACACATCTATACATTTTGTTGAAGTAATGATAAAAGTAGACGCTTCCATTAACACACTACAGCAACTTCAACTACATTTCCATTTATTATAAAACAAAATAAGATTTGAATTGAAGTGGAGAGTTAAAAATAGTTGTTTTACGATTGATGTATGGAGTGCAAATGCGCAGAAGGTCGCATGAGCGTTCCCATAAAGCTTGCTTTCTTAATTTTTCCACATTATTTGTTATATTCTCTTTTCAATTTTAGCGATGAAATTTCGCACAAAAGCGAAGAATATCACAAGATTTAATGCTCAATTGGGCTTTAATTTTTATTTATATTCAAAATTTTAAATTCAGCTTAATTTATTTTTAGAATTATTCTGCCGAGACCATTTTTAAATCGAAGTTTTCAAAAATGGAAATCGACTTTAAGAAAAACGTAAAACGGACTCGCCACCAATCTTTTAAGTGTGATTGATCACCTTTAAAACATTTATTTTAAAATCGTTGGTTTTAGTCTACTAAATCAAAAGAATGGGTTCGGGAGTCGGTTATGTACGAGGAAGGATTAGCACCCTCGTAACGCCCACAAAATTGGTACCTAACTGATTATCAAATGTCTTTAATATCGGAAAAAAGTTTTAAGATATAATCCTCTTTAAATTAGAATAGTTCGATTTTTGTAAATTAAAGTTCATTCGTCTCAAAGTATTGACACTAAATTGGCTTTTTAGGAATCCCATCTCAAACAACAAAACGCTACATCCAATAAGTTAGGACATATTATTTTGCAATTCCAAGATAGTAGCTCACGCTTTTGCAAACATTTAAAAACTTAAGAAGGGTATTTGATTATTCGAGCTTAACGAGAAAAGTTGCACCTAATAAGTTAGAGCACTACTTTTTCAAATTTCCAAACACCAAGCAAAGGTTTTATATTTTTTTGAAAACTTTGGGGCCTTATTTTTTAAAAAAAGATGCGTGGGGAATTATATTGTACTATAAATCATACATAGTAACATATTATTGTAGTAAATAAATGATACGTGCATTTTAACAAAATGATAGCAATAATATGAAGATTGCTTTAGATGCATAAAAATTTTATATACATGGCAAATATTAACAATATGCATACAAAAAATATATATAGTATGTATTGAGAATGAATAAACAAAATATGCAAATATACGAGGTAATAATTAAATAATGCTTGATAAATAAGAAGGCAATCATTAAATAATATATGACATACACATAAAAGTATAATATCAATGTATGTGTCTACAAAATATAGTATATAACAATAATAACATTTAACACATACATGTTACATGCAATATAGAAATCTACCAAAGAACTAATAAAAAAGAAAATGATTGATTGCTAACAAAATATGCATATAAATAAAAATAAGATATTTCATAACAATTTTAAAATAGAATTTAATATACAAGAATATTTACAAAAGAATAATAATTATATGGTAATATATTGGCTTGAAAGTAGGTAAGAGAATTCATAATATAAATTTAAAATGAAATGATATATATAATAAATAAATAACTGATTAATAATGAAATGTGAATATAATATGAGTTAAAAATATGATTTAATAATAATGATTTACAAATTTTAAATAAAATATATATAATATAAACATAAGTAATGTAATTGGTAATATGTAATATACATAACATATATATATAAAATAATAAGCAATATACAAGTAAAACATAATAAATATTATATAATAAAATATATAGGAAATAATATAATAAATATAGCATATAATAATGAAAATTTATACGTAAAAATAATATGTATAAATAAATATATAATATATGTAAAAATATAATAATATATATAAAAATAATAATTATGAGAGAATTAATATACAATAAACAATTAAAATAACACTTATAAAATAATTTTATAGAAGTAAAATTAAAATAAAACAAATAATACAATATATAGAATAATAAAATAAATATAGGACTAAATTTAGAGTCTAGCAAAATTAATGGGCGAATTTTAAAAGGAATAAAACTGAAATAAGGTCCTATTTAAAACGCACGTGAAAATTAGAGGGACTCATTGAACAAATTACCCTATTCCCAAAACGGTGACGTTTCCTAATACAATTTAATAGCCATAGGGACTAAATTAAAACAAAAATAAAATAATGGGCCAAATTATAAAATAAAATAAAGTTTGATTGTAAGCACAAAAAGGGATAGAAGGATCAATTGGGTAATTAACCCATTCTCAAAATGCGCGGATCCTCCCTCGTAATCGGGTCAACGCTACGGATCTCTGGGTCACAAAACGGTGCCGCTTTGTCAAGGCTATATAGGCCGATTATTAGCCTTAAAATCATTTGAAACCGCTTTTTAAAAAAAGTTAAGAATTTTCTCCTGAAAGAGAGAAAGGAGGGAGCCCGCTCGCCTCCGCGGCCACACGCCGGTCACGCGCCCACGCGCCACCCTAAGTGACTACCTGCACACGGTGGCTAGGGTTTAAAACCCTCCTTTCACTCGCTGCTCATCAGCAACTTCCTTCCTTTATTTTTGTAATCCATATTTTTGCTAAAACAATTTATATACATGTATATGTTACTAAAATTAAAAAAATACTGCTAAATCACCTTTTCTAAAACTGTTTGTATCTCTCCAATAAGTATCCGTAAGTATGTATTTCTCGCTCTTTAAAAAAATCCATTCCCTTGTACAATGTTTAGATTCGGGCTTTATAGCCACTGTTACATTTGGTAAAGAAAATCCTTTAGTTTCTTCCTATTTTGTGTCGCTATTTTGTTTTCCTTTCCATTTGTGTGCAGTGAACACGGAAATCACTACCGTGATGAAGGCTTCACGATGACCTTTCGGAGGCATTAATTAAGGCGTGACTAAGAACTCCGAATCGTGGGCCTTGAAGGAGGCACGACCGTGGTCGGCGCAGGCACCGATGGGGCATTGAAACCGAGGCGAGCATTGATGGTCGCCTTGATTTTGAGAACCGAACAGCACGCTCCTAAATCTTCTAGAAGCAACGGCGCTCGAGGAGAAAGAAAACATAAACCCTAGGGTTTTCTCGCTCGATTAACCATTTGGGCCAATTGGGCCATTTCGCTTTGGGTCCGGTTAGTTCAGTGGGTATTAGGTAATCGCTTTTGGCTACTGGTATGGGCTTTTGTATTTGGGCTATGGGTAGCAACAATAGGCCGGACTTTCAATGGACTGCTTAATTAAATAAATGCTAATTTCTTTTCTTTATTTAAGCCCTGGCCAAATTTGGGTTATTACAAGGATTATTTTGTGGTTGAAGATTATTACCTATATAGTTCAATTGCTCGTTTCTCCATGTTTTGGCCATAGGGTGGATATTCGAATTAATCGCTCCACTTCTATTTGCATCGCATTTACATTATCGAATGAACATGTGAAGAACCAAGTAAAACCATCAATTTTTTATTTAAAAGTTCTACTTGGTTAGAGAGCATAGTAACTGAATCAACGTTAAAAATGCTAGCTACTTTTGCCTGTTTTGTCCTCATAACTTGCCATTAATAATTATTTAGTGACATCACCTCTATAAATTCATAAGCATCTTCAGGTGTTTTATTATTAATAGTTCCACCAAAGAATGTGATCAATTATCTGTCTAGTTGAAGGATTCAAACTGCTGTGGAAAGTTTGAACTTGTAGCCAAAGTGGTAACTCATGGTGAGGGCACCTTCTCAATAGATCCTTGTACCTTTCCCATGCATCATATAGAGTTTCTAGATCCATCTGCACAAAAGAAGAAATATCATTCCGTAATTTGGCTGTTTTAGCCGGTGGAAAATATTTAAGTAAGAATTTTTTGGTCATTTGTTCCCAAGTGGTGATTGACCCGTGGTAACGAAGTTCAACCATCGCTTAGCTTTATTCCTTAGTGAAAAGGAAAATAATCAAGGCTAATGGCATCATCGTAAATGCCATTAATCTTAAAGGTGTAGCAGAGTTCTAGAAAATTCGCTAAATGATTGTTTGATCCTCATCCCGCAAAACCATCAAACTCAACAAATCGTTGTATCATTTGAATCGTGTTAGGTTTTAGTTCAAAAGTATTTGCAGCAATAAAGAGGTCTAACTATACTTGATTCAGCCTCGTTAAATTAGGTTTAGCATAATCATACATAGTACGAGGAGCAGGATTCTCGATTTACTAGATTTATGCAAACCACTGTGAGCTAATCTGATTGTTTCGATTATCACCATCTCCTCCATTTTCGTATGAATATCATCCTCTTGCTCTTCCTTTATGTATTATAGGCTTCGCCTTATTTCTCTTCGATTTCATGAGAAATGTGCTTTGATCTCACTATCAAAAGTAATGGTCCCCGACGGGTTTCTTCTAGTCATAAACTATAAAACCTATCGTAAGAAAGTAAAAGAAAATTTAGTAAATAAAAAAATTAAATTAAATTGCAAAATAAATGGCTAAAGTAATAAAAATTAAGTGTTCCTAATATTTTAGTCCCCTGCAACGGGCGCTTAAAACTTGATGGTCACAAAACTAACTAAAAATTCGACTAAGACAAGCGCATCTATCGAACAAGAGTATAGTTATGGTGAGACTGGAAATATCGATCCTCAAGGACTAAAAGTACTAGTAGTTATTCTCCTTTATTATCTAGCCTAAGAATTAAAGTGTGTTTTTAACTAAAACTAATTATTTAAACTAAAAATGCACAGAAAATAAATTGGGGAAATACTTTTGGGAAAACTGATTGATTTGGACAATACCCAAGGAAGAATCCACCTAGACTTCACTTGTTATTTAACTTTGAACTAGACGATTTATTCATTTGACTTGATCCGTAGAAATCCTTAATTTATATTATTATCTCTCTCGAGACTAACAATGTTTAACCCTAGGTTGATAATTGAAATCTCTTTCTAATTAAAACCCCTAGTGTTGCATTAACTCGATCTATGGATTCCCTTATTAGGTTTGACCCTAATCTGGCAGTATTTATGTCATCCTATTTCTAGGATTGCATGCAACCCGCTTAATTATGTGTGATCTATTCTTAAACAGGTCTATTCCTCCTCCGAATAAGTACATCAAAACTTGAATCAATATCCCGGAATATTAAGACAAGAAGAATTCATAATTAAGAACAAGTCAAATATTTATCATATAATTCTGTAAAATAATAACAAGATTCGTCTTAGGTTTCATCCTCTTAGGTACTTAAGGGGTTTAGTTCATATTTGTGAAATAAAACATTTCAAAAGAGTAAATACAAAACATAAAGAAAACCCAAAACTCTTGAAGGGAAATTTAAGGAGATCTTTAGTCTTGACATTGAATTCAACTTCCGAGATGGATCAATCAGCTTTCCTTGAGCAATTCTGCTTCCAACTCGTGTGTGTCCTTTTTTTCCCTTTCTAGGGTGTATTTATAGGCTTTGGAGTGTCTAAAACCCCTTAAGATTGCCCTTTTCTGAGTAGAACTAGACTTGGGCCCTGCAGGGACACGCCCGTATAGCACACTTGTGTACGATAAGTTTAGGCCATGGTCGAGGCTTTGAAAGTGGCACAGCCGTGTTGGAATAGCACTAGGCCGTGCTTGAGCCTGCCAGAATGACACGGCTGTGTGGTCCACCCGTATGATGAAGTCTAGGCTGTGTTGATTTCCCACGTCAGCCCATTTTCTCTATTTTTGGACCATTTTTCATTCTTTTCACTCTCTCATGCTCATCTAAGTATAAAACATGAATTTAAAGATTAGGAGCATCGATTTTGATAAAATAAAAGAGAAATCCTCCAAAAATACACTAAGCATGTGGCTAAAATATGTATAAATTATGGTTTATCATTTCTCATTTCTCTATTTCCATCATTTTTATTAATTTATGTTCATTTGATTCAACATGCATTTCATTTCGATTTCAACGACCTAGTTGAGGAACCGATTAGGCATATGCGATAGGGCTCAAATGATTTATAATTATGTTTAAGCTTTTTTTGATTAATTATAAACTCATTTAGCCACGTAAGTCATTCCACTATAGTACTGTGACCGGGCTCTCCTAATGATATACCATTTAAAGCAACTCAATCAATGCTCGTCCAATAACCTTTGTCATAATCTGTGTTACCCTCATAGGATATCCTTAATCTCTTTAAGATAGTATCCGTTTCTCCCAATATGATCATATTTTATATGATCATATTCTATCTTATGGTAACCAAGACATCTTCTTTCATGAAAAGTCAATACTATCAAATAGTAATCAAGTCATTCATCACAAAGACAAACAACCAATGTCACGCTTACTTTTCATCAACCATTTAATGCCGTGAAAGGATATCATTTACTCATGTGTAAGGCTATGAATTCTATTGTTGTGAATGACATCGCATATTGTAGAAGTCATATACCCAATGCACCAACTTTCCATTTCTTATCTATTCGAACTTAGGCTTTTATTTACATCAAAGTATACGAGCCATACATACATAGTTTTTCATCCACTTAGATTTAGGTATGTCACACTATGAATATTACAAGTGAATAAATTTATAAACATATGCAAGATCTATTCTTCTTAGGCTCAGTTTAATGTACTATCAAGTAGTCAATCACATCTATGTCTCTATCTTCTCTGGAGTCGTCCGCCTCGATGCCCAAGACATAACATCTACCAAATTGATTTGATAGATGACATATTATTCTTTCAATAGGTTTTCTCATTTCCTATTAGTCTAAGGACATGTTTATGTTTGTCTACTATATAAGTTGTCTTTTCAGACATAACTGGACAATGTAATACCACTTAGTATTAGTTTAAACATTAGAAACAAGTGAGCAACATTTGTTTCTATTTTTCTTTGCATGCTAAAATCATATGAGGATAATAATACAAAGTATATTAATATAATCAATGAATTTTTTTATTAACCAATCTATTCAAAAAATTACTAGTGTAAATGGATAAAAATTCTAAACTTAGGGCACCAAATCCAACAGACTTCTACTTTGACAATGGAATCAAGTTAGCATGTACATAGATATTGCATACATTTTTGGGATGTTAGATAAATATTTTAGCAATTTGAGTACTGGATTATTTGAAAGCAGCCAAACGAAAGTTATGCAATATTTCAGGAGATAAAACGTTACATGTTCATATACAAGAAATTTGATGAGTAGATGTTGGGATCTAATGGCCTTAGTATAATGATTTCGCTCTATATACTTACAATTTTTTGAACAAATTTTTAATAAAAATTCATCATTATCATTAATATATTTTGTATATGGTCCTCAATGATTTTTACGACAAAGAAAAATTAAAGCAAATATTAGCTTAATGATAACCTAATGTTTAAACTAATATGAAATGACATTGCGTGGTCGAATTATAATGTAAGAAGCCAACTTATGTTAGTAGATAATCTAAGCACGCCCTTAGTCTAATCAGAATTGAGATAATTGATTTAAAGACTAATATGTCATATTTCAAGTCCAATTGAAGAGATACCTTGTCTTAGGTATCGTTTACTTACTCCTAGAAGATAAAGACATAGATGTAATCAATAGACCGATAGTACATAGGATGGGACCCAAGTGGAATAGATCCTAGATTTATTTATGGATATATTCACTTTTGACGTCCATAGTGTGACTTATCTCAATCTTGAGTGAATGATTGACTATGTATATGTGACTCATATACTTTAATGTATTGATAGCTTGTGTTAAATTGACAATAGAGTTGACGTTAGATCTAGTGCCTTAAGTGTAGTATTTTGCTTTCAGCATACACTTGTATTTTTCAAACAAATTGGTTTAATAAAATATCTATTGGTTACATTAATATTTCTTTTATATAGTCTTCAATGATTTTTGCACGCAAAACAAAATGGAAGAAAATATTGGCTCACTAATTATCTAATGTTTAACTAATACTAAGCGGTATTACATGGTCGATCGTGAATACGTAAAGATAACTTGTATTAGTAGATAATCTAAACTTGTCCTTAGTCTAATCGGAAATGAGCAGACTAATTGAAATACTAATATGTCATTTATCAAGTCTAATTGGGGAGATGTTTTGTCTTAAGCATCGAAGGAGATGACTCTAGAAGATATAAATAGAGATATAATTGACAAATAGACAATATATCAAATAGGACCCAAGTAGAATAGATCCTAGATCCATTTATGGATTTATTCACTTTTAAATTATTATTTAATTAATTAGAATTAAATAATTGATGTTCGAAAATGAAATTAAATTAATTAGTCATTATGAATCCAAGTGAATAAGTAAATTAAATATATTTTCTAATAAATTCTTTTACGGTAGAGTTGTGATGACTTTAATGTAATTAGAATTGAATTGAGAAAATTATCTAATTGGAAAATTAATTAAATTAATTGAATATAATATTTATTTTGGAAATTGAAACAAATATTTAGATGGATTAAATTATAAAGTGCTAAGTCAAAGGCCCATGAAGTACACATAATTGAAACCAATATATGAGAGACTCAAATCTCCTCATACTATATGACAGGTCCTGAATGTTGTTTGAAGAAAGATCAAGAAGCTGTAATCGGTGTTGGTGGCGCAAGAAATATGGGAACTCTCTTAGAAGGCAGTACCGTAATCCTATATCAACAAGCTGAGCCTGAGGACGGGTGGCATTGCTATCATTTCGAGAAACTAAATTGAAATCATTCAAGGACAGAAACAAATACTGCAGATCTTTTAGCTCTAGAAATGCATCCATCTCCAGAAGGCCACCCAATCTATTGTAGTCGCAGTCAAAAAAAATTAAGTTTCTCAAGTCTTGAGATTGAGCTTGGGACTGATCCTTGTAGCATGTCCCTTGTAGATCCAAAAAAGGAGTTGGGTCAAGTTGGTAAGCTCAGAAGGAATAACACCTGTTAATTTTTTACAACAAATTTGATTAGTCGAACTTGAAAGAAACCAAAAGAAGAATAAAAGAAAAAAAAAAAAAAAACCGAAGAGGTAAGGTTTCCTGGTAGCTCACCCGTGAAATGATTACTTTGAAGATACAACTTATATAGCTTGGTGAGATTACCCAACGTTGGTGGCACTAACATTGTGAAGTAGCAATTAAGAAGAACCTTTAACTTCAAGTATATGCTCAACGAAATAATATATAAATAAAACGTTTTAAAATTAATGGAAGGCAACTCATCCGTAAAAGAATTGTTTCCGAGGTTCAGAAATTTGAGATTGGGGATATTACCCCACGTAGATGGCACTGACCCTGTGAAGTTGCAGTTGCCGAGTCCCAAGTATTCCAAAGAATCAATGTTTCCAATTGAAGCAGGTAACACACCAGAAAATCTTGTATTCCACAATGCTAACTCTTTAAGTTTGGTGCTGATATTGAACTCTGGTAAGTAACCTTTGAGATCGGAATTGCGTACAAGCCAAATAGTTTCAAGCTTTGGCCGCTGGAAAATGGCTAATGGAAACATGCCCTGCAGTCCACAAGAGTCGAGATTAAGGGACGTCAGCGAGGACAAGTTGGCCAACACACTTGGAATATGAGACGCCAAATCTACGTACGAGAGATCGAGGGAAGATAACCTATGCAGATTTGATATTTCTGACGGTATTTGACCAGAAAATTCAGAAATGGAGAGGTTAAGGCTTGTGAGCATCGAAAGATTGCCCAACGCATATGGAATCACAGAGTAATTAAAATGGTTCTTAGCAAGGTTAAGCTTTTGAAGGTGAACAAGGCGGAAGAGAGTGCTGGTGGAATTAATTGAGCCATAAAAAGCAACTACTGCTGATATCCAGGCCTATCACCAGACCAGCGTTTTGGTCACACTCTATGCCATCCCATGAACAGCAGTCAACGCTTTGAGAATCACAACTATCAACCTTAGGATAAGCACAAGAACCATTAGCCAATGCTTGCTTGTCGATGATGAAGCTATCCTTGAGCTGCATCAAAGCAAGACGCTCATCGCTGTGACAAAGTAATGCAGGCTGCTCAGACGGGAAAGAAAAGACCATGAACGGGAAAAGGGTAACGAAGAAAAGAAAGCATGCAAATGCAAGAGATGGCTTCATTGCTTATGTTGATTTTTTAGTTTGATGTCCTAGGAGACTGAACAACTTTTATAGGTAAGTACCAACGATCCAGTATCTATTATGATTACATCAAATTAGTCTAAATATTAAATGAATAAATTTAATTTATATAATATTTAAAAAATCAAAGAATTTAAATTTTAATGGAATTAGTATTTACTAATTAACTGAACCCTAATATTTAGTTTATACTAGCCAAGGGCAATCACCCTATATCCACCTTGTGGGTTAGAATCACAGTAATTGCCTATCACGGATGCATGCATATGTGGCGGTGATTTTCTCTTATTAGCAGAGTGTGTGTGTGAGTTGTGCAAAAGACATTTAACACTAAACAATTTTATAAATTTTATATTTTCTTATTTATAGTTGAATTCCAATCAAGAAATTTGATTTGCAAAATTATAAAAGCTTTAAACATTTTGAGAAAAACCATATGTTTGTTGGTTGTTCCAATTAGTTGTCTCAACCGGTGTTCTAACACAAGTTGTAACTTCACAATTTCATAACTGAATTATAAGTGGAGAGTAAGATAAAGAAAAATGAATATACGATATTAATTGACGCAATTGTATGATTTTATTTAATAATTGATTCGGATCACCTATTGATTAAAGTTAATCTATCCTTACAACAATGGTAATTACAACCCAACAATGAATCTAATTGTTACAGTCACTCACCTAAAATCTTGACTTACAATCAACATTAACTTTCCAAAAAAGCCTGTAAAAAAGTGAAAAAATACAAAGTAAAAAGCAAGCAAACGCTTGATTGAAAGTACTCTCAAAATCATTTGAGAGGCAAACATCCAAGTGAAATACAACAACCTATTTAGTTTAATTACGTTCGTTTTTAGTTTGATTATCATAGGTGTCAAATTCTTACAAAAAACAAAAACCCAATATCTATAGGTGTTAAAAAAAAATTCAATATTTAGGGTGTTGAGATCTTGTTATCTCAACACGTGTAAAAATCACAAATTTAAAAATAAAAATTTTAAATAAAACTTTTTCAAAATCCTCTCAAACACTACAAAATATAAACCATTCCAACTACTTCCAAATTTTCTACATATCATTATATCATATTCTTTTGTCATAATTCATGAATTGGTGTTCCGAAGTAGTTATTAGTTCTTTTACCAATATTATAATATTATTGTGCACCAGTTGTTGATAATAAATTTAATAAGTGTTTTATAATCAAATTAATTAATATCTTAAAAAAATAGTTATTAGATTGGATAAATTATAAGTGTTGGATAAAATTTTAGATAAAACATATAATTGTACTGAATACACAAAATGGGCAATAAAACCTAGTTTTAATGTGAGGAGTGACAAATCCTAGATACCCTAGAGATGCTGCTGCCTCTTTGCATTCAACTTGGAGTAGAATTTGTATTTTCTATTGAAATTTTATTATTTAATTAAATATTATTTCTTTGTGTTATTTCTCTATAAATAGATATTATGAGCTAATCTATCTACACAACTTTGAGAGTATTGTTGTTCTGTTGAAAATAATGGTAATTTATTTTTAAGAATAAATTTTATTTCTCAAGAAAAGCTTGTAGTTTCTTGTTTCCCATCTAATAATATGTTTTGCGTGATTAAATTTTAGAAATAATGAGAACTTAATTTAATTTACTGATTATTATCTAATAAGGATTAAAATTATTATTTAATTAAACATTATTTTTTTGTGTTATTTCTCTATAAATAGATATTATGAGCTAATATATTTACACAACTTTGAGAGCATTGTTGTTCTGTTGAAAAATAATGGTAATTTATTTTTAAGAATAAATTTTATTTCTCAAGAAAAGCTCGTAGTTTCTTGTTTCCCATTTGATAATATGTTTGCCGCGATTAAATTTTAGAAATAACAAAACTTAATTTAATTTACTGATTATTATCTAATAAGGATTAAAAATTCAAAAATATTAAAAAGGACTAAAATAAAGTAGTAATAGCAAAATTTATTCAAGAGAGAAAGAGGAAAGATAGGAAATAAAGAAAAAGAAAAGAGGAAGGAAATAAGAGAGAAGGAAAAGAAAAGAAAAAGCGTTTATAATATTATAATTTCTTTTATTAATATAATGTTTTTTATGCAGTAATAATTTTATATATGTTTTGAATAAATTATTTGACATATTTTATTTCTTGCTTTTTTTAATCATTCATCTTTTATGCCATGCATTAATTGTCGCAATTCGTAATAAATGTTTGATTGTGATCATGTAGCACGTGGGACAGTGAAGTATTTTTGTTAATTACTTTTTGTGTGGAATAGGACAATGAGATTAGGATGTTTGATCGTAAGCACCAAAAGGTTCATTCATATACGTAAGATAGCCGTCGTTCGTGATTTTGACAAGTTGACTTAGGGTGGGTTTGGGACGGCGCGGTGCGATGCGGTGCTTAGTTTATTTTTTGTCTCACGCCACAAGATCGCTACAAAGATCTAATCTCACCGCCACCGCTATTTTTACACTAATTGCAGGTAAACGCACCGCCCATCCAAACTCACCCTTAGTCATCCAGCAAATCTTCCAACTATCTCATTTGACGCTCTCTTTATCTTCACTTTTTTATGTTCAGTGACGAAGCTAGGGGAACTGGCATGGGCCCAGCTCTTCTTAAAATGTAAATTTATTCTTTTGGCTTTTAAATTTTTTTAAGAATTTTAAATTAATAAAGGTAAAATTATATTTTAGCCTTTTAAAATTATAAAAAATTAATTCAAGTATTTATAAATTATAAAGATATAACCTATAAAAAATTAAAATTTTATTCGGCCCCCCTAAAAAATTATTTTGGCTTCGCCCCTCCTTATGCTTCCGGACGGAACTCTTTATAATACACCATAACTTACTTTTTGGACTTCTCAATTTCAATTAAATTTCAGTTGAGATAAATAATTTAACTGTAATAACCTAAATTTGCCCGGGCATTAAACAAAAAATAATATAAATAAATGAATGTTTATTTTTTTAAACAGTCCATTTACAATAGCCTGTAGGCCCAAAATCAAATGCCCAAGACTCAAGACAGTCAGAACTCCACTAAACTCCTCAAAGCCCGGTTACACCCAACCCAACAATGAACGGGGCCCAAATAGCCCAATTTGCTAACATAAGACATAGAGGCCTAGGGTTTCAGAAACCCTAGGCGCCGCAGTCGGCGCGTCTCTTCAATTTCTGTCGTTCCAGCTACCCTCCATCAGCGCAGTAAGCATCCCAAGCGTCATGACCGTTCGTCTCGTGCCGTTCCAGAAGGCTCCATCGGCACCGTGATTTTGGTCTCGTACCACGCTGCGATCAACGCGTGAATCGACACCACCGTGATATTCTCGTGAATACCTGCAAGACAGAACAAAAGAAACTCACAGACACGAAGTAGAAAAGGAAACCAAACAGTAGCAGATAAACTAAAACCAATAAGGAAAGAAATCAAAGATATCTTTCCTAAACATGTATAATCTAAAGGCTATAAAGCCTTTCTTCCGATTTGTAAAAGAGGACTCAAAAAAACAAAGGAACTCATTTTTTCTTGAAAAATCGATAGTCAAGAAAGAATACTGTGTGATTTTCTCTTTGAATACATGTAAATATTGTAGAAAAGAAAGGGAAAGGGTTATACCTTTAATCGGGCGTTAGAAGGCGAGGTTTTAAACCTCAGAAGCCACTATATGCTGGTGGAGACAATAGTGGCGCGCGTGAGCGTGCAAACCCGGGACGGAGGTTTGGTGACACTCAAGAGCTCACCCCAACTCTCTTTCGAGAGTTTTTTTTTTTTAAAAATGGACTTTAGAAATGATTTTAAACTTAAAGTTTGGCTTATATAGCCTAAAAGAAACGGTGTTGTTTCGGCTTAAGCCAATAAACCTAAAACGACGTCGTATTAGAGCTAAGGATTCGCGTGTTGACCCGATTACTCGGGGAGGATCCGCGTGTTTTTGAAGATTAGGTTAATTACTCAATTGATCCTCTCGCAATTTTAATATTTATAATTCCATTTTATTTATTTTTTAATTTAGCTCTAATGTTTTAATTTTGTTTCAATTTGGTCCTCTCAGTGATTTTAAAACAGTATTCGGGAAACGGTGTCGTTTTCGGATTAGGGCAAATTGCCCAGTGAGTCCCTTGTAGTTTTGAATTCTTTCAAATCAGGCCAAATTCTTTTTGTTAGTTTGAAATTAACCCAAAGTTTTTTATTTTAGTCCTTTTATATATTTTTAATTTATTTTAAATACTTTATATATTATTTTATTTATATATTATATTATATTAATTAATTAATTTATATATTATATATTATATTATATTTATTATTATTTATTTATAAATTATATGTTATTAAATTTTATTATATTATATGATATTGTATTATTTTATATGGTATGTGTATTATTTTATATTTTTATTACTTAAATATTTTTTTAATGTATGTATTATATATTTTTAATGATAATTATAGATAAATAATAAAATTATTTTTTATTTATGTTATTATATTATTATATGTTTCCTATAAATTTTATATACATTATATTATATTATAATATTTTATATTTTATCATACATGTATATCTTAGTACATATCATGTATAGTTTTAAAGTTTTATAAATTACTATTAAACATAATTTTTTATATATTATTAAATATTTAAAATTCATTTATCATTACATTATTTTATTATTTTTATATTTTATATGTTATTTTATTATTATATATTATACTATTATGAAGTTTATAAATTATTATTAAATATTATATTTATGTGTACTAAACATATAGTATGTATATTATCATAAAGTTTTATTATTTATATATATTATACTACGTTTTAGTATTTATTAAATGCTTTAAAATTTTCCTTATTTGTTTAATGTACCAAATATGTTTTTTAAAGTTTTATTTTCTTTATATATGTTCATATGTTACTAATATATTTATGTTAATTGTTTTAATACGTAAATTCATTGCATGAATTATTTGTTATCATTGATTTTATATGTTTACCTGAAAATTATTTATTTATGAAAGATATTGTCATGAAGTATGATTATACATTTTTGTTTATTATATTATACATTTTTGTTTATTATGTCGTATTCTTACATGAAATATTATTATCTTTGCCATTTTGTATTTGCTTGCATGAAATGATAATGTATTTATTAATGTTATTTGTGATTATATGTGCATGAAATATCAAAGTATTATGTGTCGTATGTCGTAATTACCATTTATTACATTATATTTGTATGAAATATTAAAATATGTAGCTTAATTAATCCAATGTTGACCTATTGATAATATGTTAAATCCATCATTATTTTAAAAAAAACCTTTATATTTCATTCAATCCAAAAGATTTTTTTAAAGGTAAGGCAATGTTTTGGATATTTAGGAATTCGGGAAATAGTGCCCTAACATGCGAGATTGCGATTTCTCGTTTGTCTAAATATCTAAAATATCCTTTTAAATAAGTTTTACAAATCACGAGATGATTTCAGTTACGAAAGTTTAAAGATATTGTGTCCAATCATGCTGGATATGATGATTGTACTCTTTTGGAAGTGAATGAATCTTGATACTTTTAACTTAAAATATTACGGTTTTAAGGAAATCTCATTTTTAAATTCTTTCAAATTTCTGACATTAAGATAAAATTATTTAATTTGGTACCAATTTTGGGCGTTATTAGGTGCTAATCCTTCCTAACGTAATGCTGAGACTCCGAACCTATTTTCTCGTAATTTCAGAGACCAAAATATTTTATAAAGTGATCTAATCACACTTTAAAAGATTGGTGGCAACTCCTATTTTCATTTTTTGAAACCCGTTTTTAAAGAGATTTCGATAGCTTGGTGACTCTGCTGGGGACTTAAGAGAGTCGAGCCAAGAAATTAAGTATTTTCTGTCTTAATGTCAGAAGTTTGAAAAAAAATTGATCCTTCTTAGCTGTGTTTGCTGCACATGTTTGTTACCTTATTGCTGTACATTGCATTTGCATGACCGTTGTGGTCACATCCTTAAGTGGGAGTGAGAAGCTACGCTTTCGTGAGGTTTTCACCTTCGTATGAGCTAGTGGATTGCTTAGGGATACTGCCTATGTCTTCGTGAGATTTTCATCTCAGTATGGCCATAGGGAAATGTGTCCCCTGAACTGAACTTGGTCTATATGAGCCTATAATGGGTGAAGATCGAGGAATCTGCTGGTTTAGGTACCCTGGCTTTAGAACTAAAACTCATATAGTGAACCTTTAAGTGCTTACTTTAGGGAAATAGTGATAACCTTTAGAAAATTACCCTTGTAAGTACTTGTTTTTCATTTTCTTATATAAATGATACTAACCTATTTTTATTTTGCTGTCATTGCATGTCATTTGGCATCTAAAGGTATCAATTCACGGTTCGATTTCTGAGTTAGAAAGTTTTGTAATGAGGAACGAATATCTTAATAAAGTGGAGGACAACTCTTCCGTTTTGTGCGTGGTTAGAGAAAACCCAGTTAGAGAAAGGAAATAGTGTCACCGACTTGATATACATCGTGAGTTGTGGGACTTTACTCGTATCAGTTCGACACACAGAATATTTTCGGAAGATGAAGGACATTTGGGCCCAATGGGATGACGAGACTAGATAGCTTTTCTTTCAGATTATGGAAATCTTTCTTATTGGCTAGACATTAAAGTAGATAAGCATCTGTTTTGAGCTATGGTACAGTTTTGGAACCCTACTTATAGTTGCTTTACATTTGGAGAGGTAGATGTAGTGCCTACTTTGGAGGAGTATACAACCTTGTTTCGTTGTCCGAGAATTCAAGGCAACAAAGCTTATGTTAGGCCTGCTAGTCTCTCAATTTTCGTGAGGAAATTAGTGATGATCACAGGGATGAGTGAGCAGTGGGCTGTAGCTTGAGTGCAGCAAAAAGGCGATAGTAAGTGCATTCCGTGGGCCATTTTGAGGGATCTCATATTGACACACCTAGATGTGAAGAAGAAAGTCAACATTTTGGCCTTAAGTATTTACGGCTTGGTGATTTTCCCGAAGGCGATAGGGCACATAGATGAGGCAGTCGCAGATTTGTTTGATCGTATTGGTAAACAGAACACACCGGTTCTAGCAATCCTAGCTGAGACGTTTAGATCCTTGAAGTACATGTCAGAGAGCCAGTGAAGTAGATTCATTAGATGCGCACAGTTGTTGTTAGTATGGTTTCATAGTCACTTTTGGAAGCTTAAGAAGGTTCCTTGATGAGTGTTCTTTGAGGGTTATTCCCCCTTAAATGAAGCAGCAACTACACCAAAGAGAGACGATATTACAGAAGAAAGGTGGATGGATATTCTTCAGAATCTTCGAGAGGAGGAGGTTTTGTGGAAAGCACCTTGGATGACTCCTAATGAAGTCCTTTATTGCTGCGGCAGTATTGATTGGGTACCTCTTCCTGGGATTTGAGGGAGTTGTTGGCTATGCACTGTTACTCGTCCTAAGGCAATATAAAGCGGGGTAGTTCAGATAGAGGTCGAGAGTTAGCTTTGTTATGAGGCAGGGTTAAGACTCTGGGCCTACGAGCGAAAGCGTATTTGTAATCCATTTTATGAAAAACTTTTATTCCTTAAATAACGTTTTCTAAAATGAAATTGAATCAAGATCGATATCTTTTTGTATTCATGCATTTGTATTACATTACATCAAAGAAAAGAAGGTGTTGATTCCAAATTCAATTCCTAAATAGAATAGTTTGTCATAAGGAAATGAATTTCTTGATAAAATAGATTATAGTACTGATCAAATCGAATATAGTCCAAGTAAACGCGGTGAGAGAAAGCTGGTAGTCCATGGAGGAATACATGATGTAATTACTAGAGATTCAAGCCAACAAAGGTTATCCAAAAACACGAAGAGAGAAATTGGTAGTCCATGGAGGAATACATGATGTAATTGCTAGAGATTCAAGCCAACAAAGGTTATCCAAAAGCATGACGAGAGAAAGCCGGAAGTTCATACATTACTTGATTTAATTGCCAACGAAGATTATCCAAGAATCGACACTTTTTGATGAGTATCATGGAGATAAGCGAGTAAGAGATCGAGGCTCAGATTAAGAAGCAAGGAGTTAGCAAAGGCATCTTTTAGAGAATTTACAGGATTCGATCATGAAGAAAAGATCAACGTTTACTTGAACTATGAAAGGCAAAACCACATATGTAATCTATTTTCATGTAAAGAAATCTATTTTCTAGAAAAGTTATTCTAATGGAATTGAATTCAAGATCAATATCTCCTTTTCTTTTGCATTCATGCATTTGCATTGCATCACACCACATGTATTTAAATCCATAAAAAAACCCTAATTAGGTAAAAAATTATTTCAGAGGGTTAACCGGGGATATGGAACAATGGTTGGAGAGATTGGAGCAAAGGAAAATACAGATGCAAGAGCAGTTAACCAAGATTCAACAAGATATACGTGATCAAATGTTAGAGCTCCAAAGAAATGTAATTGGCCAGCTGGGGCAATTAGTAGCCGAAGGTTTGAAAAGAAGAAAAGCCCAATGGTCAACACCGAGGATGATATTGAGGACATCGTTTATTCCCCAAGTTTTACTCCAATAAGTGTCCAAACTCGACCAGATGAGGTACCTGTTAATATCAGTCTCCAACAGCATCAGGCCGGTATGGTGGCACCAGTAAATTACTCAGTAGGCTCAAGTCCCAATTCGAGGGGCAATTCAACCAATCTTGTTGCCATTGAAGAAGCAAAGAAGACATGTGTGGAGCTTAGAAACAAAGACGAAGCTTTCAAAAGACGAGAGTGGAGCTCGAAGTAATACTTTGAAGGCAATGAAGAAAAAGGAAAAAGAGGTAAAAATGATTACCATAACCCAGCCAAGAGTTACTAGCCATCAGGAATCCAATTCGAGACCGAGTTCTAAAAGTCTCACATCTACGCCAATCCCGATATCATATAAGGAGCTATATCAAAGATTATTTGATGCACACGTAGTAGCCCCTTTTCATTTAAAATCGTTGCAGCCCCCATACCCCAAATGGTATGATTCGAGCACTCAATGCGAATACCATGCGGGAATCACAGGACATTCGATTGAGAATTGCATTACCTTTAAAAAGGCAATCGAGAGGTTCATTAAGATGGGTGTTGTAAAATTCGATGGTCGCTTTGAAGCAGAAAATCTGTTACCTTATCATCTAGATAAAAGGGTAATTTCCATAAGAGAAGAGGGCATGGGATTTAAGAATGCGCCAAGTTTAGGGCTTTTAAACAAAACTTGATGTTGGAGGATTTGAATGACGTATCCGAAGAAGGAACCAAGAAATAAAAATTGCGAGCCTTTGCACATTTTGGGATGTTTTGAACAACGAAATTGTGGAAGTGATCCTTGTATTTAAAAATTAATCTAGAGTAATTTTAGAACACACTTATTGTTTTAAAGCTTAGAAACAATAAGGTTTCATTTGTGAAATAGGTTCATATTCGGACATCATTGTTTCAATAAAACATATCTTTCATGATCAATGCGAGCAAATATTCTTTCATTCTTTTACCGATAAATATTCTTTTGACCTTTAAAACTCTTTCTAAATTGCATTCATAACATGTAAATAGTCATGCCCGAATTCATTTATTCCTTGTATATTCTTTTTTGTGTGCCTATCATAGATCCCTAGAAATTAATGATATGGGCAGCGAGACTACTGATTCAGAGTTCCTTTTGAGTGCGATATGTGTTTAGAGGAATCTCAAGACTTTGAAGGTGTGTAAATTGTGACTTGTTTCGGAATTTATTGGAAATGGTTTTACCCCATGAAATGGTGGTAGGAAATATAGCTGGGAGGAAAAAAAAAGATTTGAAATTTGAATTAGCTGAGGAGACAAAACAAGACCTTGTTGAGACTATTATGGGAACTCAAAAATGTGGTCCAAAGACGCATGTAGGAGGATTTGCAATTGCGAGAATAAACATGAGGTTTTGGTGCAATGTTGGTCCACCATGGAAATGGATTGCATCAGTTGTACAATGAATGCCAAATTTAAAGGAGTCAAGACTTATGAGGCATGTACGTTATAGGCTCGAGCTCGTCAAAATTTTCAAGCTGACAAAGACTCATATTTGTGGACATTAACTACTCCATTAAGAGGGGGAGATAGCTTCATATGCCAGTATTACAAAGTCAAAAGTCATCCATTTCAAAAAAAAAAAAGATTATATATAACTGCACAATACCAAAATTTGTAGTCTTTTTAAAGATAATGCACCATACCATAGTACAACAAAGGATTGCCAAAAGAAAAGAAAAAGAAGAAAAAAACAAATTACAGAAGATGACAGTATCATGAAGGAAGCTCTCTTAGACTTCTATACAAGTTCAGGGAAGAGGAAACCTGATCAAATCATTATTTTCAGGGATGGGGTTTCTCAATTCAATCAAGTTTTAATCAAGTTATTGAGGCTTGCAAGTTCCTTGATGAGAAGTGGAACCCTAAAGATTATGGTTATTATGTACGAAAAACCATCAAACTAAGTTTTTCAGTGAGGATCTCTCGACAATATGCTACATGGTACTGTCATTGACAACAAAGTATGCCATCCAAAGAACAATGATTTTTACCTTGGTACCCATGCCGAAATGATTGGAATCACGAGGTAGACCCACTATCATGTTCTCTTAGACCAGGCTGGGTTTTCGGCTGATGATCTGCAAGAGTTTGTTCATTCCCTATCCTATATGTATCAAAAGAGCACCACAACCATATTTGTTGTGGCTCCTATTTGTCACGCTCATTTGGTGACTTCATAGTTGGGGGCAATTTATGAAGAATAGGGATGCTTCAGAAACATCATCGAGTCATGGTGGGATGTATGCTGTAACGTCCCCACGCCTGAGACCGTCGCCGGAGTCGAGTATGAGGTGTTACTAAGCTTAATTTAACATTTTAGAACTTTGGATTATTTGTTTCTACATTCACAGCTTTTAAACTACTTGCATCACAGTCACAATAAAAATCATATCTCGAGTTACGAAACTCAAAATCAAGATCTGTAAATTTTCCTTGAATCTAGACTCATATACCTATCTACTAATTTTTTTCTAGAATTTTTGGTTGAGCCAATTAGTACAGTTTATTAGTTAAAATTACCCCTGTTTCAGGACTTGACTGGTTTGACCACTGTTTACTACGAACCACATTTCTCTCTGTGAAAAATTCAAATTACTATAAGGTTTGTTCCTACTAAAACTATACTTAATAAGGATTCTGAGGATATAAAATACACCACCTAATTATATCTTTACAATTTATGGTGAATTTCTAAAGTTGGAATAGGGATTCAGAAACTGCTATGACCCTGTTTCACTAAAATTCAAATATCTTTTAACATATAATTCCTTTCCCTGTTTCATTTATTTCATGTGAAACTAGACATAATAAGATTCAATTTGATATGTATTCCATCACCAAATTCAATTTCTATGATTTTTAGTAAATTTTCAAACTCGAATCAGTGTTGCTGCAGTATTCTGTTTATGGAAAATTTCATCCTTTTTATGAGTTTTTATGCACTAAGTATCTTAATAATTTTCCTTAACATAAAACATAGTCTAAACTAACCATTTTCATAATTTATCATTATCAAACGTTTTCTCAACCATTCCATCACCATATCATAAGATCATTTACACAAAATAAGTATATTGCTATACATGCCATACTTAAATTTACAAGCCATTTACCAAAAGTCTTCCGAGATAGTGTGACTCGAGCCTTCTCGACCTATCCCGACTCACGAGCTAGCTTGTCCAAAACTACAATGAGTAAGAAGGAGGAGTAAGCATAAATGCTTAGTAAGTTCATATGCAAATAATAAGTAACATAACAAGCAGTCATACCAATCAACATTAGCATGCATCACTAAAACACATATCACATTTCTAATCATTTTTCATCATCTTATTACCTTATCGTGATTGTATCAATACTCAGCCCGAGGTTAAATACGTACACTGTCCAAAATATCCATTTCACATCACTTACCAATACGTCTCTTTACATCTCGAATGTTCCTCCATTTGAGTAAAACTTTACCCGTTGAACATATCGGAATATAATTCGGATACATGGATAACTTGCACATAAGTGCCATATATGCAATCAAGCAATCATGTAACCCGCCCATAAGCATAACTCGGACTCAACTCAACGAGCTCTCGCGTTCGCATCCATAAGTGAACTCGGACTCAACTCAACGAGCTCGGATGCCTAGTTACATCTCTCGAACTCCGGACTCAACTCAACGAGTTCAAACATTCGCATCCATAAGTGAACTCGGACTCAACTCAACGAGTTCGGATGCTCAACCATCCTAGTGACATGTCACTTGTATCCTAATCTATTCCTAAGGTTCAAGCGGGCTTTTTCCCCTCGATCGACATTTTCTTTGTCTTCCATGGAATATCGAAACCGATACTCGGTAGCAATTCATATTTATTAAGTAGTAAACATAATTTGCATATTACTCAACATTAACCACAAAGCATAATATTTCACGATTAAAAATTAGCATATCATATAATTAAAATCAATAACTTAAAAATAACAATTATGCTACATTATTTACACATGAACTTACCTTGGTACCAAAATACAAAGATTTTGCAATTTAGTCCACAATCTTTTCTTTTCCTCGATTGAGGTCGATTCCATGTCTTTCTTGATCTAAAATAACACATTTAGCTTATTTAATACTCAAATTATCAAATTAATCCTTAACTCAAACTTTGGCAAAATTATAATTTTACCCCTAAATTTTTGCATATTTACATTTTTGCCCCTAGGCTCGGGATTAAACTTTATTCCTTATTCTTATGTTTTACAACATGCTGATCACTTTTCTCTTCTATGGCAACATCAAATTCTCACTCTAACATGTACTTGTAACTATTAGGTATTTTTACCGATTAAGCCCTTTTACTCGTTTTTGCTTAAAATCGAGTAGTACAAGTTGTCTAACATAATTTAAAACTTCATATTCTATCATAAAACATCAAAATACACAAATTTCACCTGTGGGTATTTTTCCAAATATAAACCCTAGTTTAAATTATTGCTAACATAAGCTTAATCGAGTTATCGGGATCTCAAAAACGTAAAGAACATTAAAAACGGGGCTTGGAATCACTTACTATGGAGCTTGGAAGCTTGAAACAAACCCTAGCTATGGAGAACCCTTGAAATTTCGGCCTAATGAAGAAGATGGACAAAAATTGGCTTTTAATTTTGTTTTTAATTCATTTTAATAACTAAATGACCAAAATGCCCTTACTACTAAACTTTCCAAAAATTCCTTCCATGTCCTAATTTTGTCCATGAACTTAAAATTGGTAAAATTTCTATTTAAGACCTCTTAATTAATATTTCAATGCAATTTCATACTAAAAACTTCTAGAATGCAAGTTTTGCAACTTATTCGATTTAGTCCCTACTTTCAAATTAAGTATTTTATGCATAGAATTTCTTCACGAAATTTTCACACAATCATGTAATCATATCATAAACCTCAAAATAATTATAAAATAATTATTTCTATCTCAAATTTGTGGTCACGAAACCACTATTCCGATTAGGCCCTAATTCGGGATATTACATATGCTCTGGGAGTAATCCCTGTACCTCAGCTTTCCAAGTTGAAGGATAAAGTCAGCAACTTCATTCTTGTCTACTGAGAATCATTGAACTATCTTTTTGTAGGGTTTGACAAACAACGTACCAGGATCTGCTCTTTGGGGCAATCCCCTTTCTCATGGGTTTATGAATCAAGATTTTCCTCCAAGCTTTGATGGAGTCAAGAATTGAATACCTCTAGTAAACTTAACTTGAAAGTATTCATCCTAAGCAAATGTACCAAGAATGGATGACACAGACTTATGACAAAGAAGGTTCGTCCAAAAGAATTTCATAAAGGAAACCTTATGCTGAAAAAGATCCTTCCCATGCAAAAGGATGCCGAATTGGGAAGGGCCATATGTTGCGAAGAGGGCTTTCTATAGAAGTGCACTGATTTTGACAAGAAATGGATAGGAAAAATTTATCTGATCCACTGAATTCAGACTCAGTCAAGGAGTATTTTGTCTGAAGGAGAAGGGAAGCCAAGGTGAAAACCCGCAACGGGCACTTTAGGACTTCTATTTCAAAAAAAAAAAAAAAAAGAAAAGAAAAAAGAAAAGAAAAAAAGAAAAAGAAAAAAGAGAAAAAAAAGAAAAAAAATGGAAAGGCCAAGGTGAAAACCCGCAAAGGGCGCCTTGAGACCAAAGGGGTTTTGAGTTGAAAACCCGAAAGGGCAGTTCAAATTTGCAAAGTCATGCAGTGACTTGTTATACCGAATTCGATGAGAAGTAAAGTATGTTATATATCGAGGCATCAACGTATTACTTTGGATCTTTTAAACACATGTTGAACTCAAGAAAGTCTTCATGGAACTGGTGCATAAACGCTCAAGCGGCGATATTTGGGGCATCTGATTTTTATCCTATTTACTATCTTTGGATTCTTTTCTTTGCAAAGATATGTTCTCAAGTTAATCATTTTGCATTCCTTCCAATAATCTGTCCAAATCTAATTATCCTCAGGATCAATTTATTTATCTCCCATTATTCATAAAGCATGTTGCATTGAAATAATGATAGATGAAATAAAATATATTCACAAACGAAGTTTTGCATATTACTCGAGAAATTTCTAGATAATACAAGAAACTAAAACAAGACAATTGTTTAAGGAATTTCATATGTATGGGTTAGAGGTACTCGAGAGATTTTTTTCTTCAATCCAAAAGATGGTTGGACATTTTAAGCAATATTGATCTTAAGAAAGGATCATTTCATAAACATCTTGATGGGTCGTAACATTTGGGGAATGGTACGGTAGACCAAATTGATGGAGAAGATTCGAGGCATCTGAATGGAGTATGATTGATATGCCGAGAAGAACAATGTGGAAAGCTAGATAGATGAATGAGTGATGACATCTCAAACAAGAGTTATTTTCATAAACATTTTGCATCATAATATGTCTAATTAGGAGCATTTGACTCATTTCGATCATGGCATCTTAATTATGTGGCATAAGCATAAATTCCAGGAAATCAATTCTACAGGTGGATTCCCCAGTGGACAATGTAGCAAGATTGATTGAAAATTACAAAATTCGAAGGCCTTAATCCCCTAAGCAAGAGAGGGTAACAGGCTAAAGCATAGCAGAGTCGACCTTTGGATGTTCTCACATCGAAGCAGATCCAAGATGATTTAGCGTTCTTGTGTTTACAAGGAGCAAATCGAAGATAACAGATCTCGACTTATAGATGTTTTCACATCAAAGCAGATCCAAGATAACAGATCTGGCATCTCCATATTCAACGAGAGAGCGGACACATAGCGCATCTAACCTTCAGATGTTTATACTGAAGCAGATCCAAGATGATTTGGCATTCTTGTGTTTACAAGGAGCAAATTGAAGATAATAGATCTGACTTTTAGATGTTTTCACATCAAAGCGCATCCAAGATAACAGATCTGGCGCCTCTATATTCGACGGAGAGCGGACACATGCAGATCTAACCTTGGATGTTTATATCGGCGCATCCAAGGTGATTTGGCATTCTTGTGTTTACAAGGAGCAAATTGAAGACATAGCAGATCAGACTTTTAGATGTTTTCACATCAAAGTAGATCCAAGATAACAGATCTGGCGTCTCCATATTTGACGGAGAGCGGACACATAGTAGACCTAACTTTCAGATGTTTATACTAAAGCAGATCCAAGAAGATTTGGCATCCTTGTGTTTACAAGGAGCAAATTGAAGACATAGCAGATTTGGCTTTCACGTGTTTACGCTGAAGCAAGTCTAAGATGATTTGGCATCTTTGTATTATCATGGAACAAATCGAAGAAGCAGAGTTGATGTTTCTGTGTTCGATGGAGAGCAGATCGAAGATATCAGCATGACAGTCTTAAGTTTGCAAGGAGCAGATTGAAGACCATGATCCGATAAGGCTGGGCAAATTTGGTCCTTTTGTAGTCTTTGCTCGATTCCTATTACATAGAAATGAGCAAAGAGGGGCAGCGGTAATAACCTAAATTTGCCCGGGCCTCAAACAAAAAATAATATAAATAAATGAATGTTTATTTTTTTAAACAGTCCATTTACAATAGCCCGTAGGCCCAAAATTAAATGCCCAAGACCCAGCAGGCCCGTAACCCAGCTAAACTACCCAAAGCCCGATTACACCCAACCCAACAATGAACGGGGCCCAAATAGCCCAATTTACTAACAGAAGACAGAGAGGCCTAGGGTTTTAGAAACCCTAGACGTCGTAGTCGGCTCGTCTCTTCAATTTCTATCATTCCAGCTACCCTCCATCAGCGCCGCAAGCATCCCAAGTGTCATGACCGTTCGTGCCGTGCCGTTCCAGAAGGCTCCATCGGCGCCGTGATTTTGGTTTTGTACCACACTGCGATCAACGCGTGAATCGACACCACCGTGATATTCTCGCGAATACCTGCAAGACAGAACAAAAGAAACCCACGACACGAGAGAGAGAAAAGGAAACCAAATAGTAGCAGATAAACTAAAACCAATAAGGAAAGAAATCAAAGATTTCTTTCCTAAACATGTATAATCTAAAGGCTATAAAGCCTTTCTTCCGATTTGTAAAAGAGGACTCAAAAAAAAAAAAAGGGAACTCATTTTTTTACTAAAAAATCGATAGTCAAGAAAGAATACTCAGGTGATTTTCTCTTTGAATACGTGTAAATATTGTAGAAAAGAAAGGGAAAGGGTTATACCTTTAATCGGCGTTAGAAGGCGAGATTTTTAAACCTCCGCCACTGTATGCGGTGGTGACGACAGTGGCGCGTGAGCGAGTGCAAACCCTGGGACGGAGGTTCGGTGACACTCCGAGAGCCTCACCCCAACTCTAGAGAGTTTTTTTTTTTTAAGCAGGACTTTAGAAATGATTTTAAACTTAAAGTTTCACTTATATAGCCTAAAAGAAAGCGGTGTCGTTTTGGCTTAAGCCAATAAGCCTAAAACGACGTCGTATTAGAGCTAAGGATCCGCGTGTTGACCCGATTATCCGGGGAGGATCCGCGTGTTTTGAAGATTGGGTTAATTACTCAATTGATCCTCTCGCAATTTAATATTTATAATTCCATTTTATTTTTTTAATTCAGCTTTAATGTTTTAATTTTGTTTCAATTTGGTCCTCTCGGTGATTTTAAAACAAAGATTCTGGGAAACGTGTGTCGTTTTTGGATTAGGCAAATTGCCCGATGAGTCCCTTGTAGTTTTGAATTCTTTCAAATCAGGC
Organism: Gossypium anomalum; assembly: GCA_025698475.1. Classification (NCBI taxonomy): domain Eukaryota; kingdom Viridiplantae; phylum Streptophyta; class Magnoliopsida; order Malvales; family Malvaceae; genus Gossypium; species Gossypium anomalum. Next base: position 38,353 of record JAOWAC010000021.1, read on the forward strand.
CAAATTCTTTTGTTAGTTTGAAATTAACCTAAAGTTTTTTATTTTAGTCCTTTTATATATTTTTAATTTATTTTAAATACTTTATATATTATTTTATTTTATAGTTATATAAAATGGTATATATTATTTTACTTATATATTATATTATATTTATTATTATTTATTTATAAATTACATGTTATTAAATTTTATTATATTATATGATATTGTATTATTTTATATGGTATGTGTATTATTTTATATTTTTATTAATTAAATATTTTTTAATGTATGTATTATATTTTTAATGATAATTATAGATAAATAATAAAATTATTTTTTATTTATGTTATTATATTATTATATGTTTCCTATAAATTTTATATACATTATATTTTATTATTTTATTTTATATTTTATCATACATGTATATCTTAGTACATATCATCATGTATAGTTTCAAAGTTTTATAAATTACTATTAAAAATTATTTTTTATATTATTAAATATTTAAAATTCATTTATCATTACATTATTTTATTATTTTTATATTTTATATTTTATTTTATTAATATATATTATACTATTATGAAGTTTATAAATTATTATTAAATATTATATTTATGTGTTCTAAACATATAGTATGTATATTATTATAAAGTTTTATTATTTATATTATACTACGTTTTAGTATTTATTAAACGCTTTAAAATTTTCCTTATTTGTTCTTTGTACCAAATATGTTTTTTTTTTTAAGTTTTATTTTCTTTATATATGTTCATATGTTACTAATATATTTATGTTAATTGTTTTAATCCGTAAATTTATTGCACGAATTATTTGTTATCATTGATTTTATATGTTTACCTGAAAATTATTTATTTATGAAAGATATTGTCATGAAGTATGATTATACATTTTGTTTATTATGTCGTATTCTTACATGAAATATTTTTATCTTTGTCATTTTGTATTTGCTTGCATGAAATGATAATGTATTTATTAATGTTATTCGTGATTATATGTGCACAAAATATCAAAGTATTATGTGTCGTATGTCGCAATTACCATTTATTACATTATATTTGTATGAAATATTAAAATACGTAGTTTAATTAATCCAATGTTGACCTATTGATAATATGTTAAATCCATCATTATTTTTAAAAAAACATTTATATTTCATTCAATCCAAAAGATTTTTTGAAGGTAAGGCAATGTTTTGGATATTTAGGAATTCGGGAAATAGTGCCCTAACATGCGCAATTGGGATTTCTTGTTTGTCTAAATATCTAAAATATACTTTTAAATAAGTTTTACAAATCACGAGATGATTTCAGTTACGAAAGTTTAAAGATATTGTGTCCAATCATGCTGGATATGATGATTGTACTCTTTTGGAAGTGAATGAATCTTGATACTTTTAACTTAAAATATTACGGTTTTAAGGAAATCTCATTTTTAAATTCTTTCAAATTTCTGACATTAAGACAAAATTATTCAATTTGGTACCAATTTTGGGCGTTACGAGGGTGCTAATCCTTCCTCGAACGTAACCGACTCCCGAACCTGTTTTCTCGTAATTTCGAAGACCAAAACATTTTATAAAGTGATCCAATCGCACTTTAAAAGATTGGTGGCAACTCTCATTTTTGTTTTTTGAAACCCGTTTTTAAAGAGGTTTCGACATTAACTATCCTTGTTAAAAATAATAAATATTCTTATACAATATATCACAATCAGATTCAAAATTTGATCCCTCTTTGAGATTCAAAGACCAATCTAACACACCATCTCAAGGAATCCTCTCATAGGGTCCCCTTGTGCCTCACCACTCTCTCGCGTGATCCCCTTATTATATGGCTCACCACCATCCTCCTCCTCTCTTGCCATATAGCCTGTCACCTTTAAACCCGCTAGCTTGGCATCTCGTGATATCGCCTCTCACTTCGTGGGGTCTCAGCATGCAGGTTATCTCTACGAGTACGTGTCAGGCCTAAAGAGGGTTTATGCATGCCATCTAATTATCCTTAACATGCCATTAGGGATCGTACTTTATAAACAGTGGCCTAAATTAGGGGGTTGACAGAAGCCCCACCCTCTAAAGTGGAAAATTATTTATTTAGGCTCTTTAGAAATTTTAAAATTTTAAATTAGTAAAGGTAAAACTGTATTTTGACCCCCTTAAAAATGATAAAAATTTAATTTAATCTTTTAAATGTTATAAAGATATAAACTATTAAAAATTACAATTTAATTTCGACTTTTAAAAAATATTCAAACTTCGCCTCTACTTATAAATATATAGAAAGAGCCCATGAGAAGGATAAGAAAGAAAAACCCATCAACAAATGTCAAGTTTGATATGATTTTGAACTTCAAATTGGCTCAATTTAACCTAATTCAAACCACCATAATCCATGGCAAATTTGCTTAGTATAATCTTATGGCGTATTATGACAGAAAGAATCCTAGTGTAAGTAGTTATAACGATGCATTGAAAGTCACGAAAGGATTTAGAAAAATGATATTGGTTAATCTTTATAACGTTAAACAATTTGTTAGGTAACGTGTAGTTTCAGAGTTTAATGCATGAAAAATGAATGTAGCTCTTGAGATGATATGTAGAAGGGGTGGACTGCATAGTAGACTTATTCAAATTTGAGCAGAAAGAGGTTTTGCCTTGAAAATGTAAGGATCAGATATGTAAGTAACTCTGTATATGCAACTATATATTTACTCCTTGATCGCTCTACTTCGTTTTTGTTAGTGCAATAGGCAAAGAGTCTAAAAGGGGTGAAGAATGAAACAAAGTTGCTTTTCTATTTTCTTTATTCGAATATGAAAATTTGATTCTATTAATTCACATTTGAATTTAACTTAAATCAATTTAAACATAAAAAAATTACTCTCACCCAATTCAAGCAAAAAAGGCACTTAAACTCAAACGTCAAACTTCAAACTATTATAAGTAGCTTTGAAAGGAAGTTAGTTTGTTAAACAGGATTGGTTAACTGATAGTTTAACAGATTAGTTAATAGTAACTGTTATATTCATGTATTAAATACTCTTTTTCACCCGGATGAAATACATACAAGATTTCTTCTTCAACTCCTTTTTGTCATTGTTAACATGGTATCAAGAGCCAAGGTTTTCTTGGTGTAAATTTTTTTTCTTTTCTTCTTTTCTTTTCTCCATGGCCATCGGCGGCGTACCAGCGGTTGATACACCTCGTAATTCTACCAACACTGGGGAAGCAGTGCACTCGCAAGGGCCTGGTAGTTGTTGCGCACAAACAGTCCATTACTTCTCCAAACATGACACTATCAAGCTTACTGAACATAATTTCCTTTCATGGAAACATCAGATTCTATTGATTCTTGAAGGTTATGGTCTCAAGGGCTTCTGACTAGGTACAGTTCTTCCTCCTTCTCTTTTATAACTGGACTCAAAGTTCAGCAACTTGATAATCCATCTTTCTTTATTTATAAGAAGCAAGACAAGTTTCTAGCTTCTTGGCTATTGTCTACCATCACAGATGATGTCTTAGTACATCTCACAGCTGATATTTCGACGACCATTGAACGAAGGTTTAGTGCCAAATCAAATCTCAAGATCTCAAGTATGCATCATGCTTTATACTCGCTCAAAAAACTAAATCTTACAGTTAAGGAGTATGTGTCTAAGGTAAAGAATCTTAGTGATAGTCTGACTGTAGCTGGTAGTTTTGTTTCTGAACAAGAACAAGTAAATGTTATCTTGGCTGGTCTTTCGATCGAGTTTGAGTCATTCGGGCATTTTTCTCTACAACCCCTTTTTCCCTTGACTTGTTGACTGAAATGTTGCTTGATTGCAAAGCACGACAATTGGCTCTATTGAAAGAAGTTTCTTGCCAAGACAATTTGGCTTCCCATCAACAAGACACTAGAAGTAGCTCGAAATGACCTACTAACTCAAATCGATATTCTCAGGAACATAAGCAAAGCTACAGAGGGCAAGACCGTGGCTGGTCTCATGGCAAAGCTCATAGAAATGGTCGGAGCTGATCATGCTCTAGACCACAATGTTAGTTATGTAAAAAGATAGACATATGGTTCAGACTTGTTATTACAGGTTTGGTGAAATTTTTTCTGGTGTTGGTTCAAATAACAGTTAACTATCAACAGCTACATGACCAAGGTTCTTCTTCTACTACTCCTACTTTATCCGGGTTACATATGTTTCATTGCTGTGGTTTGTTCCCTCAGCTTTCATTCAATTTGCTATCTCCTCGAGATCCTGCCTCTTCTCTACCTGACCAGACCTGGTATCCTGACTCTAGGGTAACCAATCACATTACTCAAGATATGACAAATCTTACAACCTGCCTCTCCCTACACAAGTACAAGTCAAGTGTCTATGGGCAATGGTGATTCTGTATCTATAGCTCACATAGGCTCTTCTAATTTCTTGGCTGGCTCTAGACTCTTGTGTCTTCATAATTTTCTATATGTCCCTACAGTATGTAAGAATTTACTATCTGTAAGATAGTTTACAAAAGATAATGCTGTTTATTTTTAATTTCACCATTTTCTATGTTTTGTGAAGGATATACAGACAAAGAAAACTTTGTTAGTAGGCCACATGCATAATAGACTCTATTGATTTGATGTGTCACAATCTGCTAAAGGTGTTGTTGTTCCAAAGCTAAGATCGCCTCTCCTATACACTGCTCAAGTTTCATCTTCTATATTATGGCATAACAGACTCCGCCATCCGTGTGTTAACACTCTTGTTAATGTTTTGAGTGCTTGTAATATTTCTTTTAAACACCACTGTTTTCCTAATATATGTACAGCTTGTCAACTAGGCAAAGCTCACAAGTTACTTTTTAAGTTTTCTCAAACACTGTACTCTTCCCTTTTTGAACTTGTAGTATCTGATGTTTAGGAACCAGCTCATGTGCAATCGAATGGTTTCTCGTATTATGTTTTGTTTGTAGATATGCATTGCAGATACACTTGGTTTATTTCCTCGAGTCTAAGTTTGAGGTTTTTCAGTGTTTTCTTCACTTTCATCGAATGGTTCAGGTTCAATTTGGTCATTCCATCAAGATACTTCAAAGTGACGGGGGGGAGAGTATCGTTCTCTGTCTAAAGAGTTATCTCATCTTGGCATCCAGCATAAGGTCACTTGTCTCCACACTTCAGAACAAAATGGGATGGCTGAAAGGAAACATAGACAGAGATAGTTGATATCGGGTTGACTCGCTAGCTCAGCCTTCCATACCTTTGAGTTTTGGTCCTATGCATTTGCTCATACTGTCCTATCCTCGATCAACAGATTACCTACTGTTTCTACACCATAGCAAATCCGTATGAGAAACTTTACAAGGTTCAACTGTTTATTCTAATTTGAAAGTGTTTGGTCAGTGCTTGTTTTCCTCATCTAAGGCCTTTCCATTAGCACAAGCTTCATTTTCGGTCCGAGAAGTGTGTTTTTCTTAGTGTTGGTGATAATAAAAAGGGCTATAAGTGCCTTGTTGGTGATGGACGTGTCTTTATCTCTCGTCATATGGTTTTTGATGAGTTCCAGCTTCCCTTTCAGAGTGGGTTTTCTTCTAGTTCAAATGTGGACTTCATCAGGATTGATTTCCTCTAGTTGTCTCATCTCTTTCTTTTGGTTCTACTCCATCTGGGTTGTAGACACTCAATTTTACCCGGGACCAGAAATAAGTCCAAAATAAAAATAATAAACCCCAAAAAATAAAGTCCAAGTTCACCTGAATACAAATATAATTTGGCCCGATCGGAATGGCCCATTACTTGAAAAGATTTAAGGTCCATCTACAAGCTTGATTCATATGGAAATGTAACACCCTGAATTTGGGCCTAGAATTTTAGGCCTTGAGCATGGGAGCAATTGAAGGCAACTTATAATATTTTGTTGTGCATGTAAATTTAGTTAATGAAGGCTTGTTTTAGTGGTTAAGTGTGTCTGAGAAGTGTTGGAGAAGTCTTGGGTCCAAACCTGGACTCTAGCAAAAATTTTGGTTTAAGATGAATCAAACCCTGGGTGTAGTAGGTAGGCCTTAAGAATATTGTTAGAGAAAAGATGACACAAAAAGGAGTGTGGTGTAGTAGCAAGGTGGCGCCACTTAGGGGACAAGGAAGTGACGCCATAGAGGAAGCAAGGGGTCCAAGGTTCAAGTCTTGGCTCTTGCAATATATTTTAGTTTTTCTTTTCAATAGATCTGGAAGCAAGTAGGTGCACTTTAAAGTTTAATGTGTTGGATTTATGACACAAATGAGTTGATGGCCTAGTGGTGGTGGCGTAAGTTGGCATGTGAGAGGACTTTGGTTCGAATCCCTTGGCACGCAAAGGTTGATTATTTTGCTATGTTGGGACGGCAAGAGTTGGTGTTGAATTTAAACTCTGATGATGGAGGGATCCCACATCGGGAAGCTAACATAAGAGTAGATGGAGAGCTGGCTTTAAATAGAGAGAACCATGAGAAGAGCAAAGGTACTTTTCTTGGTCGATCCCTTTCGCTTTATGGCGTGCTCGTTTGGGTTGGGCGCGGCTAAGAGTGCTCGGGCGCTGTGGATTAACTCTAGTTTCCTACCAGTGTGTATTTTCACTACTCTAGCTGTAGGATGGCTACTCTGGCCGCGATGGTAGAAAGGGGCTATCTGGGCCCAATGGCCTCACTGCCCAATTGGATAAGTTGTTTGATTGTGTAGTAAATATTGGACTAGGCTAGGTGAATTTCATATCTGTGGCTAGATTTGGGCTAAAAGGGCCACACGAGCGTGTGGGCCCATTTAATGAGAATAGGCTTTAGGCCCATTCGTATTGTTATCCCCTGTTTAGAATACTTTAGTTTACCAAATTATCAAATACCCTCGACTTACAAAATTACCAAAATACCTGGTTTGTAAAATTACCAAAATACCCCCGGTTTGTAAAATTACCAAAATACCCCCTGGTTTGTAAAATTACCAAATACCCTGTAGGATAGAATTATCAAATACCCTCCGTAGGGTAAAGTTACCATTTCGCCCTTAGGGTGTTAAATGACTGCTTTGCCCTTGTGGGCAAGTGACCTGACTTGACCTGTGTGGTTGTGATTTGCTTGTGAATATATGTTGGTGATATAGACAACTTTGGAGGAGCAGCAAGGTTTGGAGTTAGCTTGGATCATCGGAGTGGCTAGGACTAGTCAATCAATATCGGCAAGGTAAGGTTTTAAGGCCATTTTGGATGGTGGCGAATGTGTAAGTACTAATATAAGTTGGTTCTCGTTTTGGTTTAATTATTGTGGGCTGATATATAAGTGGTTGATTATAGGAGAAATCATGTAGAGATCTCGTCAAGGAATATCGCAAATCAGTGTGTAATAAACCCAATTTCGTGGCTTAACTCAATAAATGCCGAAAAGCCGAAATGTCAAATTTCGCATCTTGAGGACTTGTGAGCATCCAAAGCTCATAGGTTAGGTAGATACGCTAAGTGTGATGATCGGGATTGTTGGAACAAGTAAGAGTTCGATTTTGGCATTACGGTAAGTTGGGCCTCGAGGGGCTAAAATTGGGCCCATTGGGCTTTTCCGCCCATTTGGGTGAATTCGGTGGAAAATAGAAACTCGTTAAAATGCACGTTATGGCCGATAATACCATTATGGAATATAAGATAAATGGGGCTTAGATGACAAAATGGCTATGTAGGGCCCATTAGAGGTTTTAGGCCCAATAACTCGGTTTCGCTAAAAATGGGCCAGAAACATTGTTCAAACAAATGAATAGTTAGTAACTGATAATGAGCATGGAATCCCTAATATTTGGTAAAATTATAGAATTACCCTTATAATATGGAAATGACTATTTTGCCCCTAGGTAAAATGACCATTATCCCCTAGGGTTTAGTTATGAATTTGATATATGAGATTTTGGTATACATGATTGATATGATATGCACATGATATGCATGATATGCACATGATATGTATGATGAGCACATGGTATGTACGATATGCACATGATATGTATGAGATATACATGATATATTTATTATATGCATTGGGGTTTTATATATGGATGGAGGAAGTGCAAAAGGGCTTATGCCCCAAAGCCATCAAAAGGGCTTATGCCCTAGTTTATCTAAAAGGGCTTTTGCCCAGCTTATTAAAAGAGGCTAGGCCTCCAATTATATGATAAAGCAGCTATGCTGCCAGTGGAGAGTTTGGTTGGGTGGGTTGAGTTATTCCCCACATGGAGAGATTGGTTGGTACGGGTGGAGAGTAGCGGATGGTGGGTTGAGTAGTCTCCCCAAATGGGTTGCATTCATGCATTAATATTACATCTGATATTGAAATGGGCCTATGGGCCATACCGACATGATAAAGGCTTCGCCCAAATGATATGAATAATAAAAAGGCTTCAAACCAAGAATATGAATAATGAAAAGGCTTGCCCGCTTATATGAATAATGAAAAGGCTTCACCCGCTGATATGAATAATGAAAAGGCTTGCCCAAGTATATGTGGTAATCGAATTTGGGCTTAGGCCCAGTAGGTTGATATTGTTTGGGCTCTGAAAGGGGGCTTGTTGCACACTGAGTTTCCAAACTCACCCCCCTTTTCTTTCTTATCTTTACAGGTGAGCCTTGACTTGGGGACTTGGAGCCGGAAAGGATTCAGAGTGGCCACGGTGATCGCTTTTGGGCTTTTGAATAAGTATTTGGTTTTCACTAAGTTTACTTTATTTATTATCTATTTTCGGGTTGTAATAAGGCCATTTTAACTTTAACTTTATTTCTTTTCTTTTCTGTATTATTTTATTTAAATTGGTTGATGATAATTGGGCTAGACTTAGGACGTGTTTTCCAAGTGATACTTGTTTTCAAAATAACACCACGACACACATAATTGGAATAACAAAGATAACTACTTAAATGAATTTTTCAACTCGTCTACCAAAGTGTGGCAATGGTGGTGGGCATGTCTAGGAATGGATCCAATCGAGAGCTTGGTACTTAAGCAGCCTTCATGGCTCACCTCCTCTGTTTCGGATGCCTACCTGGTGCCAAGCCTCCATTCACTTTGGTTAGCCAGCTTTAGGCGGTTTTCTAGTCAATCAAACGAAACATGGATTTTTAAAATACGTGTGACACATCAGATTCGGCCATAGCGTCTAGGCCGGGTTTGGGGTGTTACATTTAGTGGTATCAGAGCCAAGTTGCAACAACTCGGCTGTGGATCGGGGTCCGAAAATCTTTTCAAAAACTTAGGCCCAAGAGGGGTATTTTTGGAAACGGTTTTTGGAAAGTTCATTTCAAAGATGTTTTACAGAGTATATGTTAAAATGGTTCAAGTTTCTCTATTTTTAAACGGGGTTAAAATCAAGAGTTTCAAAATAAAGGTGTTTTCAAATCAAAATTTTTAAATTTCTATTTTCGGGATCAAAAACATGGTTTTTTGTGTTTTAAATGAACTGATAAAGAAGTGGCGCACTGAATCCCCGGCACCAAGTCCGTAAGTACATTCTTTTAATTATGTGATAATGGTATGATGCTATGAATAGAACCGAGACCCTATTATGATACTCTAGATAAGGTAGAGTCTGTAAAACTCTCTAGAATACCCAGAGATCTGTAGCTAGGCTATGATTCGTGAAAATAGAAACTCTAAAATACTATCTCTGCATAAGACATATGAATAAATAGAAAAAAATTTTGAGATCTTTATAGTTATTTGATATGTGTAATGGTAATGTAGAGTATTGATATGGATTCTGAGGGTAAGCAAAGTCCGCCAACCTCGGATAGCGGTAACTCCAGAGCTTAGGACCGAGAGGCACCGCCGAGTTAGTAAGGAAAGTGGCGTAAAAAGCACCGGAGACCAAGGTTAAGGAAATTAGGGAAACGCTCGCAAGCAGGATGCTTAGAGTGTAGGAAGAGGAAGGATTCTAGTTCTCGTGAAAACCAAGCCCGATTCGTGAAACATGTTAAGACACGACCAAACTTTCCAACCCGCAAGAAGCGCAAGGGGCGTCATCGGGTGAATGCCATAGGAAGACGGGAGCATGCTTTAGATGTGGGTCCAAGGAGCATCGAGCTCCGGGATTGCCAAGTTTATTCTATTTGAATATGTGTTACGAGTTGTATGCGTGCTTGATAAACATTTCTTTATTTGGTAATTAGATGTTCGGTCGTATTAAAATTATTTAGATCAGTCTTGCAATTGGTAGCATAGTAGCATGATGGTTTGACTTGAGTAATATCTGTTAGTTGATAGTTGGAAATTTCGAGGACGAAATTTCTTTAAGAGGAGGTAGAGTTGTAACACCCGAATTTGGGCCTAGAATTTTGGGCCTTGAGCATGTGAGCGGTTGAAGGCACTTTATAATATTTTGTTGTGCATGTAAATTTCGTTAATAAAGGCTTGTTTTAGTGGTTAAGTGTGCTAAGAAGTGTTGGAGAAGTCTTGGGTCCAAACCTGGACTCTAGCAAAAATTTTGGTTTAAGGTGAATCAAACCACAGGTGTAGTAGGTAGGCCTTAAGAATATTGTTGGAGAAAAGATGACACAAAAAGGAGTGTGGTGTAGTAGTGGCAGGTGGCGCCACTTAGGGGACAAGGAAGTGACGCCATAGAGGAAGCAAGGGGTCCAAGGTTCAAGTCTTGGCTCTTGTAATATATTTTAGTTTTTCTTTTCAATAGATCTGGAAGCAAGTAGGTGCGCTTTAAAGTTTAATGTGTTGGATTTATGACACAAATGAGTTGATGGCCTAGTGATGGTGGCGTGAGTTGGCATGTGAGAGGACTTTGGTTCGAACTTGGCACGCAAAGGTTGATTATTTTGCTATGTTGGGACGGCAAGAGTTGGTGTTGAATTTAAACTCTGATGATGGAGGGATCCCACATCGGGAAGCTAACATAAGAGTAGATGGAGAGCTGGCTTTAAATAGAGAGAACTATGAGAAGAGCAAAGGTACTTTTCTTGGCTGATCCCTTTCGCTTTATGGCGTGCTCGTTTGGGTTGGGCGTCGGGTAAGAGTGCTCGGAGCGCGGATTAACTCTAGTCTCCTACCAGGTGTGTATTTCTCACTACTCTAGCTGTAGGATGGCTACTTCGGGCCGCGATGGGCCGAAAGGGGCTATGCGGGCCCAATGGGCCTACGGGCCCAATTGGATAAGTTGTTTGATTGTGTAGTAAATATTGGACTAGGCTAGGTGAATTTCATATCTGTGGCTAAATTTGGGCTAAAAGGGCCACACGAGCGTGTGGGCCCATTTGGGCCGAGAATAGGCTTTAGGCCAATTCGTATTGTTATCCCTGTTTAGAATACTTTAGTTTACCAAATTACTGAAATACCCTCGACTTACAAAATTACCAAAATACTCCTGGTTTTCAAAATTACCAAAATACCCCTAGTTTGTAAAATTACCAAAATACCCCTAGTTTGTAAAATTACCAAAATACCCCTGGTTTGTAAAATTACCGAAATACCCCTGTAGGATAGAATTACTGAAATACCCCTGTAGGGTAAAATTACCATTTTGCCCTTAGGGTGTTAAATGACTGTTTTGCCCTTGTGGGCAAGTGACTGACTTGGACTGTGTGGTTGACGGATTTGCTTGTGAATATATGTTGGTGATATAGACAACTTTGGAGGAGCAGCAAGGTTTGGAGTTAGCTTGGATCATCGGAGTGGCTAGGACTAGTCAATCAATATCAAGTAAGGTAAGGTTTTTAAGGCCATTTTGGATGGTGGCCGAATGTGTAAGTACTAATATAAGTTGGTTCTCGTTTTGGTTTAATTATTGTGGGCTGATATATAAGTGGTTGATTATAGGAGAAATCATGTAGAAGATCTCGTCAAGGAATATCGCAAATCAGGTGTGTAATAAACCCAATTTCGTGAGGTTTTCGCCTCCGTGCAGGATAGTGGATCACTTTCTGGATACATCCGTATCTATGGTTTCGTGAGATTTTCATCTCCGTGTAGCCATAGGGAAATGTATTCCCCTGAACTGAACTCGATTCAAATGAGCCTATAATGGGTGAGAATCGAGGAATCTGCTGGTTCAGGTACCTTAAATTTAGGACTAAAACCTCATATAGAAAAACCATAAGAGCTCAACTTAGTTAGAATTATACTTTAGATATTACCCTCAGATATCATTCTTGAGTTTATTAATATTATGTGATACTGACTGTTTCTTTTTTTCATTGCATGACATTTTTGCATTTACAAAGGTATCGATTCACGGTTAGTTTCTAAGTTAGAGAGTTTTATTATGGAGAACGGACTTCTTGATATAGTGGAGGGCAACGCTAACGTCCATATATAGTCAAGAGCAAACTCAGTTAGAAAAGAAAAATAGTCTAGCCATGGGATATGTGTCAAAGTCGCTGACTACATTCATTCATATCAAGTGTCACACGTGATAATCAGCATGAGTTAAAGGAAATATGGGATCAATGGGGTATCAAAGCCAAGCAGCTTGTTCTACAACAACCATGGGGACTCGCAAAGATTTGCTAGACTTGGGAATAGATGAGAATTTGTTTCGAGCCATCACTCAGTATTGGAATCTTGTATACAGTTGCTTTACATTTGGAAAAGCTGTTATGGTATCCGTCGTGGAGGAATATTCAGTTTTGTGGCGTTGTCCTATGATTCAAGTTTACTCAAAGGCTGACCATATTCCAACTTTTATGAGGAAGTTGATGAACGTCATGGGGATAGGGAGTGAGCTAAAATGGAAAAAGCAGGAAGGAAAATGGGCAGTCTTGGAATTCCTGCCTCTTCCGCCACTAATGCATCTTAATGTTGTTTCTAATCAAAGAAGAATTGGATACGAAGAAGATTATTAGACACTCTATGGCAAGGCATGCTACAGGGCAAAAGGTAATGTACTTACCAATCATTTTAAGGTGAACAAGAAGAGTATTGATGGATATTTCCACCGTTACAACATTTCTCTTTCATAGGAATATGGTCGATGGTAAGAGTGTTGGAAGGAAAGTGATTGATGTAATGCATGGACCTACAAAGGTGAGTTGGGTGGGAAGAATTGTTTCTATGATGGTAAAAGGCTTATTTATTATAGGACCAAACAACAAGTATGAGTTTACTATGTTGCACTTATCAGAGATAATGGAAATGCAAGCATTGATGATCTGTTAAAATGGACGCAAAAGAATGAGATTAAAGAAATCTATATCATTTAAAAGACCTTTAAAGTAGAGATTAACTATGCTGAGAAGATACCCATGTAAACATTTCAAAATGCTTTGCGTGGACAGGAATCTTAAAGCTCTCAAGAAACACTAAAGGTGTTGGATATCATTTTAAGGTAGCATGTTAAGCAGGAATGCCCACTTGTTTGCCAATATTTCTTTCAAGATAATCAGAACAACTTTACAGACATTGGAAGAGGTGTCCATAGATGTAGGGATTATCTCATGGGTGAAGCCATAGCTCAAATTCGGGATGGTAGTAGATCATTTACGGACCATGAAGGTACAAGCGATACATTGAGCACGAAATACAAGCCACAAAACAGATCATTGTCAAGAGTTAGCTTTGTTGAGTTAAAACTTTGGGCCATAGGATCTAAGGCGTATTTGTAATCCATTCATATTCTTTTTCTAAATAAAGTTTTCTAAATGAAATTGAGTCGAGATCAATACCTTTTTGCATTCATGCATTTGCATTACATCACATCGCATCATATGCATTTAAATTATAAAAAGACCCTAATTAGTTAAAATTATTAAAAAATAAAAAAAAGAGAGAGAGGGAGAAGAGGGTCACGGCTAAGTGAAAAAGAGACGTTCCCTTACATATCCCTGACTTTTGTGTCGAGAGGGATAGCTTACCCGGAGAAGGGGGTGTTTGGAAATGAAAATCATCCCATCAATGTCATATATGAGGAAGGGACTGAACAAAGAAACCTTGAGGGCATTCGCCCTTACGAACCGAGAAGTTCTTTAAATAATTGGACCCAGAAAACTCGTGTAATCTTTAGGAATTTTACTGAGTAATATTCAGAACACTCTTGTTGCTCTAAAGCCTAGGAGTAATGAGATTTCTTTTGAAAAGTGGGCTCATGTTTAGAAATTTTTATTTTCAATAAAAATACTTTTATTAGTTATCCGAGTAAATATTCTTTCATACTAATTCTTTTACCTTTGACATTCTTTATAAATTTTCATTTCATGTAAATAGTCATTCTTGAATTCATTTATTCCTTGTATATTCTTTTTGTGTGCCTATCATAGATCCCTAGATATCAATGACACGGGCAAAAAAATACTACTGATTCAGAGTTCCTTTGAGTGCGATATGTATTTAGAGGAATCTCAGACTTTGAAGGTGATGAAATTTATGACTTGTTCTCGAATTTGTTGAAAATGGTTTTACCCCATGAAGTGGTGGTAGGAAATATAGCCTTAGAGGAAGGAAAGATTGCGAAATTGGAATTAGTTGAGGAGACAAAACAAGACCTTGTTGAGACTATTATGGAATTCAAAAATGTGGTCCAAAGACGCATGCGAAGGATTTGCAATTGCCGGGATAAACATGAGGTTTTGGGGCAATGTTGGTCCACCATGGAAAGGAATCGCATCGCTTGTATAATGAATGCCAAATTTAAAGGAGTCAAGACTTATGGGGCATGTATGTTATGGGCTCGAGCTCGTCAAAAGTTTCAAGCTGACAATGACTCATCTTTGTGGACGTCAACTACCCTATTAAGAGGGGTGATAGCTTCATATGCCAATATTACAAAGTCAAACATCATCCATTTCAAAAAAAAGATTATATATAACTGCACAATGCCAAAAGTTTGCAGTCTTTTCAAAGATAATGTGCCATACCACAGTACAACAAAGGTTGCCAAAAGAAAAGAAAAAGAAGAAAAAAACAAATTACAGAAGATGACCGAGACTGGTAAAAATTGGCATAAGAAACTACCGCCTACTCTCTATGCTTATGCTGGGGCAAACACCTTCAATTCCAGTTGTTTCAAAGGTTCCAACCATCATCCTGGGAATGGGTACATTGTTTGGCTTTCCTGAGCAGTATGATGTGCCATCAATAGCTGTGATGGTTAGCTCCAAGTGGTGGCCATTGATTTCTAACTATGGGGCATCAGCCGCATACGCCTCTCAAGCTTAAAATGATAGATTCTTTCTTCAAAACTAGTTTCTGACAAAGTGGATGATGGTATCATAAAGGAAGCTCTCTTAGACTTCTATACAAGTTCAGGGAAGAGGAAACCTGATCAAATCATTATTTTCAGGGATGGGGTTAGCGAGTCTCAATTCAATCAAGTTTTGATCAAGTTATTGAGGCTTGCAAGTTCCTTGACGAGAAGTGGAACCCTAAAGATTGTGGTTATTGTTGTACGCAAAACCATCATACAAAGGTTTTTCAGCAAGGATCTCCTGACTATGTGCTACATGGTACTGTCATTGACAATAAAGTATGTCATCCAAAGAACAATGATTTTTACCCTGGTACCCATGCTGGAATGATTGGAATCACGAGGTAGACCCACTATCATGTTCTCTTTAGACCAAAGCTACGTTTTTGGCTAATGATCCGCAAGAGTTTGTTCATTCTCTATCCTATATGTATCAAAGGAGCACCACAGCCATATTTTTTGTGGCTCCTATTGGTATGCTCATTTGGCAGCTTCACAATTGAGGGCAATTTATAAAGATTAGGGATGCTTCAGAAACATCATCGAGTCATGGTGGGATGTATGCTCTGGGAGTAATCTCTATACCTCAGCTTTCTAGGTTGAAGGATAAAGTCAAGAACTTCATTCTTGTGTCTTTGAGAATCATTGAACCATCTTTTGTAGGGTTTGACAAACAACAACCGGGGATTTTGTGCTGGGCAATCCCTTTCTCATGGGTTTATGAATCAAGATTTTTCTCCAAGCTTTGATGGAGTCAAGAATTGAATACCTCTACTAAACTTAACTTGAAAGTATTCATCTTAAGCAAATGTACCAAGAATGGATGACACAGACTTATGACAATAAAGGTTCGTCCAAAAGAATTTCATAAAGGAAACCTTGTGCTGAAAGAGATCTTCCCATGCAAAAGGATTCCGAATTGGGAAAGGCCATATGTTGTAAAGAAGGCTTTCTCTAGAGGTGTACTTGATGTTGACAAGAAATGGATAGAAAGAATTTATCCGATCCAGTTGAATCTGGACTCGGTCAAGGAGTACTTTTTTGAAGGAGAAGGAAGCCAAGGTGAAAACCCGCAAAGGGCACTTTGGGACTTCTATTTCAAAAAAAAGAGAAAAAGAAAAGAAAAGAAAAATAAAGAAAATGGAGATGCCAAGGTGAAAACCCAAAGGGCGCCTTGAGACCAAAGGGGTTTTGACCAAAACTGAAGAAGGCGTACTCAAATTTGGAAAGTCATGCAATGACCTTGCTATACCAAATTTGACGAGAAGTGAAGTATGTTACATATCGAGGCATCAACGAATTACTTTGGATCTTTTAAACACATGTTGAACTCAAGAAAGTCTTCATAGAGCTGGTGTATAGACGCTCAAGCGGTGATATTTGGGGCATCTAATTTTTGTCCCGTTTACTATCTTTGGATTCTTTTTCTTCTCAAAGATAGATTCTTAAATTAACCTCCTTTGTTTTTTTGATAAATCATTCAAATTATCCTCAAGATCAATTTATTTGTCCTCCATTATTCATAAAGTGTGTTGCATAGAAATAATGACTGATGAACTAAATATCTTTACAAACGAAGTTTTGTATATTACTCTGGAAATTTCTAGATAATACAAGAAATCAAACAAGACAATTGTTTAAAGAATTTCCATATTTGAGGGTCGGATGTACTGGGAAATTTCTTCTTCAATCCAAAAGGTGGTTGGACGTTTTAAGCAATATTGATCTTAAGAAAGGATCATTTCATAAACATCTGCAGCGAGTCACAACATTTGGAGAATGGTACAATAGGACTAAGTTGATTCAAAGCATACAAGCAGGGTATGATTGATACATCAAGAAGTATAAAGATAAAACTTCGATGAGGGAATGAGTGATGACGTTTGAAATAGGGGTCATATTCATAACATTTTGCATTATAACATGTCTAATTAGGAGAATTTGACTCACTTCGATCATAGCATCTTAATTATTAGGCATGAACTTATACGCATTCTACAGGTTATGTCTTTTATGGGACAATGTAGATCAAAGAAACAAGATTTGGTATTCTTGTGTTTACAGGGAACAAATTGAGGACATAGTGGATTTGACTCTTAGATGTTCTCAGATTTAGCAAATCTAGCCTTCAGATGTTTATACTGAAGTAGATCCAAGATGATTTGGTATTCTTGTGTTTACAAGGAACAAATCAAGGACATAGCAGATTTGACTCTCGATGTTCTCGATTTAGCAGATCTAGCCTTCAAATGTTTATACTAAAGTAGATCCAAGATGATTTGGTATTTTTGTGTTTATAAGGAACAAATCGAGGACATAGCAGATTTGACTCTCGGATGTTCTCGGACATAGCAGATCTAGCCTTCAGATGTCTATACTGAAGTAGATCCAAGATGATTTGCTATTCTTGTGTTTACAAGGAACAAATCAAGGACATAGCAGATTTGACTCTCAGATGTTCTCAGACATAGCAGATCTAGCCTTCAGATGTCTATACTGAAGTAGATCCAAGATGATTTGGTATTCTTGTGTTTACAAGGAACAAATCGAGGACATAGCAGATTTGACTCTCAGATGTTCTCAAACATAGCATGATCTAGCCTTGGATGTTTATATCAAGTAGATCCAAGATGACTTGGTATTCTTGTGTTTACAAGGAACAAATCGAGGACATAGCAGATTTGGCTCTAAGATGTTCTCAGACAGAGCAGATCTAGCTTTCAGACGATTAGATTGAGGTAGGATCCAAGATGATTTGGCATTCTTGTGTTTATAAGAAAGACATAGCAGATTTGATTCTCAGATGTTCTCAAACAGACTTAAGATGGTTTGGCATCCTTGTGCTTATAAGGAACAAATCAAAGACATAGCTGATTTGCTTTCATGTGTTTATGATGAAGCAAGTATAAGATGATTTGTCATCTCTGTATTGTCAGAGAACAAATCAAATCTAGTATCTCCACTTCGATGGGAAGTAGATACATAGCATATCTAACCTTCAGATGTTTATAATCAAGTAGATCCAAGATGGTTTGGCATTCTTGTGTATACAAGAAACAAATCGAGGACATAGCAGATTTAACTCTCCAGTGTTCTCAAATAGACCTAAGATGATTTGGCATCCTTGTGCTTACAAGGAACAAATCGAAGACATAGCTGATTTGAGTTTCACGTGTTTACGATGAAGCAAATCTAAGATAATTTGTCGTCTCTGTATTGTCAGAGAATGAATCGAAGTTTGGCATCTCCATTTCGACAGAGAGTAGACACATAGCAGATCTAAGCTTGGATGTTTATACCAAGCAGATCCAAGATGATTGGGCATTCTTGTATTTACAAGGAATAAATCGAGGACATAGTAGATTTGACTCTCAGATGTTCTCAAATAGATCCAAGATGGTTTGGTATCCTTGTGCTTACAAGGAGCAAATCGAAGACATAGCTGATTTGGCTTTCGCGTGTTTACGCTGAAGCAAATCTAAGATGATTTGGCATCTCTATTGTCGTGGAACAAATTGAAGAAGTAGATTCGGCGTCTGTGTTAGGGATTTAAAAGCGAGATCAAAGATATCAACATGATAAATGCATGAGTTTGCAAGAAGTGATTGAAGCCGTCAAGAGGCCATTTAAAGAAAATCAAGAACTCAAGACTCGGCAAGACCGGCAATACTGGTTTTTATAGTCTTTGCTCTATTCTCACATACAAAGAATGAGCAAAGAGGGGCATTCAGAGACACTTAATTTTTCCTGCCCGAAATAAGTCCAAAACAAAATAATAAACCCCAAAAAAAACAAAGTCCAAGTTCAGTCTAGAATTTCAAATATAATTTGGCTGATCGGAATGGCCCATTACTTGAAAAGATTTAAGGTCCATCTACAAGCTTGACTCATATGGAAATATAATCTTCAATGATATGCAATCTTAGATATGATACAATCTTAGATATGATTGCAATCTTAGATATGATACAATCTTAGATATGATTACAATCTTAGATATGATAAACTATCTTGGAAGATATGATTTTGTAATCTTGGAGATTTAATTTGTAGATATCCTTTAATCTTAATCGTTGATGTAATTGATCTCAGACTGTTGGATTTGGGTTTGGGAGGCTCAACTATAAATAGAGGCCTCTCCCTTCATTGTAAATCACTTTGGAGTTTTGGGAAGCAATAAGAATTCTTGAGAGCACTCACTCAAATTTCTCTCCCTCTCATGTTCTTACTCTGTGGTTTGTTCTTATTTTATTCTTCGTTTATCTTAGTTTTTCAACCCTTTTTTTATTTTAATTTCTTCATTTTTCAAATATGTATATTTATTCCTATCTTTTATACATTTGATTATGTATTTTATATATTATAATATTTAACCTTTTATATAGTTTATTTTCAAATATATATTTTCTATGCATGTATATATATTATATTATCATTTCATGTATTTTGAACTATTGCATTATATTTTTATAATTTGTAAATGTTTTATTTATTCATTTTTTTGGTGTATGTCATTCATCTTATTTGTGCATAGTTTCATTTTTTTTATATGCTGTTTAATTATTTCTATTATGTGCTATTTTATGATATATATTATTGTATAATTTTTGCATGTATTATGTTTTTCTTTTAGTTTACTCATGTTTTTATTTGTTTATTATCTTATATTTACCCTAGTATGATTTTTTTTCATTAAATGTATGTTCTTGTTATTTATTTTTGTCTTAATGATATTATTTATGTTTGTATGGAAATGTTAGAATATTTTGCACATCTATGCTTCATGATGCATTAATATGTCATCCTAAAATGTCATTTAAAATAATATTCCAAGGTTTTTTTTTAAAAAATAAAAGGCAATGCTTGATGTTTGGAAACTTCGAGAAAGGTAGTGCCCTAACTTACTGGGTTGCGACTTTTCTCGTTAAATTCGAATAGTCAAGCACCCTTCTAAGTGATTTTGAGTTTTCAAAACTTAAACAATTATTTTGAGATTTCAAAACATATTGTCCTAACTTACTGGATATGGCCTTTTGTTGTTTTGAGATAGAAATTTTCGAAAGACGAGCTTAGTTTCGAAGGTTTTAAAATGTTGCGTCCTAACTTACTGGATGTGATGTTTTGACTCGTTTGAAATAAGTGAGCCTTAATTTTCAAAATTGAGACATTCTAAAGAGGTTTGCATCTTAAAACTTTCAAATTTCCGACATTAAAGACACTTGATAATCAATTAGGTACCAATTTTTAGGCGTTACGAGGGTGCTAACCCTTCTTCGCACGTGAATCGACTCCGAATCTATTTTCTCGACTTTTGTAGACCAAAATTAATGTTTTAAAACAAAACATTTTATAAGGTGATCCAATCACACCTAAAAAGATTGGTGGCCACTCCCATTTTCGTTTTTCTTAAAGTCAATTCCAATTTTTCAAAACTCGATTTAAAAATGGTCTCAACATGGGTTAATTAGGGGTTCTACTATGTTAGTTTCTTCTCAAGCTACTTTATCCAGGTTACTTAGGGGTGCTCCGATGTCCACTTCTCCACAAAGTACTTTTTTCGGGTTACATAGGGGTTCACCTATGTCCACTTCTCCGCAAGGTACTTTCTCTGGGTTACATAGGAGTTTACCTATGTCCACTTCTCCTCCAGCTACTTTTCCCGGGTTACATAGGGGTTCCTATATCCGTTTCTCCTCAAGATACTTTATTCAGGTTACTTAGGGGTGCTCCTAAGTCAGCTCCTCTTTCAGCTAGTATGCCACTAGTACCTACTCTGACTGGTTCTCATACAACAACTACTCCTCATGCGAATCTTCATCCTATGCAAACTCACTCCAAAAGTGGTATTTTCAAGCGAAAAGTATTATCTTCTGCTCTGATTGAGAAGGAACCTTCATCCATTAGAGAAACTTTTCAAAGCTCGGTGTGGATTATCACGCACGCTGAGAATATAATGCTTTAATCTCCAATCACACTTGGGATCTCATGCCTTTTCCTACTGATCAAAAAGCTGTTTGATGCCAGTGGATTTACAAAGTAAAGAGGAATTCAGATGGTTCGTTGGCTCGATACAAAGGCAGATTGGTTATTAAGGGTTATCTTCAAGAGGTAGGTGTTGACTTTCAGGAGACATTTAGTCCTGTAGTCAAGCCTACATTAATGATCAGAGTGGTTTTGGAACTTGCTATTTCATTTAGTTGGTCTCTCAGATAGGTGGACATCAATAATGTGTTCTTAGATGGTGATTTGCAGAAAGACATTTATATGGTGCAACCACCAGGGTTTGAGCAACAAGGGCCAGATGGTCAACAACTGGTATACAAACTAAAGAAAGTATTGTATGGTCTCAAGCAAGCACCTCGGGCATGGTTTCACAAGCTAAAAGAGTGTCTCCTAGACTCCAAGTTTGAAGCATCTAAGGCTGACAACTCCCTTTTCATTCATAAATCAAGGTCTCGGTTACTTTATATCCTTGTCTATGTCGATGACATTATTGTCACTAGGACTAATAGTCAGACCATAGATAAATTTATTAAAGAGCTCAATGATCATTTCCCTCTGAAGGACTTGGGAAAGTTGAGCTATTTTCTTGGTATTGAAGTCATTTATACTCTGAATGGTGTCTTTCTTAGCCAGAGAAAATATATACTTGATTTACTTCGAAGAGATTCCATGGACAAGTCAAATGGTTCTCCTACACCCATGATAACTACCAGTCATCTATCAACTTATGAAGACAGCCCTGTTGAAGATGAACATATTTTTAGAAGCATTGTTGGTGCTCTACAATATGTCGTGATTATTAGGCCAGGCATTGCCTACTCTGTTAACAAGGTTTGTCAGTTCATGCACAAACCTTTGGATTCACATTTTAAAGCTGTGAATTGATCCTACGATATTTGCAAGGGACTCTAAGTCATGGGCTACAGTTCACTCGATCTACAAAGTTTTTACTGGAAGGATATTCAGATGCCAGTTGGAGGTTCGACCCTGATGATCGGAGGTCAACGTTGGGATTTTGTGTTTTCCTTGGAAGAAATCCAATCTCTTAGAGTTTTAAAAAATAACAAGTAGTCTCTAAGTCTACAGCAGAGACAGAATACAGAAGCCTTGCCCATGTCACTGCAGAAATGTTTTGGATTCAGTCCTTATTGTCTGAGCTGTGTGCTCCTGTTGAGACCAAGGCATTAGTTTGGTGCGATAGTTCAGCTACTGTTGCTGTTGCAGGCAATCCTGTCATGCATTCCAAGTTCAAGCATGTTGAGTTGGACTTGTTCTTTGAAAGGGAAAAAGTTGCAAATGGATCCTTTCAAGTAGGACATGTACCTAGTCAAGACCAGATTGCTGACATCTTGACAAAACCTCTATCAGTAGGGTTATTCAGCAAGTTTAGGAACTAGCTTCCAGTGGTGACTAATGATCATAAAGTTTCAAGAGTAGAAAGTTGATAAGCACGGGGCTTGTTATGAGTAGCTTTGAAAGAAAGTTAGTTTGTTAAGCGTAATTGGTTAATGAATAGTTTAACAGATTAGTTAATAGTAACTGTTATATTCATGTATTAAATACTCTTCTTCACCTGGATGAAATAGATACAAGATTTCCTCTTCAACTAATTTTTGTCATTGTTAACACAAACCATCCGTAACCCTAATCCAAAAGAACTTGAAAATTTTAAAACTTAACTTGAAAGGTCTCCTCCGTACCTAGAAACAACCTAGTTTTTGGTATAAGCGAGGGGCAAAGCTTGTAGCTTGCTTGCCCGAAGAGGCAATTGGATGTAAACAACAGCTCCATGTGTAGGGATGAAGTTAGAAAAAAATTTTAGGGGTTGAAATAAAATTTTAATTTTTAATAGTCTATATATTTATATTTTTAAAGGATTAAATTAAATTTTCATAATTTTAGAGGAGGTCAAAGTGCAATTTTACCTTTACTATTTTAAAATTTTCTAAAAGACCAAAACAACAAATTTTCATTTTAGTGACATGCAGAGTTTCACCTCTGTCATGTGGTTGTCATTTTCTAGGGATTCTAAGTATCCAAAAATTTAAGACTAATTGACTAAGACAATGGAATCAATGGTAGACCCGAGACAATGGAGTCAATGGTAGAGGGCATTTGAAGTGTTAACGCCTTGATTATTAATATGGCATGTAACTATACCATCGAAAATATCATCCATAGGCCTTGCTAGTAGTCGCTAAATCAGCGATAATTTCGGCTTGATTGCTTTTGTTTCTGTTGAACGAAAATATGAAGTTTATAGGCCTCATCGGTAGTTAGATCCATTCATGGTTGAATCACAATTCAAATTAACTTTTTTTTTCATAACTTTGCTTGACCCAAGTAGATTCAATAATTAATTTTAATATTTTAAAATAAAAATTTTATATTAGATCACATCTATAGGATGAGCTACCGAACCCATAGATAATTTTGTGATAGACTTTTAATTATCAAAATTTCAAATCTATAAATCAATTTGTATAACTTCATTTAAAATATAATTATACAGTTGATGTAAAATTTTGGAGGTAATGGTTGGTGGAGGTCCCCACAAAAGGGTGCAGGGAGCTGTTGGATATAGGAGATATAGGAGGAGAGAGGACAAGTTCGTAGAGCATGAGATTGAAAGTGGTTGCATGCTCCATATCGAAATCTCCTTAAAAGCATGTTTTAAAAAAGCGAAAATGGGAGTCACCACCAATCTTTTAAAGTGTGATTGGATCACTTTATAAAACGTTTTGGTCTACGAAACTATGAGAAAATTGGTTCGAAGTGAGTCGACACGTATAAGGAAGGATTAGCACCCTTATAACGCCCAAAATTGGTACCAAATTGAATTTTTGTCTTAGCGTCAAAAGTTTGAAAGATTTTAGAAATGAGATTCCCTTAAAATCGTTATGTTTTAAATTTAAAAAAATCAAGATTCATTCGCTTTAAAAGAGTATAAACATCACATCCAAAGCATGATTAGACATAATATCTTTAATCTTTTCAGAATGAAATCTTCTTGTGATTTGTAAAACTCGTTTAGAAGGATATTTTAGATATTTAGACAAACGGAAATCGCAACCCAAAGACATGTTAGGGTACTATTTCCCGGATTCCTAACTATCAAAAACATTGCCTTATTTTTAAAAATCTTTTGGATTGAATAAAATATAAAGGTTTTTTTTTAAATAATGATGCATTTGACATATTATGACATCAATACTAACAATATAAACTACATACTTTAATATTTCAAACAAATATAATAAAGTAAATGATGAATGACAACATAAATTATGGTATACATTATCATTTCATGCAATTATAATCATAGAGAATAACGAGAATAACAATATAGATTACAGAATACATACATAATAACATTTCATATAAAATATAACGTAGAAAGCAATGAACCTAGTTATTACGTAACAATATTCTAAGAAAATACTACTTAAAACAATATAAATAATCAATTAAGTAATAGATATAAAAAAAAATAACGAATAGGTGATGAGATATTATTACTATTTAAAAATAATATTGAATAAATATAATGAAATACATAACATAAATAAAATTATGAACATACAAATCTAAAATGAAAATAAGAAAATGAATACAAAATTTTTAAAAAAATGAAGTATTTAATAAAGTATTAAAATTAAGTATAAATGATGAAGGTAAGTTTTCTTGAGATGATTAATATATATATATATATATATATATATATATATATAAAACACATTGCATGATATAATAACTTAATATACTCTTAAAAATATATGTTATTTGTAGTAAATTTTAAAATACTAAACATTAAAAATATAGTATATGGATTATTTTATAAGTATTTATAAATTTAATTTTGTATACAAATAAAAAATAAGGGAATAATATATAGAAAATAATATATAATAATATATGATATATGATAAAAATACATAAATAAAATATAATGAAACATGAATAATACAATAAATATTATAAGGATAATATATATATACTATTATTTAATAATAATTTTTAAGATATTTGAAATTTTAGACATTTAATGAGTAATAAAATAATACCTAATTTTTAATAAAATAAAGATAATATAAGGAAATACGGTAAAATTTATAAAATAGAATAAATTTGTAAACCAAAATACATATATAATGATATAAACTATATAATAAATGAAATATAAAATAATAAAAATGATATATTAAGTGAATTTACATATAAACATATAATAAAATAATTAATTTATATAATATGAAAATATAATAAAATATAAATGGAATAAATAACATATAATAAAAATATAACATATAATAAAATTTATAAAAAAATGTATATAATATTATAAAGAATATAAAGAATATAAAGAATATATATAATATTTAAAACATATTGAATTTATAAAACAAAATTTAAATTTAATTTAATTTTAAAATTTTAGGTTAATTATAAATAAATTTAAAATTTTGGGCCAAATTAAAAGATTCGCTAAACCAAGGGGACTCACTGGGCAATTTAGCCCTAATCCCAAAACGACACCATTTCCCGAATACCATTTTAAAATCACTGTGAGGACTAAATTGAAACAAAATTAAAACATTAAAGCTAAATTAAAAATAAATAAAATGAAATTATAAATATTAAAATTGCAAAAGGACCAATTGGGCAATTAACCCACTTTACGAAAACACGCGGATCCTTCCTGGGTAATCCGGTCAACGCATGGATCACGAGCCTTGAAAACGATCTTTGTTTTAGAGCTTATTGCTTTAAGCTAAACGACGTCGTTCTAATAAGACTATATAAGCCAATTTTTTAACTTAAAAATCATTTTTAACCCGGTTAGAAAAAAAAAAAAAGAGAATCCTCTGAAAGAGGAATGGGGAAGGGGTTCTCGGAGCTCCGTTGAGCTTCTGTCCCCGACCTCTCACATGCTCACGCGCCGCCATATACGGTGGCTCAGAAGGCTAAAAGCCTTCGTTCTTCTGAGTAAAACACAGGTAACCTTCTTCTCTTTTAATATTATCAGTTTTTTTTGTAAAAATCGATTCGTATGATTGTTAAAAAAAAATAAATAACATAATATAAAACTTCAATCACCTTTTTTTTAAGAAACTGCTCGAACTTCTTTTTTCTATGAATATATGTGTATATCTTTTATTTCTGTCAAAAAATTCGGTCTTTTACATCGTATTTGATTTAGGCTTTTATAGCCATATTTACAACATATTTTAGGAAAAAATCTTTTATTTCTTCCCATTTTCGTTTGTTTTTTCTTTGTTTCTTTCATTTGTGTACGTGTGAGCGAGAGAAAATCTGGCGATGATCATGCTGGTGACGATGATGGACCGGACATGGATTGCGCCTTGGCTTGCATGACATGATGGAGGGTAGCTGGGAAGCATGAAAACCGGGGTGTGGACGCTTGGCAGCCACGGAACTTTACATTTACGGCACCTAGGGTTCCAAAAACCCTAGGTCTTCCCTCATTTGTTAACACATTGGGCCATTTGGGCCGTACCTGCTTGTGGGTTGGGTGTAAGCGGGTTAATGGGTAGTTTTAGGTATTCTGGTTTAAACCAGTTGGGTGTAACCGGGTTAATGCTTTTGGGCTACAAAGGCAACCGAACTTTGGGCTTTGTAAATGGACTTATTAATGGACTATTTTTTATTTTATATTTATTTATTTATTAATTTATGGGCCCAGGCAAATTTAGGTTATTACACTCCATGCATAAGAATTGAGTATTCTATATGCAAGTCTTTTATGCGGTCCTAATGTTGCCTTTTGTTATCTAATCGGTCAGCTCGATAAGTCATGATCTTAGACACTTGTCTCTAATAATCATGGATGGTCATTCCATATAGGCCAATTCGAGTAAATTATGATAAGACTAGCAGAAGCCATCTAAGTTCAAGTCGCGTTAGTCACATTTGTTGTTAGGACTTTACCTTGTTATTGCAATTAAAAAAAAACCAATAATCATAACAAAACTACCAACACACATGCAAAAATAATTTTACTAAACTTTAAAAATAAAAAGGTTAACTGCATAATTAGACCCTCACTTAAAGATGAAAATTCAAATTAATCTCTAATATCAAATTGAAGTTCAATTTAATCTTGAATTAAAGCAGTAACACTCCCAACCCAGTCGTTACATTCCATCACTGAGGTGAACTTATAAAGCCTCTTTTTCAGTTGTGTTGATTTTGTATGAAAAATAGCTCTTTTGTTTATAGGAAAATATTCATTTGATTTAGACCGACTTTGCTTAACAATTCAATTACAATATTATTATTGTAAATATTTTGGAAAACGAGGTAAGGTTTTTAAGAAAAGACTTATCAAAACTTTTAAGAATTTTATAAAGTAGCTGGAAAACACTTAAAGTAATGGATTTCTAAATGGTAAAGCAAACATGCAAATAACAAAGTATTATCTAAGTGACATGTTTTAGAATGAATTACAATCTTAAGAACAAGTAAAGAAAACTTCAATAAAAACTTCAAAATAATAATAACAAAAACGCAGTTTCTAATCTAAGGCTCTTACAGTGCCTTTCCAAATCCTAGTTTTCTGTGTTACCTGAAAGGGAAAGAAAGGGGGAATGAGCTTACAACAGCTCAACGTGAGACTAAATTCTAAACCCTTACATAGAATTGACAAAAATAATGTATATAAAAATTCAGTAGAAATTAAAGCATTCATCATGAAATACATAATAAATATATTAATAAAAATTTTATACGATGTAATTTATGTTTTAAAGTTTTTAGCTTTCCATCCTTTTCGACACTCCTAAAAACTGCTACAATAGCTGCCCATCCCAGTTTGATTTGTATGGACGATGGTCGCTCACTTCTTGCCTGTGAAAGTGAATTTTACTACAATAATTTACAATCTCGGTTGCCCAATTTTGATGGTTTTTAAACTATCATCCCAATTTGGTTTGATTTTGATGGTGTTTTTAATCTACCATCTCATCTGTCGATTTAGATGGCATTATCGCCTACTTCATGCAATACTAACGTTGGTTGGACTTAATTTGCCAGTCTCCTATGGAACTTCATCCGTCTCTATACCCGAATTTGTGTAATTATGCACATAAACTTAGCATTTTCTATGCTTTTATCATTATATTATGCTACCTTTAAGATTTCATACTTGCATTACAAGGTATGCGTTTAAGCATATATTTATCTCATTATCACACAATTACATATAATTTTGTGCAAGTAAATAAATAAAATCGGTGCGGATGCACGAGATTTTATGTGAATTAACAATCTAGTTATTTGACACGTTTGAAAGTTCGCATGATCATATGGGCTTGCTTGTAACTATGGTTCGCATATAGGATCATACAATCCTAGAGTTCGCATGTTCCTATGGTTCACATATAGGCTGTCACATGAGTTCGCATGGCATATAGGCTCCCATTTTCCTAGGGTTCGCACATAGGCTCGCATGTACCTAGGGTTCGCATGTAGGCTCACAAGTTCCTAGGGTTCGTACATAGGCTTGCATGTATTTAAGGTTCGTACGTAGGCTCACAAAATCCTAGGTTTTGCATGGCATATAGGCTCGAACCTACAGGGTTTTGCATGAAAAGGGGGTCTCATCTATAAGGGATTCGCATGCCAAGGGGTTTCACATATAAGGGGTTCACACATGCTAGGGCTCATATAAGCATGGTTCGTATTTATAGACATGTATAAGTTCGCATACTGCTAACATATGAGTTCACATATTAGGAATATATAGGGTTGCATGTAATACTGGACAAGTTTCACATGTTTTAACATAAAGGTGTTTGCAAGTATTAACATGTAAAAGGGTTCACATGTAACATGTATAGGGGTCGCATGAAATTGTAGGGTTTGCATGTATGAACCTAGAGTTCGCATGAATATTCCTATATGTTTATGCACATGTGTTTGCAGTATGGGGTATGCACATAACAACCTAGGGTTTACAAGTATAATCTAGGTTTTGCTTGGTTTCCATACAAGGCTCACATGAATATGTTTAGGGTTCGTAGAGGTAATCCTATATGGTTTTGCATGGGGGTTCGTACACATAGATTCATGCACGACTCATACATATTGGAGATTCTTCTTGGGTTTCTCTAACCTTATTTCTCTTCTTCTTAATATTTTCAATCATATTCAAAGATTTAGGTTTAGATCCCACACCTATTTTGAAGACTTAAAAACCTTTTGTTGGAGAGGAGATTGGAGAACTTTATGAAGGATGTTTCTTGAAAATTTGTTTGGTAATTTCTAGGGTTTGTTTTGAGATTAGCTATTTATAGAACTTGTTTATCCTAGTTGAATTAGATTTTACAAATTCATGTAGGCCTAGGACTTTTTTTTTTTAAAATAGGGACTAAATTGAAATTTTTGTTTTTGGTTGGGTTGATTTAAAAATTTCACTATTAGGGGAACAAGGAAATCAAAATATTTAGTTGGTACTAACCTAGGGTTTGAACTTAAGACTAATTAGTAAGCTAAAGCTTTACCATTAAACTAAAAAATTTATTCTTATTAATTTTCTATCGTAAAAAAAATTTAAGGCATACTAATTCCTTTACCTTATTTGTAAAGAAAATAAATAACAATATAATTTAAATCCTATTTCTTCCATGTCCACTTTTGGTTTGCATTTATAGACATATATAAGTTCGCATACTGCTAACATATGAGTTCACATATTAGGCATATATAGGGTCGCATGTAATACTGGACAAGTTTCACATGTTTTAACAGAATGGCGTTCGCAAGTATCAACATGCAAAGGGGTTCACATGTAACATGTGTAGGGGATCGCATGAAATAGTAGGGTTTGCATGTATGAACCTAGAGTTCGTATAAATATTTCTATATGTTTATACACATGTGTTTGCAATATGGGGTATGCACTTAACAACCTAGGGTTCACAGGTATAATCTAGGTCTCGCTTGGTTTTTATACAAGGCTCTCATGAATATGTTTAGGGTTCATAGAGGTAATCCTAAATGGTTTTGCATGGGGGTTCGCACACACGGATTCACACGGCTCACACATATTGGGGATTTTTCTTAGGTTTCGCCTAACCTTATTTCTCTACTTCCTAATATTTTCAATTATATTCAAATATTTAGGTTTAGATCCCACACCTATTTTGAAGACTTAAAAACCTTTTGTTTGGAGAGGAGATTGGAGATTTTTATGAAGGATGTTTCTTCAAAATTTGTTTGGTAATTTCTAGGGTTTGTTTTCAGATTAGCTATTTATAGAACTTGTTTATCCTAGTTGAATTAGATTTTACAAATTCATGTAGGCCTAGGACTTATTTTTTTAAAAAGGGACTAAATTGAAATTTTTGGCTAGTTTGACTTTAAAAAAATTCACTCTTTTGGGGGGACAAGGAATTAAAAATATTTTAGTTGGTACTAACCAAGGGGTTTGAACTTAAGACCAATGAGTAAGGTAAAGCTTTACCATTAAACTAACAAATTTATTCTTATTAGTTTTCTATCTAAAATAATTTTAAGGCATAATAATTCCTTTACCTTATTTGTAAAGAAAATAAATAACAATCTAAATTAAATCCTATTTCTTCCATGTCCACTTTTGAGATGTGACATAAACTAAAAATTCAAATAAGCTCACGATATCACAACTTTTTTTTTATTATAATATATTTCTATTTCCAAATAATGAATTTAAATTTATTGTGATTATTATTTTAATATAATTACTATGATATTTTTTTCAATTTTTAAGTTGATTATAATTATTTTTAAATTTCAATTTAATAGTATGGTAAAAATAAATGATATTTTTGTCCATTCAAAAGGATTTTCAAGTTTGTACTTTTATATATATTATAAATTATAATTAAATAAAGTATTTGAGCTAATATATAATATTGTAAAAGTTGAAGTATCAAATTTTGCCAAAAAATTGAAGTATAAAAATAAAATTATAAATTTATTTATAACATAATATATAAATATAATAAAATCAGCTATTGAATCCAGCCGAATAAAACTTTTAGATATTAAAAATCAAAGTTTAATCCAAATTATCAACAAGTCTAATGTCAACAAACAATTAAAGGTACCAAACTCAAACTTTATTAACAAAGGCATTAATGAGTTGAGTGACTGAAAATATCAGTCGCTGGCACTATTCCAACCATGACCCTCTTTTATCTTCTATCATTGACTTTTTTTTGCTTTAAACAACTGGTGTAGTAGAGTTGTGATTCTTCTTTGCTTTGGGACTTTCTTTTAGCTGCTTAATAAAACTTATATTTTACTTTTCAAAAAAAAAAAAAAAAAAGCATGTAAATTCATATTAATATTTTACAAAAACAATAATTATTTGAGAAAAATGAACGAAGTTTATATTAATGTTTAAACGTCAATATAAAATTTATATTTTTATCTATAATCTCTCTTAATTCTTGAATTGAAAAGCAACTATAACTTAATTGGCAAAACCAACACTAAATACTCATTATTCAATAGTCAAGGTTTCATTTATGGGTAGAGTAGTATTAGTTGGTACAATTTTGTCAATGCATGTAACACCCCAAACCCAGCCTAGACGTTATGGTCGAATCTGGCGATGTCACATTGAAGTGTTTTTCAAAATAAATATAATTTCGTTAAAAAGCCCGTTTTACGTTAAACCTCGTTGTGATCTTAGCAAAAAGTTTATGAAATCTTCTTCATTGTTAAAACTCAAATTGTTTAGCAAAAGAGTTACTCATATTAATTTGTTTTACACTCTGAAACATTGTTTGTTGCGGAAGCTTTTAAAATATGTTGTATAGAGGTGGTGTTTAGAAAAGCATTTATCTTTTGAAAACCCGTGTCCTACTGCTAGCAAACATAAATCAAAATAAAACCCCAAATTAAAGTAAAAACTTAAAGAGGCCTTGTAACACCCCAAACCCTACTGGACGTTATGGCCGAATCTGATGTGTCACACGCAGTTTAAAATCTATGTTTCGTTTTATTATCTAAAAACCAGACTATTGATTGGCTAACCAGAGTGAATGGAGGCTAGGCACGGTGAGGTATCTCTAAAGCAGAGGAGGTGAGCCAAGAAATTTGCTTAAGTACTGTGAGCTCTTGTTTGGATCCAATCCTAGACATGCCCACAACCATTGCCACACTTTGGTAAACGAGTTGTAATTTCCTTTAAGTGGTTATCTTTGTTATTCCAATAATGTGAGTCGTTGTGATATTTTGAAAACAGTATCAATTTGAAAACACGTCCTAAGACTAGCCCATTTTGATTATTATCAGAAAATATAGAGTTATTTAAAGATAATCCCAAATAAATAGTTAGAATGGCCTTTTTACGACCCAAATATAAATAGTATTAAAAGTGAAGATAAACTGGAAGAAAAACCATTTATTTATTGGTAAGTCCAAACGTGATCATCATGGCCACCCCAAATCCCCTCCGGCCCAAGTCCCCATGTCAAGGCTCACTGCAAAGATTAGAAAGAAAGGGGTGAGTTTGGAAAACTCAGTGTGCAACAAGCCCTTCAGAGCCCAAGTCAATATCACCCTACTGGGCCTAAGCCCAAATTCGATTACCACATATCGGGCCAAGCCTTTAATCATTCATATCTTCGGGCGAAGCCTTTCCATTATTCATACCACTGGGCCGAAGCCTTTTCATTACTCATATCACTGGGCCGAAGCCTTTTAACTGTAAACGATATGGCCCATAGGCCCATTTAAACATCACATGTGATAATAATGCATGAATGCAAGCCCATTGGGGAGACTACTCAACCCACCAACCGCTACTCTCACTCGTACCAACCAAGCTCTCCATGTGGGAATAACTCTGCCCCACCCAACTCTCTCTACTGGCAAGATATTGCTTTATCATATAACTGGAGGCCTAGCCTCTTTTAGTAACTGGGGCAAAAGCCCTTTTCGGTAAACTGGGGCAAAGCCCTTTTTCACTTCCTCCATTCATATAAAAACCCAACCCAATGCATTTATGAATACATCATGTGCATATCGTACATATCATGTGCATATCATACATGTCATGTGCATATCATACATATCATGAGCATATCATATCAATCATGTATATCAGAATCTCATATATCAAATTCATAATTAAACCCTAGGGGTATAATGGTCATTTTTACCAAGGGGCAAATTAGTCATTTTTATAAAGTAAAGGTAGTTCCACAATTTTACCAAGTATTAGGGTTTTCCATGTTCATTAATAGTTACTATCAATTCATAGGTTTTATACCGCGATTCTGGCCCATTTTAGCGAAATTGAGTTATTGGGCCAAAAACCCCTAATGGGCCCTACATAGCCGATTAAGTCATCTAAGCCCATTTATCTTATATTCCACAGTGGTATTATCAGTCTCAACGTGCAATTTAATAGGTTTTTATTTTCTACCGAATTTACCCAAATGGGCCCAAAAGCCCAGTGGGCCCGAAAGCCCAGTGGGCCCGATTTTAACCCCTCGAGGCCCAACTTACCGTAAATGCCAAACGTCATGCTCTTACCTTTTCCAACATTCACGATCATCGTCTTAGAGGATATAATTAATCGATGAGCGTTTGCTTGCTCACAAGTCCTCAAAATGCCAGAATTTCGGCATTTCGGCTTTTCGGCATTTATTGAGTTAAGCTATAAAAGAAGGTTCGTTACACACCTGTTTGGCGATATTCCTCGACGAGATCTCCTACACGATTTTTCCTATAATCATCCACTTATAAATCAGCCCACAATAATTAAACCCAAAACGAGAACCATCTATTTTCAACACTTACATATTCGGCCACCATCCACAATGGCCTTAGAATCCATACCTTTGCCAAAAATTGATGACTAGATCTAGTCACTCCGATGATCCAAGCTAATCCAAGTCGACACTACGCCTTGCTGCTCCTCCACTATATAAACCATAAAATTATTAAAAGAAAAATCCATAAGGCCTTTGCCCACATTCGGCCACCTTCCTACACTATAGGAGATTTCGGCTTTTGTCAACAGTTACAACTGAATCGATTTAGTGCAAATACTTACCACAGTCTTTCCTTATACCACCCAGAGCATAACCGAAGAGGGATTTGACCACCAACAAGTGAAAGGAAAGAAGGTTGCTTGGTCAACAAGAAAGTCGACACCATCTAGCCTCACAGATTACGGCTTTACGGATTTCGGCAAAAGTAGAGGTAAGGGAAGAAGCGATAGTTGAATGGGAAAAATAGTGGGCTGGTTTTGGAAATGAAAAAGGGGAGAAGAATGCAAGGAGAGATGATGGATTCGGCTGCAAAGGGGAAAAGAGAAAAAAAGCTAGCCAAAAGGGAAGAAAATGGCACAACTAATCCCTAAGTGCCGAAATACTAACCTAATAACCCCCTTGCCGAAATCCCCTCTCCAGTTCCCCCTATTCGGCCAACTCCTATCTCTATATCAAATCCCTAAAATCTCTCCCCTTATTCCTCCCTAATCCATGCATTTGACTGATTCAAACACTCCTCTAGCAGAATCCACTTGGACTCCAACACTTACCCTTCCTGTACATAAAAATAAATGCATCTATTTGCCAACACAGGGAATCGATCCCATGCCTTCCCTTAAGCTCCACACGCCACCTCTTTAGGAGCTTAGTGGTGTCAACCTTGCCACTTTACTAAAGCTCTTTTTGTGATACATTCCTCCCACATCTTTATATAAGGTCACCTAGCCAGAACCCCTAACTCTTAAGTCAAAAATTCAGAAATTCTACCAAGTTTTGGCCAACACATGGGCCTTCCATAAGCCCATTTACCTACTCCAAATATGAATTTCACAACCAAATACCAAATTTTAAAAATTTTACCAAAATATTGAGAACCGTGAATAAACCCGAAAATCAGGATATTACAACTCTACCCTCCTTAAAAAAATTTTGGCCTCAAAATTTTACCTTATCTAAATAGTTGTGGGTACTGTTGACGTATCGCCTCCTCGGTCTCCCAAGTAGCTTCTTCCTTGCCATGATTCCTCCAAAGTAATTTCACTAATAGAACTGACTTCCTTCTCAACACCTTGACGTCACGATCAAGTATTTGCACAGGTTCCTCTTCGAAAGTCAAATCCGACTGGACTTCGATTTCTACAACTGGTACGATATGAGTTGGGTTAGAACGATATCGCCTTAGCATGGACACATGAAAAACGTCCTGGATACGATGCAGTTCCGGTGGTAACTCTAGCTGATAAGCCACCGATCCAATCCGCTTAACAATTTGGTAGGGCCCAATAAACTGTGGGCTCAACTTACCCTTCTTACCAAATCTCAAAATCTTCTTCCAAGGTGAAACTTTCAAAAAGACCATGTCCTCTACAGCATATTTTATATCCTTACGTTTCAGATCGGCGTAAGACTTTTGTCGATCCGTTACCTCCTTTAATCGGTTCCTAATCACCTTAATCTTGTCTTTAGTATCTGCTACCAACTCTGGCCCAAGTACTTGCCTATCCCCCAATTCTGCCCAACAAGTAGGCGAACGACACCTTCGCCCATAAAGTGCCTCATAAGGAGCCATCCGAATACTTGCTTGGTAATCATGTTGTTATCTCGTGAACTCGCGCAATGGCAAATAATCCTCCCACCTGCCCCTAAACTCAATAACACAACCCCTCAACATGTCTTCCAAAATCTGAATAACCCTCTGATCGCCCATCCGATTAAGGGTGAAAAGTCAGATCGAAATCTAATCGCGTTCCCAACGCCTCATGCAACTTCGCCAAAACCGAGATGTAAACCTTGGGTCTCGGTCGAAATTATTGACGCTGGCACCCCTATGCAACCGTACTATCTCTCGTCACATATAACTTGGCCAACTTTTGAAGTGAGTAATCGGTTTGAAGCAGGTATGAAATGAGCAGACTTCGTCAACCTATCCACAATTACCCAAAGCGAGTCCTTCTTGAAAGGTGTCAATGGCAAACCACTTACAAAATCTATGGTTACCCTTTCTCACTTCTAAAGTGGTATCTTTACTGGCTGTAACAATCCTGAAGGCAATTGAGGCTCAGCCTTTACTTGTTGACACGTTAAACACTTTCTCACAAATTCAGTCACTTCTCGCTTAAGCCCAGGCCACCAATATAGCTCTCGCAGGTCTCGATACAACTTGCTTCCTCCTGGATGCATAGCACAAGGTCGCCTCTTTTAAAATCATCAACCTCAAATCAGAGTCCTTGGTATACAAATTCTTCCTCGAAAACAAAGAACCCCATCACCATTTAGTCCAAAACTGGATTTCGCTTTCTCAACTTGTCTGAACCGAGAAACCAACGACTCATCCATCAACTGTTTCCTCTTAATCTGCTCTACCCAAGTCGGTCTCACTTACAACTCTGCTAATAAGCTTCCATCATCATACAAGCTTAAGCGAGCAAACATCGCCTTCAACTCCGCTTACAGCTTCTACGACTCAACGCATCGCCACAACATTTGCCTTACAGGTGGTATTCAATCGAACAATCATAGTCTTTTAATGACTCTATCCATCTTCGTTGTCTAAGATTCACTCTTTTGAGTCGCAAGTACTTAAGACTCTTATGATCGTATAGCGTAAATAATGCATCTCTCTCCATACAAGTAGTGCCTCCTATCTTAAGTGCAAAAATCACCGCTACCAACTTCAAATCATGAGTAGGATAATTCAAACTCATGAGGTTTAAAATCGTAAGTGAAGCATAAGCGACTACTTTTCCTCTTGCATCAACACACACACACTTCAAAACCTACATGTGATGCATCACTTTATATACGTTGAAATCTTTGCCGATTCTGGTGAATCAATACTGGTGCCGCAAATGGAACTTTCTTTAACTTTTCAAAAGCCTCTCTTGTCGCTTATTCGTCCAAACGAAAGGTGCTCCCTTCCTTATAAGTATTGTTAATGGCGCTGCCAACACGTAAAATCCTTCCACAAACCTTCTATAATAACACCGCCAATCCTTAAAAACTTCGATTACTCACTACGACCCTCTAGTAGCTTCCACTCCAAAATCGCCTCAATCTTCCTAAGGTCTACTTTAATCCCTTCCCAGACACAACATGCCCCAAGAAGGTTACTTCATTCACCAAAACTCGCACTTACTAAACTTTGCATAAAGTTGCTTTTCCTTTAGCACTTGTAGCACAATCCGCAGATGCTCATCATGCTTCTCTTCCGCTTTGCGAGTACACCAAGATATCATTAATAAAAACAACAACAAACTGATCCAAGTATGGCTGAAACACCCGATTCATCAAATCCATGAATGCTGCCGGTACGTTAGTCAAGCCAAAGGGCATAACCAAAAACTCGTAATGACTATATCGAAGTTACGAGATGTAAAATCTTATGGATATCCTCCTCTTTGATTCTCAATCGATGATATCTCTCGATTCAAGGTCAATCTTGGAGAACACTCGAAGTTCCTTTCAGTTGATCGAGCGATATCGTCGATTCTTGGCAGCGGATACTTGTTCTTGATCGCCGGTTTGTTCAATCTGGTGATAATCAATACACATTCGCATGGTCCCATCTTTCGTCTTTACGAACAATACTGGGGCACCTCATGGAGAAATACGGGTCTTATAAACCCTCCGCCCAACGATTCTTGAATCGAGCTTTCCATTCTACCAACTCTTTTGGTGCCATCCTATAAGGTGCAATGGACATGGAGCTGTTCGTGTAACAAGTCGATTCCAAACTCGACTTTCTGCGTTGGAGGTAGTCTAGGAAGTTCCTCCGAAAATACATCTTAGAACTCCTTAATGGTCCTAAGCGACTTCACTGGTCATCTCTGTAGGTTCAAACTTGATTCAAAAATGCCAAAATGCCTCACAACCTTTCGAATCAACTTTTCTCGCCTTAAAGTCGAAACAACATTAGACAAGTAATTCCTTCCGCTCCCCAATGACCATTATCTCCTCATCTTTAAAGAGTTCTTAGCACCATCCTCTTAGCAGGACAATCCAGCGTCGCCTTATGCTTGGTCAGCCAGTCCATCGCCAAAATAAGATCAAACTCCCGAAATGGCAGCTCTATCAAATCCCCTACAAATATCTCACTACTGTGTCTCTAAAGGCACTTCCTTAAAGAGTTTATTTACCCTTAACCGAGGAGTGTCTCAAAGGGCTTATTATCGATACCCCACTCACGGTCTCCTCAGGAAGCACACCCAATGCCCCAGATACATCACAAGCAACATACAAGTAGTTAGAACCCACATCAATCAAAGCAGTGTAAGGCTTGCTATGAATGAGGAACGTATCGGTTATAACATCAGGTACGTCACCTTCCTCACGACGTCAGTATAAAGATAAACCAACGCCGGGGTGTCGAGCTCTCGGCTTGTCCAAAGACTGCGCCGGTGCCCTACGTCCCCGTCCATTACCATTTCCACCTCTACCTTGCCCATAGCCCTTCTGTGGCAGGAGTCCTCCTCGCTGCAGTTGAACACCTCTTTGCTCTGCAGTTTGATCCTGAGCTGCTCTCCGAGGACATTCTCTAAACTTATGCTCTTTGGACCCACATCGAAAACATGCTCGAAGACGTTTCCAACACTCCCCATATGTGCTCTGCCCGCACGGTCCTTGCAAACCCTGCGGCTTAAAAGTATTTCGGGTAGCTCTTCTAGTCTAGCTCTTTTTAACATTTCTATCCGCATGAGCACTGAGGGTCAGGAATCCTTTGAACTGGTCGATCCTCTAACGATTCTGCTGTTCGGTCTATTTTACTTCCTCGGCTATCTTAGCCTTCTCCACTAATCTCTACAATGAAATCACGCCTCCCTGCGTGGAGCTATCAACATTCTAAGCTAATCGCGAAGACCATCCTCAGATCAGACTTATTGCTCATATTCGATGTAACTATCCCGCTAGCATATTGACTCGGCCTCAAGAATTTTGCCTCATACTCCGCAATGATGATCCTATTACCACCGAGCGATTCAAAAATTCCTTTCGGTGGGCATCCACATAACTCGCTCCAACATACCTCCGCTAAAAGTAGACTTGAATAGCTCCCAAGTCACACGTTCGATCGGTACTCTCTCACTTCTGATGATCCACCAGCGATATGCCCTCATCTCTAGCAATGACACGGCTCCTTTCGGCATTTGCTCCACCGCAGAGCAATCGAGGTGAAATCCATAATCCGCTCTATTGCCTCTAACCAATACTCACCACGTTTGGAGCTACTCGAGATACGCCTCTAAAACCTGCCGCCGTAGGCGGAGTCGCAGAGATGGATCCTATTTTCTTTATTCGGTGCTAGCTCCAAAGCAACCCTTTCTAGGACCCTTAGCATTGCTAGAGACAAAGCATCGTCCCCGCTGACTCGATCATACGACCTATCTCGGTTATGTCTGTGGCACAAATGTCTCTCAATGGCCTATGCCTTGAGGATGAAGATTCAACTTGCACTCTTCCCTGATCTGCGTCCATCATCCGCGGCCTTGTCCACGCGCTCCCCTTGTACTCATATCGAATTATCTGTTTACGAATTTTTATGATATTAGTCAATTATTTGAGCTTTTATTAAGAGATGTCTTATGGAAATATGGTAATTCAGGGATTGTTTTCTCAGCGACGTGGCCTAACTACTGGTCTCAATCCCTCTTGTTTTATAGTTCTACTCTATTTACAATGATATCATAGTAGGGCCTCATTTTTATCCACAACATTTAATCAAAATTCATTAACATAAAAGTAAGGGTACTTACAGACTTGGTGCCGGGGATTCAGTGTGCCACGTCTTTCTTCAAACCATTTAAAAATTAAAACATGCATTTTGATCAAAATTTTTTCCCAAAACTGATTTAAAGTACCTCTATTTTGAAATTCTTGATTTTAAACCCATTAAAACCCATACCGAGTTATTTACAACAAGATGCGATACCACTAAATGTAAAACCCTAAACTCGGCCTAGACGTTATAGCCAAATCTGATGTGTCACACGCAGTTTAAAATCTATGTTTCGTTTTATTATCTAAAAACTGACTATTGATTGGCTAACCAGAGTGAATGGAGGTCAGCACAGGTGAGGTATCCGAAACAGAGAAGGTAAGCCAAGAAAGGTCGCAAGTACCGTGCTCTTGTTTGGATCCAATCCTAGACATGCCCATAACCATTGCCACACTTTGGTAAACGAGTTGTAATTTCCTTTAAGTGGTTATCTTTGTTATTCCAATAATGTGAGTCGTTGTGATATTTTGAAAACAGGTATAATTTTAAAAACACGTCCTAAGACTAGCCCATTTTCATTATTATCAGAAAATATAGAGTTATTTAAAGATAATCCCAAATAAATAGTTAGAATGGCCTTTTACAACCCAAATATAAATAGTATTAAAAGTGAAGATAAATGGAAGAACAATCATTTATTTATTGGTAAGTCCAAACGTGATCATCATGGCCACCCCAAATCCCCTCCGGCTCTAAGTCCTCATATCAAAGCTCACCTGCAAATAGAAGGAAAGGGGGTGAGTTTGGAAAACTCAGTGTGCAACAAGCCCCCTTGAGCCCAAGTCAATATCGCCTTACTAGGCCTAAGCCCAAATTCGATTACTACATATCTTTGGGGTGAAGCCTTTAATCATTCATATCTCTTCGGGTGAAGCCTTTCCATTATTCATACCAGCTGGGCGAAGCCTTTTCATTACTCATATCACTGGCGAAGCCTTTTAGTCAGAATGATATGGCCCATAGGCCCATTTAAACATCACATGTGATAATAATACATGAATGCAAGCCCATTTGGGGAGACTACTCAACCCACCAACTACTACTCTCCACCCGTACCAACCAAGCTCTCCATGTGGGGAATAAATCAGCCCACCAACCAAACTCTCACCGCGGCAAGATATTTTGCTTTATCATATAAGCTGGAGGCCTAGCCTCTTTTAGTAATCAGGGGCAAAAGCCCTTTTCAGAACTGAGGCAAAGCCCTTTTCACTTCCTCCATTCATATAAAACCCAACCCAATGCATTTATGAATACATCATGTGCATATCGTACATATCATGTGCATATCATACATTTCATGTGCATATCATACATATCATAAGCATATCATATCAATCATGTATATCGAATCTCAAATATTAAATTCATAATTAAACCCTAGAGGTATAATGGTCATTTTTACCTAGGAGCAAAATAGTCATTTTCATAAAGTAAAGGTATTCCATAATTTTACCAAGTATTAGGGTTTTCCATGTTCATTAATAGTTACTATCAATTCATAGGTTTTATACCACGATTCTGGCCCATTTTAGCGAAACCGAGTTATTGGGCCAAAAACCCCTAATGGGCCCTACATAGCCGATTAAGTCATCTAAGCCCATTTATCTTATATTCCATAGTGGTATTATCAGTCTCAACATACAATTTAACAGAGTTTTATTTTCTTTTGAATTTACTCGAATGGGCCCGAAAGCCCAGTGGGCCCGATTTTAACCCCTCGAGGCCCATCTTACCATAAATGCCAAACGTCATACTCTTACCTTTTCCAACATTCACGATCATTGTCTTAGAGGATCTAATTAATCGATGAGCATTTGCTTGCTCACAAGTCCTCAAAATGCGAATTTTGACATTTCGGCTTTTTGGCATTTATTGAGTTAAGCTACAAAAGAAGGTTAGTCGTTACACATTTTGTGATATTCCTCACGCAGATCTCCTGCACAATTTCTCTCTATAATCATCCACTTATAAATCAGCCTACAATAATTAAACCCAAAATGAGAACCATCTATTTTCAACATTTACATATTCTACCACCATCACAATGGCCTTAGAATCCATACCTTTGCCAAAAATTGATGACTAGATCTAGTCACTCCTATGATCCAAGCTAATCCAAGTCAACACTACGCCTTGCTGCTCCTCCACTATATAAACCATAAAATTATTAAAGAAAAATCCATAAGGCCTATACGCCGAAATTTCTTCAGCTTCTTGTCTTGGCTTAATCTCCATTCTCTGGCTATCAGAATCTGTAAAATTCTCCTTTATCCTCCCTAATCCATGTATTTTGACGAGACCAAATACCTTCTGTATGCAATCCACTGGACTCCAACATCGCACCTTCCTGCATACAGTAATAAATGCACCCATTCTTGCTGCTGCTGCAATGCAGAATCTATCCTGCACAGCCTTTCCCTTCATCTCCACACGCCATCTTTTAGGAGTTGAAGGGTTGTGCGTCACCTTTGCACTTTATTTTCTGTAAAGCTCATTTCTGTGTTACATATCCTCCCACATTCTTGCATAAGGTCACTTACACTGTAACTCTAACTTCTTGCGCCAGAAAATTCAGAAATTCAACCTAAGAGCGCCAATATATTGGCTCTCCATGGTCGCAGCATATGTACTCCATCAATATGAATTTCACAACCAAACACCACGTGGTGTGTCCCACCAAATGTTAAGTGCCAACTTAAAGGTGAAATTGGGAACATCGTGATGTGCCACATGAGCTCCTTATAGGATTGCTAGCATTACCCAACTGATCCTTCTTCCCTTTTGTTTTTCTCAATTAAGCTTTATTTCTGTTTTTAATGATATAGCCTCATTATTTTATTTAGTTTAAATTTATATCCTATTTGTTATTAAGACATTGAAACTACATTGCTGTGATGTTGCAATAGTGATCATCTGAATGAGTCTTAGCTTATTTAATTTTCGCTAAAACCAAAGTCTTTAACTTATGAATTACTTGGCAAATTCACTTTTGCACTTATTTGTAAATTCAATTTTCACTCCTGTTTTACTATTTTTAAATTTTGTTATTTTATTTTATATAATTTATTTATTATTTTCTAAAAAACTACACATATATTATTATTAAAATATTACTTATATTTTTATCATATATTATTTTCCATATATATCTATACTATTTTATATCATTTAATGTATTAATATCTCTATTTTTATATTATCTTTCATTTTAAATAATATATTATTATTATTTTGTACTATTATTTATATGGTTATTATATTTTTATTCATGTTATATATTAATAATTTATACATATATGTATACTATATATTATACATACATATTATATATATTATTTTTATATTTTATGTCATTTTTATACTATTATTTTTACCTATATGTTATTATCATTAAAGATTCTAACTTGTATTACATACTTATTTTTTATATATTAATAATTACTTTATTCATATTCTATTATTACATATTTTAAGGATATTACGACATTATAATTTGTATAATATGTATATTTCATCATTAATTATTTATTTTATCTTATGCTAAACTTACATTATAATTATTATTATAAATATAAATTTTATATATTATTTTTCTAAAACAATATATTTTTAAATTCTGTTATTATATATTACATATTATATAAAATACTATTTTGAAATTATTAATATCACATTTTAATTATATGCATACTTTGTTAATGATTATTAATTTTATTTATATATATTAGTTCTTTTATATATTTTTATATTGTGTAAATGGTGTGTTAAATGTTATTTTTATTATTATATGTTATATTTGTAAACATGCATATTGATATTATATTTCTTCATTTGTATGTCATACATTATCTAATTATTATTTTCTTATATATCATGCATTATTTAATTATTACTTTATATGTTTATATATTTTGTTTGTTCATTCTCAATACATGCTATATATATCTTTTATATATATTATAATATTTGCTTTATATGTATTATTTTATATGTATGTATCTAATACATGAATCTTTTATCATTGCCTTCATTTTTGTTTTAAATGCAATGATTATTTACCTCCACAATAATATATTATTATGATTTATAATGTAATAATTCTCCAAACATCATCTTTAAAAAAGATAAGACTCCAAAATTTTCAAAAAATATAAAGGCAATGCTTGGTGTTTGAAATTTTAAAAGTAGTGCCCTAACTTATTGGGTTGCTAAACTCTTTCTCATAAGTCTGAATAGTCAAGCACCTTCTAAGTTTTTA
This sequence comes from Gossypium anomalum, assembly GCA_025698475.1. Taxonomy (NCBI): domain Eukaryota; kingdom Viridiplantae; phylum Streptophyta; class Magnoliopsida; order Malvales; family Malvaceae; genus Gossypium; species Gossypium anomalum. The sequence continues at coordinate 82,570 of JAOWAC010000021.1, forward strand.
AGGGTTTTCAAAATATAATGACTCATTTTAGAACCGCAAAGTGATATGTCCTAACTTCATGGATGTAGCATTTTGTTGTTCTCCATAGATAGGATTTCTAAAACGCTAATTTTATAGTAAATACTTTGATATAAGTGAACCCAAATTTTCAAATATTTTAAAGAGGATTACATCTTAAATTTTTAATTTTTACATTAAAGACATTTTGATAATCAATTAGGTACCAATTTTTTAGGCACTTATGGCAAAGTTAACCCTTCCTCAGATGTAATCTGACTCCTGAACTCATTCTTTTGATTTAGAGACTAAAAACCAACGATTTTAAAACAAATGTTTTAAAAGGTGATCCAATCACACCTAAAAGATTGGCATGTATCTGCTTTTCGCTTTTTTAAAGTCGATTCCGATTTTTCCAAAAACTTGATTTAAAAATGGTTTCACACCTTTAGACATCTCAATCAGATTTAATAAATATCTACTTAAATGCCTCTTTCTATTATGAATAATGTCATACAACCCAAACTTTTGAATTAGAAATCTTATCCCATAACTACTGTTCTTATTAAAATAAAACTAGAACAATATTAATAATTAATGGTACTAATAATATTTTTTTAATAGTTATTTAAGAGTTTAATTAGGATTATTATTTTTATTAAATAAATATTTAGGATTTATATTTGAAGCATCTACTAAAAATGAAACCTTTTCTCGAGATATGACAATTAAGTGGAGAGAGGGATTTTTATTTTTCTTATTTAATTTTCAATAAAAAGTTTTTTCTTATATGTGTATTTTTTATTATGCATAACTTAAATTTTAAATCTAATTTAGGCCAAAAATTATTTCAATGTTAGAACTATTAAATTTGAAATCATAATTACACTCTTTACTTTGGTTTTCCTAACTTTCCGGGGCTTTAGGAGGTGAGATTCACTATCTCATAACGCTTATTTTAGAATCAAATCAAGAAGGATGCTCCTTGATTCAATGTTGACGCCACATCGTTAAGGAATCAATATGATCTATAATTTCATATTTTTCAAACCACTTCGTGATAAAAAACGGGATATTTGAAAAGACAGAGTCGCCACTACTAACCTTTTAAAGTGTGATCGATCACTTTTACAAAACATTTTGGTCACGGTTAAGTGAGAAAATAGGTTCGGGAGTCGTGGTTACACACGAGAAAGGGATTAGCACTCTCAACAACGCCCAAAATTGGTACCAAATTGAATCATTTTGCCTTAATGTCAAAGTTAGTTTAAAAGAATTTAGAAATCAGATCTCTTTAAACCGTAATAGTTTGGAGTTAAAAAGAATGGGAAGATTGCTTTTTGTTTCAAAAATGATATAAACATCACATCCAAGATGATTGGACACTTATATTCTCAAACTTCAGAACTAAAATCATCTTGTGATTTTCTAAAACTTATTTAGAAGGATATTTTAGGTATTTAGACAAACGGAAATCGCAACCAAACAAAGTTAGGGGCACTACTTCCCAATTTCTAACTACTAAAAACATTGCCTTATTTTTTTAAAAAAAAATCTTTTGGATCAAATGAAATATAAAAGTTTTTAAAATGATGATGATTGTAATATATTACAAAGGGTCAATATTTAATAAGTTAACCTACATAATACCTACTTTAATATTCTATGCATATATAATATAAAAAATTGATGAATAATGGCATAAATTATAATAATATACATTATCATCTTATGCATATTAATATACATTATCGTCTTAGCGCATATATGATCATAGATACATAAATGTACATGCATTATCGTTACATGCAAAAGACAAATATAGAGTATAATGAATATAACAATATAAATTGCATGATATATATATATATAATAATATTTTATGATAAATGTAACTTAAATTAACATAAATAATTAATTTTTATGCTAATATAAAAAAAAAAAAAAGCAAATTATTCAGAAAATTTAACCTACTAAAATACATACTAAAAGAAAAGAAAACAAAAATAAATAAGCAAATTATAAACATATAAAATATAAATAAAATAAAATAAAAATAAAGATATTTAAAAATATTTAGAATAATATAAGAATGATAAAGGAGAACCCTCTTTCTTTTAAAAATGATTAATATATATAAATCATATTATAGGATATAATAACTTAATATATTTAAAAACAAGTGCTAAATATTGATATTACACATATTTATTTAATAATAAGAATTAAAAAAACATATGTAATTAATGAGTAATAAATAATGTATATTTTATAATAAAATAAAAGTAGTATAAGAATAATATATAGTAAAATATATACATATAATAAAATTTATAAACTAAATATATAATAATATAAATAATATGATAAATAATACATAAAATAATATATATATTAAAATGTCCTCAGTAATATAATATATAATAATGTATAATAATATAATAAATAATATACAAAGAAGAAAAATAATATATATACTTTTATATATATAACTAATGTTTATAAAATATATATAGTATTAAAATAAATCTAATTTATAAAAAAAGGGATTAAAATTTAATTTAATATTAAAAAAATTTAGGTTAATTACAAATAAATGAAAAAATTTTGGGCCTAATTGAAAGCGCATAAATCGTGGGGACTATTGGGCAATTAGCCTCAGAGTAACTCAAATTTGACCCATTGAAATGTAATAAAGAATTAAATAAATAAGTATTTATTTGTTTAAAATGTCCATTTAAAAGTCTAATTACAAAGCCCAAGTGTTTTTGGTTCAATATGTAGCACTACCTCCAAAATTCTGCTACACCCAAATACAATCTAAACCCAATACTTACTGCACCAATACTCTACCAGACTCCTAATACCCTAACCCAATTACAAGGTGGCCCACTGGTCTAAATTTTTAAGGCGGTGGAACCCTAGGGTTTCTCGCTTTCCCTCAGCCGCACAGAATAGATCCGGTAAGTCGTGCCACGCCATCGTGGCCGCTCCAACTCCCGACGCAAGAGCCATCAATGGCCCTGCCCCTCACGCCACCCAACCGCCCTAATCAACGAGTCGCCCGTAAACGCTGGGGTACTTCGAACGCCACCACCGCCGATGCACCGTAATACTAGGCCTCACCTCCAACCCCAGACTTTGACGCCCTAGATCTCTCGCAAAGCAGACTATCTTCCGGTCATCGGCACAAATGGGCATCTTTCCGAGATCTGAATCCATGACAAAGAAGCTCCAATGCACCGAGATCTTTGTAGGGAGTTACTTGCAAGAAAAGGAAACAAACAAGCAGATACGCGTAAAAACAGAGCAGAAATGGCAAGAAAACCACAAAGATATCACCAAAGATATGTAGATTATTTAAATGGAAAGAAATCGAGATTTCTTCCCTGCATTATGTAAGTGACTAAGTGCTATAAAGCCTTCCCTTCACTTGTAAAGGGGGATATATACACAAATAGATAGACACAGAGAAAAAATAAGAGGCATAGATAGACAAATATACATACGTAAAACGCTATAAAAATTTTGTATTCATCAAAAGTTAAGCAGAGAAATAAAGCAGATCTTTTGAAAGGGTAATAGATCGCTCTTTTATTTTGTTTCTCAGCTTTTATTGGTTTACTTTTTTGCATGCATAATATATTTAAGTTTTTTTTAAAAACAAAAAGGAAAGAAATAAAGAAAAGAAGAATAAAGACTTTCTCGCTTCACCTCTGAAGACGAACCTTTTAAGTCCCGAACGCTATACACTGGCAGTAGCTGGGTGAATAAACGCAGTAGTGGGAAAACACTGGTCCGAAGAACGGAGACCACCGGGTAAGGGCTAAAGCTCAGAGAGCTGTGTGAAGGCCTGAGAGAATTCTCGATTTTTAAAAAGGGGGACCGGAGATGATTTTTTGCCTAATATCGGCTTATATAGCCCTTTAAAATGGTCCTGCTTTTGATTTAGTCCCATAAGCCAAAAACGATGTCGCTTTTAAGGCCCAAGGATCCGCGTGTTGACTCGTGGGACCTGAAGAAGGATCCGCGTGGTTTTTTAGTAGAGGTTTAATTTCCTAATGGTCCTTCCAAATTTTTAATTTTTAATTTCATTTTTAATTTTTTATAAATTATCCCTAAGGTTTTATTTCCCTGCTTTAATTTAATCCTAATTGTGGCCACTTTAAGGTCTAGGTTAAAACGGCACTGCTTTTGGGACAAGGGAAAATTTCCCGATGAGTCCGTAATATTTTAATGGGCATTTCAATTAAGTCCCAACTGCTTTTTTATTATCAAATTAACTAACTCATTTTTTATTTACATTTAATTTTAGTCCCTTTATCCCTTTTAAATTATTTATAACTTATTTATTTTAAATTGTATATATGATTTTATTTTAATATAAATATATGTATTATATTTTATATTATTATTTACTTATATTATTATTATATTTTAAACTTTATTATATTACTTCATATTTTTATATTATCATATTAATATATATTTTAACATATATCATCACTTATATTATATTTTGTCAAATAATGGTTATATACTTTTTATATTATTATTATTTACATTATAATACATATTATTTCATATTATTATTATCTATTATATATTTTCATATATTATTATTCACATTATCATTTTTATATCTAATTGGTATTGAATATTTTACTAATTATATTTATATTCTTAAAAAAACCTATGTATTTTTTTATAATCCCAAAACTAAAGTTATTTATATTACGTTGTTAGAAATTGAATTTTAATTATATTCACACATTTTTTAAAAATTACTCACTTTATTTTATATTTTAATATATATATTAAACCTTTTTATATTATTTCAATATATTAAATGTTGGTCTCATAATTTTATTAAATGTTGAGTGTTTGATATATTATTATTTTTATTGTATTTTTTATATATATATGTGTCAAATTGTATATTGTAATAGCCTAAATTTGACTGGGCTTTAAAATCCAAAAAGCAAAATAATAAAATATTTCAAAAGTCCATTCAAAAATAAATAAATCTGTGTTACAAAACCAAATAAACTATCCCTACCTAGCAAGCTCCACTATTGCTATCCAAAACCTTAAAGCAAACTCCCAGAGCCCAAATACAAAAGCCCCTACCCGACATAATACCCAACAAGCCTGCACTCAAAACCCAAAACCTAAATTTCCAGCTAGGGTTTCCAACCCTAGCTCATTCCCCTCTCGCCACGAATTGCTTCGAAGATTCAGTGAGCGCTCTGTCAGCTCCCGAATCAAGGCCACCATCGATCATGCCCCATCAATGTTTCAGCTTTCTCCTTCATCGTGTCGTGATTTCTGTGCCCCGTGATCTCATTGAGGCGCAAATTGACACTGCAGATCAAAGCCTCTTTCTTCTCTCCCGATCGTCCGCAAAAGGAAACAAAAGGGAACAGTAACCAACAGATATGGTAAGGAAATAAAATAAAATGTAAATACGCGTCAGTGAACAGCTGTTATAAAGCCCGAATATCTTCATTGTAAAAAAAGAAAAAGGAGGGAATTTTTGAGCATACATACACATATTCAGAAGAAAAAGGATTCAAGCAGCTTTGAAAGGTGATTCAAGTTTTTTGTTATTCTGCTGTTGTTTTATTTTTTTTTAAAACAGAACATAAATCGATCTTTGGCAAAAATGTTAAATAATCTAAAAAAGAGGTTACTCGTGACTTACTAAGGAAAGCGTAAGGCTTTTAGCCTCTTGAACTCTCCGTGATGATTTGCCAACATGAGCCCGTAGGGACTAATGGTCGTGAGTGGCTGCACTCGGGCTCCCTTTCCTCCCTCTCTCTCGTCAAAGAGATTTTCTCGAGTTTTTTTTAAACAGTTTCTAAATGATTTGTTTTAAGTGAAATTTGGTTTATATAGCCTCAGAGAAATGACGCCATTTTAGCTTAGTTCGATAAGCTTAAAACATTTACGCTTTTAGACCCTAGGATCCACGCGCTGACCCGATTACTTGTGAGGATCTCATGAGTATTTTTAAAGATTAAGTTAATTTCCAATTGTCCTTCCACCTTTTTTGCATTTATAATTATGTTTCTATTTCTAATTTAGCCCTAATGAATTAATTTTATGTTTAATTTTAGTCCTTTTTGTCCCTTTAATTAATTTATAGCTTATTTATTTTAAGCTTTATACATATATTATTCTTTATTATCTATTACATTTTGTTTATATATATCCTATATTATATTTTAATAATATATTATTTCTTATTATTATATATTATTTTTCACAAATTATTATTATTATTTTACATTATTATTTCTATATTATTATTATAGTTTTACTTGTATTATGTATTTATTAATTATTTATATATATTATTTTTACATATATATACTTTCATAATTTTATAGTACGTCATTTTTGTATATTTCTTTATTTCATATATATTTATATTTTATTTTATTATATAACATTTATTTTTATTTTTATTCTATATTACTTTTTTATATATGTTATGTATATCACATATTATCTATTATGTTATTTATGTTTATATTATTCATTATATTATTTAAAATTTGTAAATTTGTAAATTAAATTATATTTTTAACTCATATATATACATATATTAAATTATTAATTAATTATTTATTATGTATTATTTAAAATGATATTTTTATATTATGTGTTATTTTATAAATTCTTTTACATACTTTTATTTTATATTCTTTTTAAACCCAATATGTTTTATCATTCCTTTATAAATATTTTGTTATTATGTTTTATATATTGTATAGCAAATACTATTTTAAGATTATTATTAAATATTACGTCTTTATTTGTGTTATTTGTATATTTTGTTAACAATAACTCATTTCATTTTTTTATATATATATTGTATATATCATGTGTTATATGTTATTTTATATTTATTATTCGATATTACATTTCACAAACATGTACATTGATATTGTATTACTCTTTTTTTTTTTGTATATCATGCATTATTTAATTATTACTTTGTATGTTTGTATGTTTTGTTTATTCATTCTCAATACATGCTATATATATATATATCTTTGTATGCATATTGTTAATATTTGCTATATATTATTTTTATATGCATGTATCTAATATATGATCTTTTATATTATTCATATCATTTTGTTTAAATGCATGATTTATTTACTCTACTACAATAATATGTAATTATGTATGATTTATAATGCAATACAATTCTCACGACCATTTTTTTAATAAACTAAACTTCAAAGTTTTAAAAATAAAAGGCGTATGCTTGGTGTTTTGAAATTTTGAGAAAAGTAGTGCCCTAACTTATTGGGCTATGCGACTTTCATGTTGAATTCGACAATCAGCATCTCTTCTAAGTTTTTAAAGGTTTTCAAAATGCGAGTAAATCAAATTTGGAATTTCAAAGCAATATGTCCCAACTTACCGATGTATGCTTTGTTGCTTCAAGATAGGATTTCAAAAAGCTAACTTAGTGTCAATATTTTGATATGAGTGAACTCCAATTTTCAAAATCAAAATATTTTAAAGAGGATTATATCTTAAAATTTTTGAATTTCCGACATTAAAGACACTTTTGATAATCAATTAGGTACTACTTTTTGGGCGCCATAAGGGTGCTAATCCTTCCTTGTACGCAACTGACTCTCTAACCTGTTTCTTTGATTTCAGAGACTAAAATCGATGATTTTAAACAAAATGTTTTAAAGGTGATCCAATCACACCAAAAAAATATTGGTGGCTCTTCTATTTTCGCTTAAAATCGATTCCCATTTTTCTCAAAACTCGATTTTAAAAGTTGTTCTCGATTAAATTTCGGCTTAATGTCTAATCGATTTTAAGAGAGTCAAGCCGTAATTGATTATCTCTTTGTCTTAATGTCGTAAATTAAAAATTTTAAAATTTAATCCTCTTGCATTACATGTGTTTGGATTTTTGCATGTGTTGCTATTTTCTAATAACGCATTGCATTTGCATGACCGCTGTGGTCACACCCTTAAGTGGGAGTGAAAGCTACGCCTTCGTGAGGTTTTTGCCTCCGCAAGTGTGATAGTGGATCACTTTCGGATACATCCGCATTCTATGGTTCGTGAGATTTTCATCTCCGTGTAGCCATAGGGAAATGTATTCTCCGAACTAAACTCCATTCAAATGAGCCTATAATGGGTGAGGATCGAGGAATCTGGCTAGTTCGGTACCTCAAACTTTAAACCAACTTCATATAGAAAACCGTAAGAGCCCAACTTAGATAGAGTTGAATTTTAGATATTACCCTTATAAATTATTGTTTAGATTTATTGATATCATGTGATACTAACTATTTCTTTTCTTTTGTTTGCATGACATTTTTGCATTTACAAAGGTATCGATTCACTTGTTAGTCTCTGTTAAGAAGTTTTGTTATGGGAGAACTGACTTTTGATAGAGTGGAGGGCAACGCCAACGTCCATAGATGGTCCGAGCAAATCCTAATTAGAAAAGGAGAGAGTATATCTGTGGGATATATGTCGAGTCAAGTTAGATTATACTTATTAGTGAAGGCACATGCATAATTCCAAGAGCTTAAGGAAATTTAGGGGGATCGGGACAATAAGACTAAAACAGCTTATTCTACCGAATTATGGAGATTTACCTTACTTGCTCGATGTTCGTAGATGAACACTTGTTCTCGAGCTCTGCTTAGTTTTGAAACCCATAGACAAATTGCTTTCACTTTGGGGAAGTAGACTTGGTACCTACTGTGAGGAGCACACTACTACTTCATTGTCCTGTGTTTCAGATGGATAGGATCTATTCTCGAGCCGCTTTGTGTCCCTACCTTGGAAGAAATTAATGACTATTATGGGGATGAGCGAGCTGTGATCACGCTACTAATTAAAGAAAAAGGGAGTGCAAGTGCATTTCGTAGGACGCTGAAGCATTTGATTTTGACGCACCGACGAGAGAAGGTATGTAGGATGTTTTTGCTTTAGGTTTGTATAGACCGATGGTTTTCCTAGGGCTCGGATATGGACGAGGCAACCACGGATCTTTTCATCGATCAAAGCAAAGGGTCACTTCGTCCTCGCGATTTTGGCTGAGACATTCAAATCTTTAGCGCGCGTGTATGAAAGTCAAAGCAGTGCAGTTTATGGTGTGCTCTGGGCCATTTTTGGCTTGGTTCTACAAACCATTTTCTGATTGATAGATAGGGTGGTTTGTCTGGTCTTTGAGGATTACTTACGTTAAAGGACATAGTAGCCTTCAACTAAGAGAGTTGATATTCCGTAAGAGAATTGATAGCACCGCCTGTAACCTTCAATAAAGATGTCGAAGTGGAGGGCCCCGGGATGATTCCGTGAGATTCTTTACCATGTGGCGCTTTCTGGATTGGGTCCTCTGCGTTGGGAATATGGGGTGCCATTGGCTATGCCCTTTGCTCAGATTTCCAAGGGCGCATGGATTGAGACAGCTTCATACTAAATGACTCATGGATTGGCCTCAAAGCCAGTTTTTATACAAAGGAGCCATTAAGAGGAAGGTTAGCGTAGGTTTCTAGAAAAGCTTGGAATAAAACTTGTCGGTTTGAAAAGAGTAGCTATTAGCCCGCTACGACAATCGAATATGACGCTTTAATGGAGAGGAAGAAGGATCAATGATAATATCCCTCAAGCCAAGCAGAGAAGGAGCTCACCGATATAGGAATATCTCATGTAGTGATGTCCTCTAAAACTAGGAAATCATGAAGTAAGAGTTCGAGAGAAGAAACTTGGAGCTTGAGAAGAGGATAGCAAAACTTGAAGAAGAAAAGATGTACTTGAGCTTAGATGTCGTATGTTCAAAAGATGGAGGTCAGGGAAAGAAAGGAAAGAAAAGAGGAAGATTGAGGAGGATGTAGATGATTTGAAAGAACATTACAAAAGGTGCAAGTATCCTTCGAGAGAAGAGCAGAGTAATGGTGTCTTCAGATAAATTATGTATGAGGTCCAAGAGGAAAAGCTTAGCTAAGCATTGGGAAAAAGGTTCCAAGAAATGCAAACAGTAGACTTGGCATTAGATGAAGAAAATAAAGGGTTGAAGACCAAGGTAATTGAGCTTTGAAAATCTCTTGCTGGCATCGAAACCGTGACTCTACGATCGAAAGTTAAAAGAGCTAAAAAGTAAGGTTGAAGGTTTAGAAGTGGCATTGCATAGTAGTAAACTTCGGATTGAGCAACTCGAGGCGTGAGAAGGTTATCTCAAGGAAGAACTTCATCGCCCAGAGGATGTGTCAGAAAGGGATCACGCTATGGGTGAAGCCAGAGCCCGCATTCAAAGGTTGTGGAATATGTGCAAGACTTGGCAATATGGAGCTGATGTATTGAGTCTAATGTGTGGATCGTCGTTGGATATAGGATGAGAGTTAGCCCTTTATTAGAAAGAGTTAAAACTTTGGGCATTAAGGCAAAAGCGATTTGTAATCCATTTATATGTAAAGATATTCTTTTCTAAATAAAGTTTTCTAAATGAGATTGATCGAGATCAATGCCTTTTGCATTCATGCATTTGCATTACATCACATTATATGCATTCAAGGTTATAGAAATACTCTAATTAGTTGAAGTTTATTTCAGAGGTAGAAAAGAAAACTGAAATCACACATCCTTACTGCACCCGCACTAAAACTAAGAGTATGGACCAAAGGTCTCGAATAAATGTAAAAGATATGCAAGACCAATTGCAAGAGCAATGGCCAAGATGCAACGACATGAGGGAGCGTATGCCGGAGGCTCAGAGAAATATGATGGCTGAAATGGTCAGCCTTTTAATGGCCATCGATAAAGGAAGGCCCCCATGGCTATCACTGTGAGGAAGGTGGACCATCCTTCCGTTTATCACTCAGCCATGTGCCATTGCAAATCAGGCACATCCTAGAAGACCATCTACACCAGGAGGCCTCAACACATGCCGGCTGATGTTGAATCCATATGAATTACCCAAGTGGCTTGGGATTCAATTTAGGTGATAACCCTCACCAATCCTCCCATCCCCGATCTAGATATGGTGGAAAAGGAGGATTTGAAAGCCGGTTGCAAGATGCTTAGATGAACGATATATGGCTGGAAGAAAATTCAAAACTTTGGAAGGCTACCAATCATCATGGATTGATGCCAAAGATTTAAGCCTAGTCCCATCAGTGTCACGCCACAAATTCAAGATGTTGGAGCTTGAGAAATACAATGGTATTTTCTTGCCCTGAGGCCCACATCACAATGTTCATCGTATGATGACCGGGTACGAACAAACAATGATCACTGCTGATCTATTGTTTTCAAGATAGTTTGATAGGAGCGAGCACCTCAGTGGTGCAATCACTTGAGCCGGCTAGAATAAATTCGTGGAGGGATCTTGCACAAGCCTTCATGCAACAAGATAATCATGTGACTAACATGACTCTCGAGCAGATCACCGCAGAACATGGGAAAAGCAGCTTCAATGAGAATTTTTAGGCAATATGCGCAGAGGTGGAGAGAGGTAGCAATGTGTTCAACCACCACTCATCGAGAAGGAGACAACCATGTTATTCATCAACACTCTAAAAGCTCCATTCATTACTCATATGATTGGAAGCACTACCAAAAGTTTTACTGATATAGTTATAAGGGTGAGAGATCATAGAAAACACCATATAAGATGGGTAAATTGAGGGGAAAGCGTCACTAAAAGATCGACTTCAAGAAGAAAAGACAATAAGGTGAACAATAAAAGTAGTTTCAATTCAAAGCAACACGCTTATTAGGTCACCCAAAGTAGCCACAATAAGGCAACAGCGGCTCAAAAGGTGAATCTATCACAGGTGCATGAGAGGATGCAATTTACACCTATACTTGTGTCAGATTTTGAGCTTTATCAAACCTATATGATGTGATGCTATAGTAGTTCTTTCCACTTTGAAACCATTACAAATCTCCATATCCTAAATGTAAATGGTATGATACAAATGCCGATGTGGAGCATCATGTCGAATATCTGGGCACTCAATTGAGAATTGTACTCGATTCAAGAAAGTCAGAGAGAGGTTGATCAAGAATAGAGCTTTGAAATTTGAGAGTACTCCCAACACTGAGAATCCTTTTTCCAAACCATGACAATCAAAGAGTGAATGCCATTGTGAAGTTTCAGGAAAAAGAAGAAAAAAATGTTGGCCGAGGTAAGGATGCCTTTAAGTAGAGATTTGGAAAGAGATGGTGAAGAGAGGGATGATAACTCGTAAAGGAAGAGAAAAACGGGGAACCATTGTGAGTTCCATGGAAAAGAGGGTCATGAGGACCCAAATCATAAGAATCTGTGAGCCTTGGCATAAGGCGTTTTATAGATAATAAAGAGCTACAAATTTTAAAGGTAGCTCTTATAAAAGAGGAAATAAATGCACTCGGAAGGTGAACAAAAGGAACCAGTCGGCCAATGATCATTATTTCCCCGCCAGAACAATGAAGTGGGGGCGCAAACTGTGCCCAAGGTCATCATCCATAAACCCACGCTCCCTCACAAAGATAACAAAAGAGGGTGCCATGAGTTACGACTCGCAGTGTAATAAGCATCTAAAGAGGAAAGTATAGCCACAGCATCTAAGCATAGTGAATATAGTGTGGTTTAGCAATGGCATGTATGCAAGCAATCGCAAGATATCGCTTTAGCCTTACTTCAGTTCGAGGTGCACGGATGCATTGTTGAAGGTACTTAACAAGATGTATGTCACTACGATATATCTATCAACAAATTAGACCTGGCAGAATAACATAGCACCGGATAATTTCATCTACTTCAATGATGATGAAATTTCCACCCGGTGCATAGGTCAACTAAGGCTTTACATATCACTACTCAATGCGCCGATACACGCTCCAAGTGGGGTACTCATGATATTTGGTTTGCTGGAACGCTCTTCCGTTATCCACGCTTGAATAGACTATCTATTGACACCGCATATGAAAAAACATGCCACAATGTGGTAAGAGCCTTCGATGGAACCGAAGGAAGGTGATGGGGCTGAATTGACATTCCCTTGGGAAATTGGGCCAATACATATGAAGTCAATTTCTTAGTGATGGATATCAAACCTCCTACAACTGCTTATTGGGGAGACTCGATACATTCTGACAGAGCAAAGGCTCTCTCATTATACAAAAAGCTGTGCTAGTTAGTAATGTATGGACTAATAAATAACTATCAATGCGAGGGAAGACATTATGCGACAATACCAGCAAGGTCCCTACGCTCGAGGCAAATGAAGAGTCTGCTGAGTGTTCTTTCGCCTTGGAAATTATCAACGCAACTTTATTTTGGAAGGAGGAGAGGCTGATTCCCAAAATGTCCGGAGATACAAGGACGGCTCCTACAAATGATGAGATGATGGAAAGTGGAGTATTGCCAGAAAAGGATACAGTAAAAGGAGGGATTCAAATCCCAAAAAGTTAATCGAGAAGAAAGATCACTTGGTTTGGGTCAAGTCGCACTATAGTGCACAAGAGGTAAAAATTGAGAAGCACCTGAAGCGAGAAGAAAGGCGTGTTTGAATGGAGGAGAAATAGAGTGGGGAACCATGACATTCCTATCTATATCCAAATCCTTTAGGTCGTGAGGGTTAACTTCGCAGAAGAAATTCATCAAATTAATAATGCATAATGAGGAGTGGATTGGATCAAAGAAGCCCTTTGAGGCATTCACCTTACAAACTGGGAGCTCTGAACAATTGACTACTTGAGGACCTTTCTAGCTAGTCTTTAGGAATCTTTTCTTTAGTAACGCTAAACACGCTTTGTCTATTACTCTAAAGCCTAGAGTAGTAAGATTACATTTGTGAAAAGAGGCTGCTTTTATGTTCATATATTATTATTTAAATAAAACATAACTTCTATCAATTTAAACGGTATTGTTTCATTTTTTTATCAACCAACATTCTTTTAAATTTTGGCAATTCTTATTCTTTATTCATAGCACATAAAACAATCATTCTTAGATTCATTCATCTTTGTATATTCTTTCATACCCCCTACAGTGTCCCTCAGATATCAATGATATGAGCAATCGAGCATCGCAGCCCTAATTTCTCATGCAGTAAGACACGTGTTTAGAGGAACTCTCCTGGATGTTGAAGATGTTCAAGATTGTGACGTGATCTCTCGATCCGTTAAGAATGGTAAACAGAGGAGAGAACAAATCATGCCACATGGAGTAAAGAGGCGATAGAGAATATGCCTCAAAGAGTGAAGCGGAAGGAGTTGAAAATTAGAACATTGATTACTTGAGGACACAAGGCGCTTCTTTGATTGAGTCAAGCCGGATTTCAAAGATATTTTTGCATGGTCCTACTGTGATATGCCCGATTGAGTAATCGATATTAGAGTTCATCGCTTTTCAATAAGACAAGATTGCAAACCAAATCAATGTTATTACTTTAGAACGCGCAGATATTGTTCTCAAAATAAAGCGATGAAGTCAAGAAGCGCTTGACGCACTCTTTGCAAGAAGTAAAGTATCCGAATGGGTAGCTAACATTGTGCCTGCTCCGTTAAGGACGATGCCGGGAAGGTATGTAGCGTGTGTTGGGATTATAGAGATCTCAACAAAGCAAGCCCAAAGGATAATTTTCTCTTTCAAGCACATTGATACTTTTAGTAGATAACATAAGCAGGTATTCGTTGTTCTCTTCATGGATGGTTTTCAAGATACAATGGGAGGCAAAGATGCATCCGTAAGACATGGATAAAACTACCTTCATAACCTCAGGGGCACCTCTTGTCACAAAGCAATGCCGCTTGATTGAAGTTAACGTTAGTGGAATCGCATCAAATGTGGGCTAGTGGTGGAACTTGTTCCACGACATGATGCATAGTGGACCTGAGGTATATGGGCCAGACACATGATTGCCAATCCTGAATAAAAGAAAGAGTACATTGAGGTCTAAAGAAGACTGCCTTATGGTTATAGAAGATTTCCACTTGAAGCTCAACCAAGAAAGTACATATTTGGAGCCGTGACGGAAAGATTAGTTTCATAGTAGTCAGCAATGGAATTGAAGTCGACTCGCATAAGGTCGAGCTATACTTGAGTTACTTCCACCGCATCAAGTAGTTTGAGGATTCTCGGGAAGGTTGAATTACATCGCCTCTGCTCATTTCACTAATTGACCGAGAAATGGCAATCTTATCTTGGCGTGCTTTCCTCGTAAAGATACAATCGCGTACTTAGGATATAAGAATGCACGTAATGCTTTTTTGGAAAAGATCGCAGATTTGATTTGCTGAATGCCTCCATTGTCTCCACTAGTCCAGATAAACTATTAACAATTTGACTTATCAAATGTTCGGCAATTCTATGGGATGTGTGCTTGGTCAACATGACTAGCTCCGAAAAAGGAAAAGGCAATTTATTATTTCAAGAAAAATTCAACGATCATGAAATGAGATATTCAACATCTGGAAAAGTCGTCGAAATCCATTTGACCACTCATGAGATTTAAGACAGATATGCTATACCATACCACTTGGCTTATTCCCCACCCTGATCCATTTAAATACATGATGGAGTCAATCGCTCTAAATGGGAGAACTCCGCTAGATGGCAAATTTTTGTTTCAAAGTTTGATATAATCTACGTTAAGTCTGGCTATAAAGGATGCGTGAGTCGACTTCTGGCCAGTGAGAGAGCTTCTAGAGGATTATAGAGCCGCTGAACTTGATTTTCCAAATGAGGAGTTAGCTGTGGTATAGCAATGACCGAAGATTTCCATGCTGAGGCTCAGACTTGACGGGCTTCTAATGCAAATGGGAATGGAATCGGGCGCTCGGTATCCTAATGGGCGCATCATTACCCATTCACGCAAGTTGGACTTGATTGCATGAATAATATGGCTGGCACGTGGATGATGCATGCATCATGTGACTTCAAGCAGCTATATAGGATGAGGTATAAAACCTCGAAGTATACTGAGATTCTGGGCGCGGCACTTTATCACCTAGAGGTGAAACGGGAGACAAGGACCCTAAATTGATAAATTCATCGAAAGGTAGTTTTAGGTTACTTGAGGAGTTTGATGATATCACCTTAATTATCTCCTACGAAGACTAAAATTAGATGGCGTATGCTTTAGCAACCTTGGCTTCAAATGATTAAAGAAAAACAAAGAGGGAAGAAAGTAGACTAATTCAAACGCAGCGTGCCTACTAAGCTCCGCCAATCGCTGCTGGAGGAATAGTGTTAGATGTCAGATGATCCCCGGCACTGAGATATGCTGTGATATGTAAAAGGTCGAAATATCCAGACAGTAAACTAAAATGACAACCAACTTCTGAGGAGGTTAGGTTGGGACTATGTCTTGACTTGCCAGATATCCTCCAGACAAGAGAAGGAAGATCATACTCTGAGATGTGCTGATGCCGTGGAAGCCAGTTTGGGATTTTAGGAAGTAGTTCATGAAGGTGTATATGGGACGCATGCAAATGTGTCTATGATGGCAAGAGAAATCATGAGGTTTGGCTATTGTTAAGCCACCATGGAAGGGATTGTATCAACTATGCCAAGAAATGCCATAAATGTCGATTTATAGGACAAAATTCATGTACCACCATCACCTTTACATGTTATGACTTCTCCATGGCCCTTCTCCATGTGGGGCATGGATGTCATTGGACCAATATCACGAAAGCTTCGAACGGACATCGCTTATTGTAATCGACTACTTCATAAAATGAGTAGAAGCCGCCTACGCAAATGTTACTAAATCACTGTAAGTCATTTTTGAAGAAAGAGATTATTTGTTCGGTATGGAATGCCCGGAAGATCATATCCGATAATACATTGAATTTAAACAATAAAACGATAGCAGAGGTTTGCACAGCCAAGATCAAGCATCACAATTCTTCTCCTATCGTCCAAAAATGAATGGGGCAAGAGAGGCCGCCAATAAGAACATTACAAAATAGTGGAAAGATGACCGAGACTTATAGAGATTGGCATGAGAAGCTACCGCTTGCACTCCTCGGCTTATCGAACATCCGTCAATCCTCTATCAACCCCATTCTCTAGTTTATGGGATGGAAGCAAGGTTACCTATTGAGGTAGAAATACCTTCTTCGAATTTTAATAGAGATAAGGTTAGATGAAATGAATGGGTTCATCCCGATATGACCATCTAAACTTGATTGAGAAAAAGAGGCTAAGAGCCATCCGACATGGTCGATGTATCGAGCGCATGATGCAAGCTTATGATAAGAAGGTTCGTCCAAGAATTCCATGAGGGAGACTCATGTTAAAAAGATCCTTCCTATTCGTAGGACTTTAGAGGAAAATGGATGCCAAATTGGGAGGCGATGTTGTGAAGAAGGCTTCCGGAGGAGCATTGATTTTGTCAAATGGATGGGAAAAGTTGCCCAATCCAGTGAATCTGCACTACCAAAAAGTACTTTGTCTAAAGGGGAGGAGAATCCAAGGTGAAACCCGCAAAGGGCGCTTTGAATTTTCAAAGAAAAAGGAAAATGGAGAGGCCAAGGTGAAAACTCGCAAAGGGCGCTGTGACAAAGGGTTTTGAGTTGAAAACCCAAAGGCAGCTCAAATTAAGGGCATACAGAATCTTGATATATCCGACTTGGCAAAGAGTGAAACACGGTGTACATTGGGGCATCAACAAAGTATTTTGGGTCTTTAAACACATGTTGAACTCAAGAAAGATTTCATGGAACTAATGTAGAGACGCTCAAGTGGCGATATTTAGAGCATCTAATTTTTATCCGTTTGCTATCTTTAGATTCTATTTCTTCTTAAAGATATGCTATAAGATTTATTTCCTTGGTATTGTTAACAATTCATTCAAATCTAATTATTCTTAAAGATTTATTCATCTTCCGTTATTCTTTAAGTATGTTGCATTGAAATAATGATAGATGAACTAAAATATTTTCACAAACGAAGTTTTGCACATTACTTTGGAATTTCTAGATAATGCAAGAAACTAAAACAGACAATTGTTCGAGAAATTCAATGAAGTGAGGGAAGGAACTCGAGAAATTTCTTTCTTCCACCAAAGAAAATGGACAAAACCAATGATTCAATTTACACATCCTCAAGAGATCGTAGCATTGGAAGAAGGCCTACAGTCGAGCAAGAATGAAACTTTGAGAAAAGAAAGACAAATGAAGGAATGAATGGTGGCGCTAGATAAATATTTACAAGATTTTGCATCATAACATGTTTAATTAGGAACATTCGACTCACTTCAGCATAGCATCCTAATTATTAGGCATAATCATTTTACAGTGTTATCAAAGACGGCAGGCTTTAATTCCCTAATAGGGTAATAGGCCGCAGCATAGTAGATCTGACCTTCAGACGATTAGACTGGAGCAGATCCAAGATGGTTTGGCATCCTTGTGCTTACAAGGAGCAAATCGAAGACATAACTGATTTGGCTTTCACGTGTTTATGATGAAGCAAATCTAAGATTATTTGTCGATTCTGTATTGTCAGGGAAAAATAAAATTCCAACATCTCCATTTCGGACGAGAGGGACACATACAGATCTAACCTTCAGATGTTTATATCAAGCAAGATCCAAAATGATTTGGCATTCTTGTGTTCACAAGGAACAAATCGAGGACATAGCGATTTGACTCGGATGTTCTCAAAAGATCCAAGATGATTTGGCATTCTTGTGTTTACAAGAAACAAATCGAGGACACAGTAGATTGGACTCTCGGATGTTCTCAAACAGACTAAGATGATTTGGCATCCTGTGCTTACAATGAGCAAATCAAGACATAGCTGATTTGGCTTTCACGTGTTTACGATGAAGCAAATCTAAGATGATTTGTCATCCTGTATTGTCAAAGAACAAATCAAAGTTTGACATCTCTATTTCGATGGAGAGCAGACACATAGCGCATCTAACCTTCGATGTTTATATCAAGCAAGATCCAAAATGATTTGGCATTCTTGTGTTCACAAGGAACAAATTGAGGACATAGTAGATTTGACTCGATGTTCTCAAACAGACTAAGATGGTTTGGCATCCTGTGCTTACAAGGAACAAATCAAAGACATAGCTCGATTTGGCTTTTATGTGTTACGATAGCAAATCTAAGATGATTTGTCATCTCGTATTGTCGAGAACAAATCAAGTCCGCATCTTCATGGAAGGTAGACATAGTAGATCTCACCTTCAGATGATTATGTCAAGGCATCCAAGATGGTTTA